>JALIZH010032971.1:1827500-2270000 GCA_030522465.1 Rhipicephalus appendiculatus
TAACGGCGTCTTCGAATGATCGTTTAAACTAGACCCAGTGGCTTTGCGGAGTCTGTTCAAGACAGTGGCTGCGCATTTCTTCGAACTTCAGTTGACATCCGGTGGACATAGCTGAACTCTGTCATAACAATAAAATTCTGCTATATGTATTTTGTTTATAATAAGGCTTTCATTCCGTTTTACACCATATCCATCACGCCACCGAAGTTCTCGAAGGCAACCAGACGAAGATGCGTTAAGGTTCAGCACAATGTGCCACCCGCGATAACTTCGCTAAGGCATGAACACGCCAAAGAATGATAAACGCATGACGACGCCATCGCGTGCTTTATCTAAGTAAAGGGGAAACAATATATACGTGTTGTTATGTTTGGCAAAGCTGTCATTCCATTTCACCTGCTCTGAAGATCGAGGCATGACCCTGAAGTGCGTAAGGTACGCGACCTCTGCTTCCATGTTACCTTTCTGTTTCAGCGGTCACAGACGCAATTGGCGTTAGCTCATCGCGAAAGGGAAGTGATGCGGTCGCGCGATAACCGCGGGACCAGGCCCGTGGCCAGGGGGGGGGGGGGGGGGCTAGCCCCCCCCCCCCCCGAAATTCGGAAGAAGGTGGTGTTTTACCGAGAATAAATAATAAAAATAGGTGGTTTTCAAGGTTTTCAACAGGTCCCCCCCCCCCCCCCTCCTTTGAAAAAAATTTCTGGCTACGGGCCTGCGCTATATAGTTCCTATAAGGCACTATGTACAGTATATATACAGGCCCGATGAAGATGCGTTCTTCGACTCGAACAAACACCAAATGGTATGACGCGACGCGGTGGTGAAACAAATGAGACATGCACGCATTTACAGCCAGAGCACAACTAATACGGTCTTGGAAACAATTACGTATGATCTTGAACATAGATATTTGAGACGTAAAAAACCGCCTTGTATAGTTTAGAAGCTAAGCTTTATAGTAGCGCAGCTACGCTCGAGGACGCGATTTCAGTTTCCAGCCACGGCGGCCGTATTGGCTATACGATGGAGGTTTTTTTTTCTCAAGAACTCTGGCAAATGGAAGCAGTTCTTATAAAACATTTGCCGAGAATTGCAAGAAATCCATGTCTTTCTACCTTTCTTGGGAGCCCTTACCATGCGAAATGTAAAGCATTATGCTAAGCACATTTTAATAAAGGAACAAAGCTCTCATAAGCCTAATTTGTACTGCTTGATTCGCATATAGAATAAATTTACTCAAGGATTATTGTACCTAACTTGTCCCATGTCTCATATAGAATGGGCCATAGACGCTACTTACTTTTCAGTGGCTCTAAGGTCAGCTAGTGTATCTTCAAGTGCAGACCCATGTACTTTGTCCTTTCGTAAACCCTGTGCTCTTATTACAAAGTATATCTGCTGTGGTTGCTAAATAGCTATGACATTTTCATGGGTGGGACCAGTCCATCTGGTAGTTAGTATCCTGGTTGTTAATAATGGATGGTGTTGGGCAAGAAAGATAAATGAGTCCCGAAACAAACGAGACTTTGAACAAGTTTATTTGCTGTAAGTGCACGACAACTACATTTATTCCAGTACACTGGAAACTGTCGCGTGTGACATCATCACTTATTGCGATAGCGGGAACAATGTCAGAAAATACTCGGCGGCTTTGGTGCTACATCACGGTATGTTCTGCAATATGGTGTTAAATGGAATTTCCCGTGAATTCTTCTGGCTCTCTGCTGAAAATAACAATAGGAGCAAAACAAAGGCAATTAAAAAAACTGCAGACGGCAGACTGCAAGGTCTTCCTAAGCTTTCCCCAGTACCAAAAGATTTGTAAGGTGTTCCGTCAACGGGCATCGAACCGACGACCTCTCGGTCCGCAGTAACAGGTGCCGAGCGCGCTGTCCACTGCGCCACGGCCACAAACTCTAGCCGTTTACAAACGCGCCTTTTATATCTCACACTTTCCTCTACTCACAAGTATAAGGTTAAGTTAGGTTTGTGAATACGGGGGGTTATAGTGTTTTTGGTCAGCGAGATAGCGTCGCCCTCTCGGAGCGAGAAAGAAAAGTAATTCATCATTACTGTGGCCTCCGCGATCACATTGGTTACGATCGATCACATCCCTTAGTATACGTTAGACCACGCCATTTGAAAGGACCTCGTGCTGGACATGTCCCTGTCGGTAAGTTAATTTTAAAGACAATCAATAAAAGCTAATTACATTATACAGCTGATCCTGCCCAATCTTGCTGAAATTTTAGTCGCCAGTCTACTGAAATCCAGAGTTATAATGGTTGACGTATATAGCAGGACTAGATAAGAAACAGAACTAGGAGCAGACAAGAAACAACACTTGACACAAGTAACAGAAGTGGCGAATCAGAAACAACATGGGCCTTTCATCCAATGAAGGTCAGCGAATATCAGCACAAAACATGTTCATCCGCAGTAGTACCCATATTTCAAAGGATCTGCCTGCCGAGCTGGTTGAATGCCGAACTAGTAGGTTTTCTTGAGTGCACTTGGTTGTTGACGTTAATAGATCACGGGGTCTTCCTTACAATTGTCATGCATCTTTGACATGCGGTAATTCTTTTTTTTTTTTAACTAGCTGTCTTTTTTTACTCCTTGTCATCCGTGAGGACAGTAAGATGCTGTGTATGTCAATTTTTCAGATGCAGTCTCATACTGTTTGTTGTGATTTCTTCGCTCATATCTTTTTTTCCTTGTTTGTGATCAACTAGCTGTGTAATTGTATTCTTTGCTTGCTTTTGATTAACTAGCTATGTCTTCAACATTTACTTTGCCATGTGCAGTGCCCAGTACTGTCACATGCAGAACTAAGGCACAGTACACGGCAATTTCTCAGATGTATTATCATGTTGTTTCTTTTATTCTTACATAGTTTTATATTCAATCCTGTCCAAGACCAGCAGCATGTACGAGATAACTAAATAAGAACAAACAGACAAATGAATCACTAATTAAATCAGATGTTCAGGCTCAAGTCTGTGTTTACCAACAAGCAGTATCGTACGCATATGCTCCCTCCAAGGCAAGACTAATTTCGAAAAAAATTTCATGGGAGAGTTGATGTTTGCTCAATAACAAGATACCACGCCAAAAATCATTAGGCGAAAGATTAAGACCAGCTAAGCGGCAGACAGACCTTAAAGGAAGCTGCATTGGGCGGACAGTGCATTTGCATGAACCGGATGAGAGAACACACTATTTAAGACAAGGATAGGGGCACATATATTTCTGTGGAATGGCGTTCTAGTGCCACAAAGGGGAACAAATTCTACGGGAGTCAATAGTCACATAGTACAAAGTACTCACATTACAAATACTCGCATAGCACAAAGTACTCACAAGTACCGACCTTGTACTCACATAGCACAGAAAAAAGACAAAAAGCTTCACCCTTTATTCGAACACAGCAAAGTGAAAGCGATAGTAAGCGAGTACATGACGTTACATGACGCTTCAAGCGTAGTGGCGATTACGGAGCTACATTTCTTATCGCCTGCAGGAAAAGAATCAATGTTGGGACGTTCTACCGCATCATCAGATAAGGCGTTCCACTCGAGGATTGTCCGAGGAAAGAAGGAGTACATAAAAGTGTTTGTTCTGCACTTCAGCTCGGCCACCTTTCTTGTGTGAAGAGACCGAGTAAAGCGGCTAATGGCAGGTGCTAGGAATGCGGATGGATCAACGCGTAACGTTTTGTGATAGAACAAATAAAAAAGCTTTAGCCTGTCGTGATAGCGCCTTGTTTCAAGGTTCTCTAGTCCTACTTCCTGTACGAGGAGCGACGTAACATGAGGTAAAAAGAACGATCAGGCAAAGCGTTAGTGTAGTAATGGCTATGGGCCCCATTCAGTTTCCTTGGTTATGTATATACCATGGGCGTCGGCAGGGGGGGTGCAAAAGGGGCACTGGCCCCCCCTCAAGCCTCACCAGCACTTGCCCTCGCTCAAGCTAGACCAGTGTTGTCCCCCCTCACCCAGCCGCAATGCAACACTCGTTTGCACCCCCCAAGAGAAAATCCTGCGACGACCATGGTATATACACATCATTTTTTTCGCTCCCCAGCATCATCCCTGATCACTCCTTCGGTGTAGACGGACGTGCTGTCATACATCGGTTTTTGCCAGTCATCTGGTTAAACAGGGCTAAACATTTGCGACTGTGCGTGTAAGGCATATAAGTGTTATATACAGCTGTAAGTTCATATCAACTTGATGTTAAGTACGTTCGGTCAGTGCGCCATTTGTATACATGTCTGTGGCAAGAGCGTAAGAAGCGAAAAAAAAAAGAGCCCAGAAAATCGACGGTTACGTTAGGAAAAACAAAACATTTAATACGCAGAATTCGAATGACGTCGGTCACCCTTCGCACTTCCATCTCCTCCTTCCAGCGTGCGCAGTATTTTGAAAAAATCTCGTTAGACACGGCATGCGAACGTTTCCGGCCGCTGGTATATAAATACAGTATATGACTTACCAGCTGTCGTGTTAGTAAAAAACACAACGAAACAGCTAACGCTTGGCTGCATTATATATATATATATATATATATATATATATATATATATATATATATATATATATATATATATATATATATATATATATATATATATATATATATATATATATATATATATATATATATATATATATATATGGAATGCAGTATATTCCGGCGATAATCAAATCTATATCAGGAGAACGCAGTCAACTGCGCCAGGTGTTTCATATTCCACAAAACACATGTGCGGCCTGCGTCTTTTTTTCTTATGTTGTGATGCCGGTCATAATAAATTATTTATCATCCCTAACTCGTTCACAATATGAGCTTGTAATTCGCATAAGGTATTGGCCGATGGCATATCCAATATTTATGGATAGGCTTCAAGGCAGTCGATAAGCTTGAGTTGGCAGAGGAAGCGAATCACTGGGCGAGCCAGTGTTTCACGAGTTTGATCATCCCCCTCGTAAGCAGAAATTGTAGATTAAGCTTTTTTGCAGAAAACCGTATCTTTAGAAATGCCCTTTTTTAGATATTAATCAAGAAACAACTTTATTTCTATTATATTAAATCACTTTGAATGTGAAAGTTCAGCATAGCAAAAAAAAAAAAAGACAAATAACAACATTAAACAATGGTGTCGTCATAAAATTAAGGCAATTTTCCTTCTTGTAATCCGATATTTAATCTATGTATTTCTCATTGATAACACATGTTGATAGTCATCGAACGATTAATTGGAGTGTGTATATACTCACGGTCTCCGACGTGCGACGTCCGGCACAACAACGAGGCACAACACATCAAAATCCACGCTTTCGCGACGTCTGTCCATGGTGTCATCCTGGAGAGAATGCGGAACGTCCATCCAACAACGAGCACGAGGAAACGTCGAAAGTATGTGGATAAGGCGTTTCTTTTAATGGAGCAGCCGCGCCGCGCGCCCCCTCTACCGCCTCTCCCGCCTCTTGAGCCGTCGCCCGGGAAACGCGCGTTGACCATATTTTCTTGTATTTCATTGTTTCGCCGTCGCTATCACCGGGAGCTACGCGTGCCGGTGATTTGCGCAAGCGATACATGAAAACACAAGAAAAAAAAATGGTTCTCGAGCTTTTCACGGGTGACGGCCAGAGAGGCAGGAGAGAAGAGGGCGCGCGGCCCGGCGGCTCAGTTGGGAGGTGAAGTGCAGTGACCATATAGGTTAGTAAAGGACCAAAATAGCGCTTAAAGGGGCCATGACACCCAATTTTCGATGATAATCTGGGGTTACGTGGGTTAATCCTTGTGCATTCACAAGTAAGCTTGGCGAAGTTTTCAGCGCATTTGGTCGAGCCCTCAATTTATAATTGAATATTTTTATAAACAAGAGAGCGGCCTGAGAGTTTGGCAACGCTGGCGCACTCGTGAGCCGTGACATAATAAGCAGCTAGCTATCCGAGCGTCTGCATTCCAGCGAACAGTATTGTTCCGTCGTCAGCTGCGCGTAAAATCGAGATATTTAACTGTCGACGGTTCGCCTACAGTGAACTAGAAGGACTCAGTGCAAAGAGTGGAGGGGGGCCTCTCCTTGCATCGCATGTCACCGTGAGTGGCACCCGAAGCGGTGGCGCTGTCGTCGACCACTCTTGAATGAGACAAGTTTGGGCACGCTCAAACGTTGCACTTCAGAGGTGCGTTATGTGGCTTTATGTTCTGTGTTGTTGTGTTTCGCGAGTGTTCTCATGGGAACGTAGGTCACTTGCATCAATGAGTGCAAATCAACGTTTTAATCCCTGCTACGATCCAGGGTGTAGCACAGGATACGTGCGAACTAAAAGCGCGAAGAAACTGTCGCTATTCGAGGCACCTGCAGACCCGGAACGGCGATCTACGCGAGAAAGAAATGTACACAGACTGCTCGGTAAGTGAGCTGTCATTGTCCAGGCACTATGTACACCGTATAAATGGCGAGGAAGTTTACATTCCACGCGGGACGCCTACGCTCACTCCGGACGCAGTTCCTACAATTTTGCCGAATCTGCGAGCTTACCTGAGCAAGCAGCCCACGCCCAAGAGCATCGAGCAAAAAATGAAAGGTGATGACGGAGTCTTACAGCGAAACAAGGCACGAGGAGGTTGCACAGGCGATATATGTAGACGAACCTACGAGTGGCACTGCCGTGTGTGCGGCCGCGACTGTCGCTTTGTTGATGGAAATCAACGTGCGTGCATACCCAGCCATTCGGGACATCGCTTTTAGTTCACCGCTTTTCACACCACGTGGCGTACAGACCTTAAAGATTCAAAATTCGCGCGTTGTCGCCGACAGCGTAGCGCCCACAATGACAGACGGTAATATTCGGCTTTCACCACCGCGCGCGAACCGGCAATCGCCGACTGATAACGACAACGCATACGACGAGTGCTCAACAGTGAATCGGCAGTTTTGTATCAAAGTGGCTCGTTTCTTCATCGAGACGACGGAATCTGGAAAGGGCGTCCTGCCCTTCCTCTCGTCTCCGGCCCCTTCAATGTTTTTCGTCCGATCGCACTGCCGTTGGCCTCCCCTGGTTCCTTTTAAAGTTGGCGAGAATGCCTTTCGTCGCTGTTGTGTTTTGAATCGCTCAAGCTAATTTTGAGAAATACTGCCATCTTAAATTAGGGTGATGTTCGCGTTGTTCCAGAATATGCACGCTCGGGAGATTGACTTTCCTAAATTTTATTGGCGTCTCTTTACAAACCCATGATATTGCACAATTGGGTGAAAGCGCCAAGCCGCGTGTTATAGTCGCTGACAAAGACTTCGTTTTATAGAGCTGAATGAGTGGAATAACTAAAGGTACACATTTCTTTAAAAACTTGATTAATGTTCAGTAACCTTCTTCGAATTAAGCATTTTCTTTAAGGGGATTTAGACTGAACCACATTCATTTCGTTTCTCAAGCTCAGAATAAAATGCGCTGCAAACAATTTATTTTCTTAAGCACATGATACGCTATTGAGCCCAATCTCCCGTTTCTTCTCAGTGTTTTTTAAAAAACACAATAAACGTGAACAGACTGTTGTATACACGTGCCAGAAACCCCCCCTCGTTGCCACAGTGGATATATGCTGCTATGCAGATTTGTTCGAAGTCGTTGATTGAAACCGGGCCGTCGCGGTCAGTTTAAACAAGACAAAAAAAAAAAAGTGCAGCTTGCACTAGGGGCACAAGGTTGGCACCAGCAGCGGAGCTAATGTTCGAACTACCTTTTTCTAATTTTTTGCTAGTGATGTCAAACTTTTGCTAGAGATGCTAAGTTTTTGCTATTAGTACTAACTATGGTTAGGCTTGGCTATCCTACTCCATTACCGGCCGGTTCATACTAATAACTAATAAACAGCGCGAAGGAAACCAAAGACAAAAAGGAATAACTACACAGAACACGCGCCCCTTTTGTCTCATGTTTTGTTTTTGTCTTTTTAGGGGCGAAGGTCCTTAGGGTGTGGGTCGTTCCCTCCTCCGTACATAGTATGTAGCCAGCTCTAGTTTTATGAATTGCTCACTAGATGGCGTTGTATGTCCTTGGAAATGATATCACTAGATGGCATTAGTGGTTTTCGTATAGTTGACGATTAAAGAGGATAGATGGCGCTGTTATAATTGGGATCGTCGGGCCGACGCGGCACTCGGAGTCGAGCACCGGAGGTGGACTCCATCGACCACCAGAGAGGAGGTAGTCAGCTCCACAGTGCTCTCGTGTGAGTCACATGCAAAACCAGGGCAGCCGGTATCTGCTGGGCGTGCGGCGGCTCCGGTACTCACGGCGGCACAACCCATAGCCAAGGACGCGTGGCTTTCACAACTCACGGCAGCGTTCTGTGGCGATGCATGCGGAGGCGAGGCGTTGCGTCGAGCACTGGTGTGGACTTCGGCGTGTGAGTAGGTGGCATCGTCTTCCTCTGTCGTGGAACGCGAACTGGCGTTGTCGCTGAGGCTGGGAGCGCCCGGAACACAAGTCGGCGACGCTCGTGCCCAGCTCACGATCGAACACCGGCAATGTACGGGGGGGATTCACGGTTACCCGAATGATCCCTCCGAGCTTCGCCCACTCACCATCATTCACTTCATGGACATGCTGTGATTTTTTTTTTGGCCGGTTCCCCACACTACGCACGTGTCACGCGGATTTGGCGGGAACGTGCCACGTTCTAGCTGTTACGTGATGTTGTGATTTTAATCACGCGACTCGCTGTTAAGTGGCTCTTGGCGCGAACATATCACCTGAGCGGTAGTTGCTATTTTAGTCACGTGATTGGCTGTTACGTTACGTTTGTTACGGGAGTTTAGTCATTTGACTAGATGTTACGTGATGTTACGTGATTTTTAGTCATATGGATACATGTTACATGATCTCACGGGATTTTAGTGACGTGACTATAGCTGTTACGTGGTTTTGGCGGAAACATGTCACGTGATTTGACGTTACATGGTTCAAGCGGGAACATATGTCACGTGATTAGTTGTTACGAGATCTTAGTCACGTGACTAGTTATGTGAATTTATTCGCGTGATTAGTTGTTGCGTTATGTTACGTACTTTTAGTCACGTGACTACCTCTTGCATTTTTTTTGGCGGAACATACGTCGCGTGACTGGCTGTTTTGTGATGTTACGTGGTTTTTAGTCACGGGACTAGATATAACGTGATTTTAGTGACGCGAGTGATGTTACTTAATGGTACGCGATTTTTAATCACGTGAGTAGTTGCTACGTGCTGTTCCGTGATTTCAGTCGCGTGACTACTTACGTAATAATACTTGTTTTCACTCACGTGGCTAGTTATTACATCATATCACGTGATTTAGTCACGTGATCAGATCTTACGTGATCTTAGTCACGTCACTGCTTGTTACCGAATGTTACGTGTTTTAGTAATGGGACTACTTGTTACGGGATTTTTCGTCCAGGCGACTTGTTACAAGACATTACTACGTGAATTCAGCCGCGTGACTACTTGTTACGCGGTATCGCCTGGTGCGGAAACCGAAATAAAGTTCCCGCGCACGGCATACTGTGGCAGCAATGCGTGCTTCGAGGGTTTCAGCACTTTACGAGGATGCATAAGTTCTTGGTTGCACAAGCTCATGATACTTAGATATGTTTTGGTAGCTAGGGCTGCCTTGAATATGAGAGGCAGCAGCGGGGTGCCAGTCGATAACGACAACGCTACAGTTTCCGTGTATATGGTGTCATTAACACGAAGGATTTGTCAGGAATTACAGCTGTTAGTATATAAACAGTGCAATTATGCTCGCTACGTCGACTGATGTGGTTTGGCGAATATACAGTCTGTTCTGCATACTAGCATTGCCAGGTGTTCTAGTGTTTAGAAAGAGCCAGATTGGCATAAGAAAGACTTTGTCAAGTCTCTTGTTTATCAAATTCTCAGTACGCTCTAGTGATTTGCAAAAATATGCATCTAACAATCTTCGTCGCAAACATAACCACCTTACATGCGAAAAACTGGTATGCTGAATGTAAACATGAAAAACGCGATGCAATAACACTCGAAACGTATGTGATCTCATGGCAACTTTTTTTTCCCCTTCCCTCTTTCTGCGCTCTATGGTAAGTCACTCCCGTGATCACGTAAGGGGGCTACGGAGGCCTGTTTTACTTGTATACCAGCTGCAAATGCTTGATGCTAATTTTTTGGTTACAGTATACAGCGCGGAATCGTTACCAAACACGCAAAAGTGTAGCTCTGTAGATCATCACTAAGATGTTTCACTCGGCCCTACAATAGCATGCAACGATGCAAACAAGCACCGGGAGGCAATGATTTGACAAAGCGGTACCCACCTTTCTTTGCGACAACGTTCTCCAGAAAAAGCAACGAAGACTTGTTACTTGCCCCGACGACCAGCGCTGAATCCAACGTCGACGTCTCTTCCGAGCAAGCATTTGAGAACAGGTAAAACTTCGGTTCGGGTGAGTTATTGTAAGTTTTGCGGCAGCCCACAATTCAACGAGTCATGTTTCTGCAACTCGGGGCCATTTAACGATCACTAAAACACTTTCTTTCAGCAAAAAGTAAGCAATGACGCGAACAAGCTGACGTAAAAACAGCTGCCGGTTGGTGCGACCAAACCTGCAGTCACGTCACTGATACGTGCGCGGCCGCTTGAGGCGCTCTCGTCAGCGCATAGCTAAAAGCGCGGTGAGCCTATATACGTAATGATTATCTTTCTGGTTAAGCAGTGATGTGCTGCATATCGTTTCCTTTATTACGTGATGAAGGTTTTATAGGAAAGCTGAGAACTCCATTCCGTGTTGACGCTGCAGGTGCAGCATACCTGCATGTTTCGCGCAGACGAAGCGGTTTTCGACGAGACGGATGAGATTGTGGGGTGTATTGTAGACAACACATGTCTGCGCCACCTACGGACTTCCCAGTGAACTTTTCTAAACTGCTTTCGGCCGGGATTGCGGGGAAAAATATTGTACTTTAGCCCACATGCTCTGGCATGTTACAGGACTTTAACAGCAACGATGAGTGGGATAAGGGCATCACGAGCTCTAATATATGATGATATGTGGGTTTTAATGGCGCAAGGGCCATGCTTGGCCAAAGAGCGCCATGAGAGCTCTAATATAGGTTAATTATTAGATCTAATGATAGGCTATTGGTTTTACAAAAAAAAAAAAAAAGCTGTGCGTTGCATAGAAAACCTTAAACGAAATGACCACACAGCGCCATCCTTTTCCAAGCTAAACATACTCACAATAGATCAGTTATTCCAACTAAGACCTTGCTATGCATACACATCGGCAAATTTTGCATGATCCGCGTACCCTGCCGTCATCTTCGTTATCTAACAATTCACAATATCACCTTCAGGCACGTGCTCGACTTAGAACGCCAATGTTCAGAACTAATTATGGTTGCTCAGACACTCGTCTACTTACTACCACATTTCCCAAATAATAATCGAGAAATCGCTAATGTCATTCAGGGTTGCAGTTCGGCATACAGCCTCGAGAAAAAGGTTAAAAATTACATTTTGCTCAGCTCTTAACACTCCCTATACGGTGTGCACCTTTCCTTGCAGGTCTTGATAACTATAGGGACCGAGGTTAGGTCCTCTATAACAATGCGTGTGGCGGCGAGCGAAAGACCAGGGAACCGTTCAGGCCGATGGCAGGAGCAGAAGAAGACCATTCTTTATTTTCTCTTTTTCTAACCTCGCAGCGCGCCGCACGAGGAACGAGGCACATGCGCCTGAGCGCGCCATAATTTATAGGCGGCCGATGAAGATGACGATGGCCGCTAGAGGGCTCCCCCCCTTTTATGAGAAGGGCAGTGATGCACTGGCGCCCAAGAAACAGTCTTTCGTGTCAGGCGATCGGGTAAATTCTGTGTTTCAGCGGCGGCAAAAAGGTTAAAAGCACATAACGCTGGCGCGGCCGCTATGTAGGCGGGTTTCACTCTGTCGATCGCTACGACTTCTTCACGTCCGTTGAGCTCGATGGTGACAGTTTTTTCTGTCCGGCTGAGCACCTTGAATGGGCCGTCGTATGGAGGCGTAAGGGACGGTCGGATACCTTCACGCCGGACGAAAACGTGGCTCGCGGTGGCCATGTCCTTACTGACAAAAACGTCAGTCGACGATGCATCTCGACAAGGAGAAGGACGCAGGCGTAAGAAGAGGAAACGGAGTTGTTGGACGTAACTGTCTGGAGCGGGCGTGGCGACAGTAGCCGGCGCGAAAAATTCGCCAGGCATACGCAATGTTGTACCGTAGACCAACTCCGCAGCTGTGCAGCCGAGGTCTTCCTTGAAAGACGAGCGCACGCCAAGGAGGACGAGAGGAAGGTCTTCAGCCCAAGACGAACGAGCCTGGCGAGCCATCAAGGCGGCTTTAAGTTGTCGATGAAGACGTTCAACCATTCCATTTGCCGATGGGTGGTACGCGGTTGTATGGATATGGCGGACACCAAGCAGGGACGTCAGTTCGCGGAAGAGATCGCATTCAAACTGTCGGCCGCGATCGGTGGTAACAACACTGGGACAACCGAAGCGCGCGATCCAGCCACCGACGAACGCTGAAGCTACGGTAAATGCCGTTATGTCGGTGAGAGGGAACGCTTCTGGCCAGCGGGTATATCGGTCCACACAAGTGAGGATGTAGCGAGCACCTCGAGATGGTGGGAGTGGGCCAACGATGTCAATGTGAACGTGATCGAATCGAGCATCGGGTGGGCGAAATGAGTGAATTGGTGATTTCGTGTGTCGTGTTGTCTTGGAGCGTTGACAGTGAAGGCATTCACGCGCCCAGCGCCGCACGTCAGAGTTCACACTCGGCCACACAAAGCGGGTAGTAATGAGACGCTGCGTAGCACGAACTCCGGGATGACTGGCGCCGTGGAGCTTGTTGAATATGTGACGGCGGAGTGCGAGAGGGACAAATGGTCGTGTTCGACCCCGTGACACGTCGCAGGTGATGGTGCCCGAGGAAAATGGAAGGGGAACATCGGTCAGCTCCAGTGACGTGGTGGATGAGCGGATGTCCCGAAGTTCGACGTCTGTAAGTTGCGCCGTGGCGATTTCATCGAAGTCCAGTGCGGGCGCTGATATCGCGTCGATACGGGAGAGGGCGTCTGCGGCCGCGTTGACCGGGCCTTCAATGTATCGAACGTCCACGGTGAATTCGGAGATAAAGTTGAGGTGCCGTATCTCTCGTGCGGTATAAGTGTCGTGGTTACCGCGAAAAGCGAATGTCAAAGGCTTGTGGTCCGTGAGGACGTGAAAGCTTGAGCCCTCCAGCAGATGTCGGAAATGTCGAATGCCTAAGTATACCGCCAGCAGCTCACGACCGAACGTGCTGTAGCGCGTTTCTGCAGGCTTCAGTTTCTGCGAGAAAAAACCCGAGTGGATACCAGGAGTTGCGTTGCAACTGCTGTAAAACTGCGCCAATAGCCGCGCCAGATGCATCGGTGATAAGGCGCATTGGTGCAACGTGCAGAGGATGCACCAGCAGTGTGGCGTCTGCCAATGCGTTTTTAGCAGCTTGAAAGGAAGCTTCGGCGTCAGACGTCCAAGCCAGTGGCGAGGATGGAGCTTTCGTGGTCTTAAGTAGGTCGGTGAGCGGTATGATGATGCGGGCGATGTTGGGAAGAAAACGGCGGTGGAAGTTGAGCAGCCCAAGGAACTCGCGGAGCTTTCGGATGGATGTTGGGCGAGGGGAAGTCGCGCAGGGCTTGAACTTTCTTGTCCAGCGGCCTGATGCCCTCGCTAGTCACGCGGTGTCCGAGGAACTCAATGTCTTCGACACCAAAGACACACTTCGCGGGGTTGATGAGAAGGCCGTGCTCCTGGAGCCGAGAAAATAGCAGACGCAAATGGCTGCAATGCTGTTCGGGGGAAACACTAGCTACCAGGAGGTCGTCGAGATATGCGAATACGAATGGTAATCCACGGGTTACTTCGTTGATGAACCTCTGGAATGTCTGAGCAGCGTTTCGCAACCCGAACGGCATGCGAACGTACTCGAAAAGCCCAAATGGCGTCACAATCGCAGTCTTCGGGATGTCCGCTGGCTCAACAGGAATCTGGTGGTAGGCCTTTACCAAATCTATTTTGCTGAATATCACCGCTCCCGCGAGGTTGGCAGAGAAGTCGTGAATGTGAGGGAGGGGATAGCGATCAGGGACGGTGCGCGCGTTGAGGGCGCGGTAGTCGCCGCACGGGCGCCAATCCCCTGGGTCACGCTTTGGTACCATGTGGAGAGCTGAAGACCAACTGCTTGACGAAGGACGGATGATGCCCAGTTGCAGCATGTGGTCGAATTCTCTTTTGGCGATGGCAAGACGGTCTCCAGCGAGACGTCTGGGTCGGCAAAATACTGGAGGGCCGGTAGTGACAACATGATGCGTGACGTTGTGACGTACTGGCAGCTCAAGGTTGGAAGGTTTCGTGATGGCTGGAAAGTCTGACAGAATTGAGGCGAATGTAGATGATGGTATTTGTGGCGCCGTTCCAGTGGTAGACGTTTGAGGTGCGAGGATGCCTTGTATAGACATACTGGTCGTTCTGTCGACGAGTCGACGTGCGCGGAGATCAACACTGAGGGCGAAGTGGGTCAGAAAATCAGCACCCAGTATGGCCATGCGTACATCTGCAACAACGAATACCCATCGGAAGGTGCGTCTCCATCTCTCGCTACAGTGGTGACTCGGACCCGAAGAGCACGCCTTTGCCGAGCGGCCGCTGCCATGGTTCCGCGACTCTGCCCGCCAGTGCCACCGTTCCACCCGGCCTATCCCCGAGCATGGTTCATGCAGCTCGACGCCGTCCTAGCGCTGAATGGCGTTACGGCACAGCCGACGATGCACGCCATTCTGCTCAACGCGCTCCCCGGTTGAGCTACGTCATCTTGCTGCCGCGTCGAGCTCCAGCCCGCAGCCATACGACGACCTCTGCGCTGCGGTGCTCGCGTGCTACGGCCACACCTACCGCCCGCTTCCGGGGACCCGCGACTTCCAGGTTTCCCCGGCCGTGCAGCGACCGGTACCGAACGGCCCGCAGCCCTCACTTGAACAAGACCTAACTCCCCCGGCTACGTCTCCTTCAACCTCTCGTCCGGCCACCGGCGCAGCGATTCCCGCACCCGGCGAGCGGCCCGATGAGGTTCCGGACATTTCTGCTGCCAGCGACCACTCGGCCACGAGGTGCGTTTTCTCGACGCCCTCGGCTGAAGGTCCATCACGCATGCCTGCCACCTGCCCGTCTTCCCCAACATCGACGGCCCGTGACAACTCGACGCTGGCAGACTCTACGCCGGCTACCTCGCCGCACGCCATGGAGTCTGCCACGGCCGCAGACACCGCCCCGCCCGCTATTCGACCACCAACCGCGGAGGCGTCGCCGTCGACGTTGTCCCTAATACCTGACTTGTCAACAGCTTCGACGTTATGCGCGTCTTGCCACCTGCGACCAGCATCGTCCTCGAAGGGTACCGCAGCAGAGGTTCCGGCCCCTCACGAGCTACGGCCGACCATGCGTGATGCTGCGACGATGACGGAAAACCCCGAGGACCGCCCGCCTGGCTCGACGCAGGGAGAGCAGACCGAGTCCACCCCACCGGACACGCAGGCTGACAACCCGCCTGCTGCCCCGCACACGCGCTCTCCGGCATCACCGAAACGACGTCACCAGCACCATCGCCACACCACCTGTGTCGCCCGCCCACCCCGGTGTCGTTCCCACCATCCAGTGCAGCTCACGCTGCGCAATCGTAGGAACCACTCCCATACGCATCCGGCGCACGTTAAACATACTCCGCGGCGCTTGGGTTTAGGACGACGAAGACTTCAACATTCATTTGACTCTACCGTCCTTGAGGTGCCCCGCCTTCATGCCATTGTCTGCTCGACTCACCTGCACAGAAGTGCGCATAACGGTCATCTTCGTCGATTGGCCTCATGCCGTGCCCAGCAGGTTTTCTTCGTCCGGCTACGACACCTAGGTCCTCGACATCAACAGCTCCTTCCAACAGCTTGCCTTCGCCACGACCCTCGTCCGCAGCGCCATTCCCAGAGCCGCCCGCCAGAGTCCTACTGGTTTCCGATAGTCCCTTAACGTTGACGACCTGGACTGCCCGTGGACCCTTTCGTTTCGCGACCTTAACACTTGTATATACGCTCTCATCATTTTCATTTCGGGTTCACTTCTGCGGGGGGGAGTATTCTGTAGCGTCATCATCATCGCCCTTCATCATCATCGTCATTTACTAGCCACCGCGCCGCGCCTCTCGCGCAGCTCATGCGATAGCTCGAGGCGCGAGGCAGACAGAACGAGTTCACGTGCCTGGCGGTTCGGATGCAGGCAGCCGCCGCCGCTCCGCTTGGCAGATCCCCAATAAAGTGGCGAGACTTCGGCACGGCCACGTCGGCCGCCTTCACGACGTCGTCTCACGTCTCCATCTCTCGCTACAATAACGTTTAGTATTTGCTTGTATAAATATTTCCTTGTTGAACATTACTATAATATGTATAAAACGTAACTATCTAACTTTTTGTACATTTGATTGCCTGT
Source organism: Rhipicephalus appendiculatus (assembly GCA_030522465.1). Taxonomy (NCBI): domain Eukaryota; kingdom Metazoa; phylum Arthropoda; class Arachnida; order Ixodida; family Ixodidae; genus Rhipicephalus; species Rhipicephalus appendiculatus. Next base: position 1,844,083 of record JALIZH010032971.1, read on the forward strand.
TGCATACATTTTCGACCTTCTTTTTTCTTGTTTCTCTATTGTTGCATTATACATGGTTTTCCACTACCGAGCAATGTATGGGTAGAGGGGCCTTTGTCAGGCAGTTGCGTCTGCCTTTAGCCCCTTCATCCCGGACAACGACTGTCCAAATAAAATTCAATTCAATTTAAACAGGAATGTCAGACCAAGACAGTCCAGAGGGCCCGTGAGGGGGCGGAGGGGAAACGACCTCCCATCTCCAACATGATATTAGCCAACAGCTAGCCAGGGGTCATCTCTTGAACTCCACTGGCTGGCTCCTCAGGAACTTAAGAAAGTTCCTTGGCTCTCTGTATGTCTGCTTCTTCAGCTAAGAATAAAACAGAGACGCACAAAGTTATAATTGGTGTGATTTTATTATTAAATTATACTTTCTTCATAGGGAATCTCTTAAGGGGTTGTGTATCCACCTTCTACATTCAAGAATTCGGTGTTGTCAGCATAAAACAGCTCTTTCTCAAGTCCGCTGTGGTACTTAATGACTAGCTCACAACGAAAAGAAGAAGATGCAATTGAGCAGACGGCACACTGTGTATATGTCATCGCACTCCTCCGCCCACACAACCTTGAGAACAAGAAAAAAAAATAGCGTGTCAAGTTCTCACATCAATACGTATACAACAACGATAAAATTAAAGTACGAGTCATGAATACTGCTCCCGTTGTACTCTTTGCAAGACGGCAATGCACCTGCGCGGGATACTGGTAATGATCACTTCACCAAAAATGAAGGAAACACACGATAAACACTTACAGAACTGCGTTATCTGGCACTCGACGTGAATAGGAGACAGTTCAAAACGCAGCTACAAGACACAGAGCAAGAAGTAACAACAAAGCACATTAATTGGAACTTGGAATGCAGATCGTTCTTTTTTTTTTTCTGTTTGCAGAGCTCCTGAGTTGACTTGGTCGTTTGAGTTTGGCTTGATAGACTTAGATTGCAGAGCCTTATATTTGTTTCTGAAGCGCAGCAGCTAACTTGCTCTCTTAGTGAAAGAGAGCGTGAAGTTAATCACGCGTTCGTTGCTACCTGATCTATTACAAGATAACTTGGCAACAATTCAGAAAGCAGAAACTGTAGCGCGCGAACGCAGCCACTTTTTTTCATAAAAATGGCAGATATATCAGAGTGCATGGCTGCGCAACATGGGCGACAGTGACACGTAAAAAAGAAACACGCAGGAGCACGCGCAATGACCCTTTCATTGCACAAGTGCGTAATTTTGCATGTTTGTTTAGTGTTTAGGTGTCATTGACCCCACGTGTACCACATCAGCAGAGAAGCCAACGTCACACAATTAGGTCAGACCTGTTGACGCAGTCGTGCTATATTAGAGATACCGCATTGAAGAACACCGCATAATAATGCCCACGTATACTGCTGGCTTTGATCGTTTCTGCCTTCAACATACAAGAATATATTGGATCCACAGACTATAGTTACACTCGGCACGGAGATTCATCAACAAACACGAGGAACAAACGAGGTAAATGGCACAGTTACGCGTAACATCTGCGGACACATGCGTACGTAGATCCTTTGTCAGAAGTGTACGAGACTCTGAGTAGTGTATACCAGGGCTCCCAACTGAGCCGCATGTCAGGACACCAGTATAACAGTCACTGCGCAACAAACTAGTCTCTGACTGACGAAGACTGGAGAGACGTTAGTCGGCCAAACACTGTGTACATGTTTCACTGTTGGTTCCTCTCGCTTGGTCGCGTAGTGCGCTGATCGGTCAATGTCCTGTAGCGTAATGGAACACGAAGAAATCAACGAGAGCCCAATACTTAGTGGCCGAGAAGAGCAACATCCTGTAGCACGCACGCAAGCCCTGACAACAGTGACGAAGACAAGGAACGTGACAACGTCAACAAGGACAAAAAAAAAATAAAACATCTCCGCAACATCTATATGTACATCTTCAAGCACGAGTCCTTAATGCATGGCGTAGCACTGCCGCGTAGCGAGTCTGTGGATCTCGTGCAGAAAGACCTCCGGAGTCGCGCGAAACAGCACGTTCGCTCGACCATAGGCAGGAAGTGTAGCGCGGCTCCGCCTCTACAGTGAGACTGTCGGGCAAGCTCGTGATAACTCGGAGCCTGTCGCGTAGGGTCCCAGCTTCGACGGTGCCAAGCACACTAGCGCACCGAGTTCATAGGTTACGCGATTTCGGTGTCGCTCACACCTCGATGCCCCCCGCTACCGTCGACGCTCACGACCAGGTTGTACGCCGGCGGTGGCGTGGCACAGATTTCGCTAACGTCATCCGATGCCCTCGCGTCACCCAAGGAACCACCCGAAGGCGGCAACAGCGGAGGAGGCGCGTCTCGGCGCTTCCCCTGCGGAAGCCGCAGTTGTAGCGTCGGTCCCTTGCCGACGTTCATGTATCCCTGGGTGACGTCTTCAGCGGCCTGCGTACTGTCGCCGGCGCTGCCGATCATGGGTGTCATCTCCATGCTGTCTCCCACGGTGGCGCTACCATCGTCGACGTTGGCAGTGGCCGCCATCTTGGCGTAGTGCGGCTCCTCACTCCGGCTGCGCGGCGGTTCGGCTCGTGTTAATGTAGTTCTCGTCGTCGGACTTCATGTCCAGGTAGTCAGGGTCTAGCTTGTTACCCATGGTGAGGTAGTCGTTGTTGTTCTTCATCAGCAGATTCACGTTGGCGTAAGGGTCGTTCAGGGCCATGTAGTACTGCAGAAGAAAGGGTGGCACAGCATGAGCTCCTGCTATGATTGCGTTGATGTTATCGCGGCAAAACTAGTTTGGCCACAGCAAGTACTTCCTTCCGCCAGCATATCTCAGCATAGAAAATTATTTACGGTGCCACCGAGATAATATTATCGATGTGCAAGCGTTTTGGTTAGAATGTTCCGAATTATTAGCACCCAAATTCAGTCGATTTTGACGCAGCAAACAGTTTTCAGAGGTTGAACATGACCCCTATCATTATCGATTTCTTTTGAAATGCTATATGGCGGAAGACAAACGAACCCTTTCAATGAAACTTGGCATGTCTACATAAATAGGGTGATAAAAGGAATCATAACTTACATTTCTGACTCCTGCCTCAAGGAGGTCTCCAACGCGGGTAACCAGGGTTGAGAAATCCGGCCGCTCCTTAGGCTCCCCTTGCCAGCAGCTCTGCATGATTTCGTACCTGAACAGAAAAAGAAAAGCTTTTCGCGTCACGGAGTTGTCCAGAGAAGCAAGCCCTTGCAATAGAATTCTAAACAAAGTCAAATTGATATAGTTTCTTTAACCCTCCATGCCGATTACCATATTGAGGGAAAGACCAGAGAAAATACTAAAACAATTTCGTTATATGCCTTTTTTCTTTCGTAGCGTGAATACGTTCAAACTTGTCAGCGCTCTTGTTCAAGAAGTGTATGTGATCTGGGTCGGCTGAGTCAAACGTGATGGCTTACACGTCGTCAGGGGCGTAGTCTGGTTTCTCCATGCGGTAGCCGTTCTTCAGCCTTTTGTAGAAGGACTCGTCGATGGCAACTCCAGGATAAGGGTTGCCGCCGAGCGAGAATATCTCCCAAAGTAGCACCCCGTACGACCACCTGTTAAGAAAATGACGATATGTAGTCTGACGGTATCGCCTACAAAGCAATATATGAATCAAGGCCTGAATTCGCAAAGGCTTCTTATGCTAGCATTCTTAGTTAGAGAAATTGTGAATTAATCCTGATGTTTGACATATTATTGCCGAAAGTGGCCGTTTAGTCGGGAAAGAGCACACACTGAAGAAGTCCTTCTGAATTCGTCCCCAAGATGCCGGTGGCGTAGAGGTAACTTAGACTGAATTAACGCCGGTTTTTGCGAGCGCGTGTTTTCTTACAAACGTAATGGCTGCGGCTCAGCTCGGCTAGGCTCGGTTATGCAAGCGAAAGCTTGTTTACTTGTTTACTCGAACGTTCCGTTCTGCGTGCACTCACTACCGTCGTTTCGTCAGTTTCCGAAGCCAACGCCGCAGTCGACGCGAGAAACGCCGGGCCCCCAAAACCATCAGCAGACACTCGCGTGCTCCTCTGCTAACAGATGCGCGCGATCCTTGCGTTTTCACCTCGGACGCTGAGGAAGGACATTCGGATAGGTAGACAGACGAGCCGACGAACGCGTTCTCTGTAGGCTTGTGCACAACTGCCACGCCACAACTAAATTTCGCGCGGCTTCTCACGAGGTATCCATTCTTCGCTTCAAGGCCACGCGGAGATACACAGCGAAACTCGCTCGACTCGGCCAGTAAAGCTTTCGCTTTAAAATGTCTCGGCGCGTGGGACAACCGACCGCGACCTCTGAGGCACGCCGTCACGTATGCAACGTTTTGTGACAAATTGGGAAACCACAGGCGATGAGCGTGGTTGTTCTATCTTATGGCAGTAAAGCGCTCAAGCTCCACTACAGTGAAAGAGGTGGACAACGCGATCAAAGTTAAACGTCAATGCTTCAAATAGGCAAATGAAAAAAATCTAAGTTGCCACATGCCATTGATTCTTTTTTGTTCCATGGTGAAAATCGCAGCCGCAAGAGGTAAAACATAGAGAGTTAGCAAGAGGTAAAATACACTTAGAGTGAATTGATGATTTTGACATGATTTTGCGTAAAGACCGCCCACTATAGATTCTGCGCGATTTATATTTCGTGAAGACCGTGATTAAGTAAAATTATATTGCGTTGATTGTTAAATCAGTTTGACTGTCATTGCCCCTCTGAAGTTATGTTTTTTTTTTCATTTGTTTACTTTGCCTTCCATAAAACCCACATCGCGGCATCACAATGAAACTCCCAGTGGAAACGCGATTATTATTTCCCATGTGAGAGCAGACCTGGCAATCATAGAATATACACTATACTGTGCGCCTATATGTCTACTTAAAGAATAAATTGTATTAAATTGCGTGACGTGAAATACTTCATCAGTTTTAGCAACAGGCCATCGACTACGCTCACTTTAATACAGAATTCTCGGCTTTACAGTCAGAATACTAATAATCAACATTGTACAAACAGCTAATTGCGTCTAAAATAAAACGTAAATAAACCTACACATCGCTCTTCGTTGTGAACACTCTGTCCATGATCGACTCAATAGCGGTCCATTTCACAGGCAGAAGACCCTGAAAAGTAGGAATAAAGGAGGAGTTAATCATAGAAAGCGTTAATTAAGCAAACATCAAAACGCGCTGCGTTTCGCAAGACAACATCATTTAAATATTTTATAACCTTTTGTTCACTTTATGAAATGATATTCTCGCACGTAAGTATGTTCATTCTCTTGTTGGCACTACTAGAATGACAAAACCGTATTTATCATTGTATCCAGACTTCCAGATTAGAAACCTTGGAAACTTGCGAAGTGGAAGAGTGCTTGTCATTTCACAGATGCACAGATCATTTCACTTATTCTAGGCAACTGCTCAAGCGTCACTGGAGTGAAAGGTTATTCTTCTGCACAGATATGCCGTACCGTGTCTTACTCGCGTCTTGGATTGAGTTCCCGTTTTAATTTCACGACGATAGGCGGAACTCATTAGAAAAAGAAAACATAGGATCAAATGCTTATTCAGAGGTAAAGTGCAACTCCGAAAGGTGCGCCGATGCGATACGCGTTTAGGTAGAATCGATGCAGTATCATCGCTAACTACATACTTGTCGCGTAAGTCATGCTGTCAAACAATTAAAAAAAAAGAGATGGTTCTTACGTCTCCTTTCTTGATGTAGTTGGAATACTTGTAGCAGTCCTTCGCGAGCCCAAAGTCGCAAATTTTCACTACGTTCCCTTCACCCAGCAGAACGTTTCTTGCAGCCAAGTCCCTGTGAATCAACTGAAACAAAAAAAAAAAAAGAAAACAAAAATAGCAGTTAAAGAAGCACTTCGCTAACAGTCATTCCCGTTAACACCTAATAGACACCCAATAGAGATTTCTAATGTGTTCCATGCATTCCTCATTTCAATATTTCTAACATTGCTGAATTATATGACACCTATCAAATAACAAAATTTTCGTCTTACTTAACACACATTTATATTTATACGCGAACAAATAACAAAACATCGCTTCAATTAACTTCTAAGTGTAGGCATTCACATTAAACCTATAAAGTTACAGGAATGGTATAACGAACTTCTGTTCGAATGATCTCCAGAAGGGAGCTTTTTGTAATGTTATTTTTGCAGAATAATCGCAGCTTGCCATGGCTCTAAAGCAAAACCAAATTCTAAATAGGCATAAACTCCTACGAGTCGAGGGTTTACCGGTATCGCGTCTGGTCGAGAAGAGGCACGGTGAACAAAAGAGAACGTCCACCAAAAACTGAAGAAATAAAAGAGAAAAAAAATTTTCTTAATTATTGGCATGAATTTCTTGAATTGGCCCCTCGCAACGAGTCCGTAAGAACTTTTTTGTTTCCATTCGGATGCATGCCTCGAGCGATACAGTCACAATTGTCTGCAGCAGCGTAGTCAACACTTGTTCTTACGAAGCATCCGTTCACTGCTTTTACATCGAAGCTATATATGGCTAAGAGGTGGGAAAATGCGGCATTCCGGGAGCCCATGAGTGTGCAAAAACCACAATGAAGAAGCAATGCTGGCGTAGCTATTTCGAAGGGCCTCCGCGCTTGCAATCGTTTATCTTCAGGTTTTGTCAGCATATATAGCTGGGGACGATACCCGCCGCAGCATGAATCGCTACCCTTAAAATCCTTTCAGGCGGTTTAAGTATCCTCTAAGCTAACGTTAGGTGACGTTACGCGTCTCTTCAAGTGTTGTGAACGAGAAATCGAAAGCTACAACAGAAGGCACTTCGATAGAGCCCAGCTCGTAATAAACACCAGAACCGCGCGTTTCAGCTTCGCTGGTTAACAACCTGTACGGAGTGCTTCGGCGCGGATATTTTTTTCTCGCAAGGCTAGAAGCCCGGGTGGTATGCGAACATTGGCCGGGCGCAAATGGGCGCGCAATTACCTTTCTCGAGGCGAGGTACTCCATCCCGCGGGCACACTGGAAGGCGAAGCAGAGCAGGTCGCGGGTGGTGAGCGCCGCGTCGTGCATGTCTCCGTGGTCGCGCAGGGAGGAGCCGCTCATGAGCGTCGTGTTGTTGCCACTGTCCGGCGGGAAGCCGTCCGTGGTGTCCGACACCGAGAAGCTGAACTCGTTCCCGTGGCTCGTCGGCGTCGCGCTCATCGCCAGGTCGGCGTACTTCAGCGTCGGCGTGTGCTGCTGCTGACGTTGTTGGCTGAAATAGTGCGTTGAGGGCAGCACGATCAACACACCTCTCCGCGCGACGTTACGCCGTGCAAGTAATGCCACATCAAATGAGCTGTATATGCTTCTGGGCTTGCTCTCCGAAACCCACACAGAACAAAACATATAAAGATAGAGAGCAGTGGGAGACTGCGCTGCTCATCTCTGATGGCCAACTAAAAGGAGTTCGGCAATCCGAGGTTGCTGCTAGGGCCCAAGGGCTCCTGGCCATCATCTAGGAGAGGCAACTAATCGCTCACAATTTCACCGACTTGTTCCTTCTCCTCCTCGAGGGAGAAGAAGGGACATATTCATCCTGATAGTTCCAGCCCGATCCTGAAACACCACTCAGGGAAGAAGAAGACGAAGTGATGTTGACAAAGACGAACCACTTGAAACTGTAGCGGTACAGAAAACATGCAAACAAGAAACAGCCCACACGTTCTTCCTGCCTTCCTCCAGCAGACCTTCTCTCTCTCTCTTTCTCTCTTTTGTGCTGATGATTTGTCAACATCCTGTCCAATAGTAAATTCCTCATTGGGCAAGATGAGAAAGATAATTAAATAGAAAACGCGGGCATCTGGTAAAGAAGGAGAGAGAAAGTATACTGCGTGACACATCAGCGAACAGCTATAGTGTACGCCACCTGACTTCTTTAGAGGGAGTAAAATGTGATAACTTGAACGCAGTAAAGAGGTCCAGAACACAATGGCGCTCATTGCCGCGTCAGTTCGTTCGAGTTTTATAACCCCCAGTCATAGTGACGTGGCGAACTGCCGAGTGCATCTCAAACGCTGGCCAGAGTTCTGATCCTTCTGCTTATGCAGAATAATCATAAAGGACATATCCACTCATTGTCACTCATTTTTTTTTTGTATAATCTGCTCACAATTTGCTAGTTCATTTGTTTCTATCGCTTGTTTTATGCGCATACATTCAAGTGTCTGATTCATGCGGCAGTATGAATAAGGGGACGCCAATGCCGTTTTGAACTAATAAGTATCCTCGGATGTGGCTTCGAATAATAGTGGTTTGATATCTGTTAGTTTTCTATAGTTGGTTGACTCTCTCACTTTAACAGTTCGGATGTGATGGCTTTTTCGTTCTTTTTATTTTTTTTTCTGCTTGCCAAGTAACCCTAAGGAAATTTCACGGCAGCTCCGAGACAAAGAATTCTTGCTTTTTTTTTCTTTTAGGACAACCCCAATGACGAGTAGAAGTGCCCAGTCAATATGGCGCTGTGAAAAGAGCGCATAAATCAATAAATAAGAAAAAAAATAAAGAAATTTAACTTACAGCGAAACTAATGCAAGGCTATGGGGTCCTGGGAGTGACACTCGCACCGCTCCTATCCCTCTTGTGTACGTTTTCGGCGTTCTTTCCACGCGATGCCGAAGCAACGTAGAAAGAGGCGCGTGGTTCGGACCTGATCCGTCAGGTGCCGCCACGAGCCCCATCCGACTAAAGTCCCTGGATATATTTTGGAAAGTACCGTTCTTTGAACCGAGCCGCCGCGCCGCGCGCCCTCCTCTCCCGCCCGGGAAAGGTCACGAACATCGCGCCTGTCATCAGCGTGACATAGCATTCTTGATAGGAAGGGGGGCGAGATCTGGGTTATATGTGAGTGATTCTTAAGAGGGAAGAAAGAGGAAATTGAGGGAAAATGGGGGGAAGAGTGCTCGATAACTGTCTCTGTAAAGGACACCTCAACCAAAACACTCGTGGGGGGGTGGGGAATGAAGGCGCCCGCACTGCGGCCGTTTGGGAGAGGATGCGGAGGAGGTTCGGCCTGTTGGCGGAGGATATGGAGGAGAGTGTCGCTACTTTCTATATTCAGGGGTTTTACACTGGCCTAGAGTTACTGTATATGCTACCTTTATGTAGCAGCGTGCTCACGTGCGCAAAAAGCATCCTTTTGAGGGAAAGCCAACTTCACGGCCGCGCCACCGCCGGTGCCACCGCTATCGCCATCGCTGCCCAAGCACTCCGGCGAGGCGATCCGGCTGAGTGCGGAATGTTTTTCGTTGGTGTTGTGGTTGTGTCTTGCGTTGTCCGTGTTTAGTGAACGTCAGTGTTAGTGGTGCCTGTGCGGCGTAGCGCCGTGACTCAGTGCTGCGAAGTTGCGACGATAACAGGATGCTGCGCTCCCCACTGCACGAATCGACAAGAAAACGGAAAGGCTTTCTTCTCCATTCCATGTCTCATTGCATAGCCCATTTCATGGTAACCGTGACAAAAAAGGAAGTGCCAAACCTGCAACTCGCTAAGCTAGGTATTTTGGTCCGAGTTGTCAACGACCGTGTTCTGCTCTCACCCGCTTGTATTTTCAAAGTTCAAAATAAACTCTGCCTTTTGAAACGCGTGCTAGAAAAAAGCTACACTCGAAGTAAAATTGTTGAATGATGTTGGTCAGTATGTGTAGTCGTAAGGAGTGCGAACTGGAACATTGAAATTACATTTCAAGTGTCATAGCGGCTAAACGTAGTTGGCGTGAGCAAAAATGTTCATGACACTAAATGCTCAAGCGAAAGGTAGCTCTGGCAATTATGTACACCAAATTCATATCAGTACATTGCAAGTAGTCGAATAAGCATGAAATCGGCGTTCGAGCTCGTATATTGCTCACGACAGTACATCCGTCAGCCGTAGAAATCGTCACTGCAGGTCGAATGTGTAGGCAGTTCCATACGACTCACTACTTATTCCAGCATTACAGTACGTTCCAGAATGCACATCCACGTCGCGTCTGACTAAGGTATGTCTATATAGTGTAGTTATAAATCTCATGGCAATATTTTTGCGACTAGAGTAGGCGATAACAAACAGGATATGTATTGTTTTGCGCCCACTGGTCAACGGCTGGCTAGCCGTTGACATAAATCGAACGGGACGGAACGATAAAATTGTGCGCGAGTGAATGCGTGAATATGCACCTTACAGGTATGTCAAAACAGCATAATTCAGTCCGGGCACTGTGCGGCATTGCATTCGAAACCGCACCGAGTGTTTACTTTATGCCACAGCTACGTAAGTATGCGCAAAATTCTCGTTTGCTTGCATTATTTGTAAAACACGGAGTGATAGTTCTAGCAATTGTTTGCTCGAGCCACCTAAGCGCTGCGTCAAAAACTACGTGAAACGAGCAATTTGCTGAACTTAATTTGTCGAGAATCTCGACAAGTTAAGTCGAAGTTTTTCTGTTCGCTACTTAAAACATAAATATTACTTCCGATGGTGACTGCCATCGAACAAGCTATAGCACCAGTTTCATCTGAAGTCATTATTTGTTCGAGATCTTTTTTTTTCTTCGAAGCCAAAGTCATTGCGCCAGCGACGGGTTATGAACGAGCGAGAAAGCGCACGGAGCCGCTGGGCCGCGTCGGCTCCTACATTCGAAAGGGGTGGCTTTTCTGCATGAAGTGGACGCCTCGACGGGCAAGATGGCGGACCTATGCGCCACTCTGCTACCTAAAGGTAGCATATACAGTAACTCTACATCCGACTAAAGCCCCTCTACCTTCGAATGTAAAGGGACTTTACATCCGATGGGTTTCTTATATGTAATTTCTTATTTATACTAATTTCTACTAATTATGTGACTCCAATTCTAACTTTTGACGTACCTTCAATGCTCACTCTATCCATACACAACCCTAAGCTTAACCCATTCCGTCCCATTTATACACGTTTTTATTTTTAGCAGAGCTTTCGGACAATTCGCAGGTGCTAGACACGGTGGTCTGGAAGGTAGCAAATAGTGTCGCGAGGTGCTAGTGTCACTAATAAATCAATAAATGATGATGATCGTAGTCCTAAGCAATCGAACATCCGTCTTCCGGCCATATCACACATGCGCTACTCACCAGTAAACGGGGTTTGAAATGGCGAATCGGAAACCGGGTGACGTCGACGTTGGTGAATTCGGGCTGTAGCACATGTCCGGGTCCACCTTGCCCGTCATCGGGTTCAGCTGGTTCACGAAGCGCGCCCGGTGTCTCAGTAGATAATGCCTCAGGTTGCCAAATTTGCAGTACTCCACGATCACCATCAATTCACCTGCGACAAAATAAAATTCATCGAAACAATCACGGTGAGACGCTTGGGCACTTACGGCCATGTCCACGTTCTACTACACCACTCAACTATATCACGGAAACGCTGACAGCCGATGTCAATTTTTACATACTTATTTTCTACTGACGTTTGATCTCAGCTTAGATTTCAGTTCGTGTTGCTGGTTTACTAATTTATATTGCTCGTTTACTGCGCTGAAACAAGCTGAATGTTACTTCTTAAAGCTACATCGTGGCTGTGTTCAGTAACAATAATTAATGGTTGGGGTTTCACGGCCCAGAACCACGATATGAATATAAGAGACGCTGTAGTGGAGGGCTCCGGAAATTTCGACCATCTGGTGTTCTTTAACATGCAGCTAAATCTAAGTACACGGGCCTCTAGCATTTCATCTCCATCGAAACGCGGCAGCCGCGGCCGGCATTTGATCTCGCGACCTTCCCGGTCAGCCGTCGAGCACCACAGTCACTAGACCAGCATATGGGGGTATGGTGGTGTTCAAGAAGAATAAATTATGGCGTAACTTCGCCAACTACGCACCACGGCTGTAGATGAAAACGCTAACATTGAAATCAGACAGGAGCGGCTGTGAGACTTACCTTTAGCTACGTTCTTCGTCACGGCTCCAATGATATTCACGATGTTCAGGTGCCGACCCAGATGAATGAGTATCTTGAGCTCGGCCATCAATGCCTTGCGTTGAGACATATCGGCTCGTTCTGGACATAAAAAAAAGAATACAGTAAAATAAAGTAAACAAGTGAAGACAATTTAAGACACTTTCTAACGCCGATTTTTTTTGTCAAGGAAAATAACAGATTTCTTTTTGTATCTACAGAAGAGAGAGAGGCAAAGGAAAGGCAGGGAGGTTAACCAGGTTGTACCCGGTTTGCTACCCTATGCTGGAGGAGGGGGAAGAGGAGAAAAAGGTAACAGCTCACCTTTGAGCATCTTCACAGCAACCGTAAGCGGTTGTCCCTTGGTCGCCGAGACCAATGGCTTCAGCCTTGACGACCCGGCCAAATGCACCTTGTCCCAAGGTCCTTCCTGCAGATGCCAGAATGTTTCAGTGCTTGAGTTGAGCTGATATTGGAGTAAATTACGCTGCCTCAAGGTATTTTTAGCTATCCAGAAAACAATCGAGTAATAAGGCTATGGATTTCCAACCACTAATTTCATTCTGAAAGTGCATGGGACAAACTGCTTCTTTATTTTCTGTCAATTTGCTGTACGTCATACCCCGGTTTGATAAATATGTCGTTGAGTATGACAGGATGTCGTTTCTTTTTTATGACGGCCCGAAATATCTATTAAATGTATCTGTCGTGGATCAGGAATTTCCCACATCAGCGCGCATGTCATGACGTAAGGTATGAACGTAATTATATCAACATATAGCATTAAAGAACGCCATTGAAAGCATTAAAGATCATGCTCAAGTCCCGAAACTCAGTTGCACCTGCGGAAATTGAGATGACTGCGGCCAGCTCTTCACTGGCAAGCAAGGAGGCTTGACCTGGACATGGAAGGCGTGTCTTCAGCAATAAACTTGTTCTTACGAACGATCCTAGTATAAGAGTTGTTGCGTGAGCAATATAACCGTCAGCTCTAAAACCCTCGTCCATTGAATCAATCCAAAGGTGGCGGCTGTGAGCAGCCGCGAATGATGACCGGAGAGAAGAACTTTATTCTTAAGGGTTTCGGGACAAGGGGTCATGAGCTCAATGGGTGGGGCCTTAAAGGGGTGGTGCCACCAAATTTGTGCCTTGCGCGTTCTTCGCTGCAAGCGTTTCTTATAGCTCTAGGAAGGATGATACACGCACCAATATTCACGTATTCTCGCTAAATAATTTAATATCGCCTTATTTATGCGGACAACTTTCGGTTTCGGTTTCTGGGCACCAAGTTGGGCAGTGACGTAGAAGTGTAGTAGGCTTGGTCATGTGACCATACAAGGCTCGCGCGAAGATGCGCAGCACTTCGCCAGGAAGCGGTCGAAACTCGGCAAGTGATGTAGCAACCGATGCTTTGCCGGTACGTACGTTCTGGAGGTAACGGAGGTCCCGAGGACACTCACGTCACTAAAGATATGGTGTGACGTCACTAGAACTTTCGTTGTCCTTCCCATAGAGCTACGTCAGTTTTGATGCGCTAGCGATGGGCATCGATCGGGAGAGTGAGCATTTAGGTACACTTTGGAAGTGAATTAAAATATATTCTAAACGTTTGCTGCGTCCGACCCTTCGTGTGGAGTGTCCTTGCATACAGAGGAAACCCACAACAGGCTTGTTATAGCCTCAAAATTTTATGGCACCACCCCTTTAAGTCCAGCGCTCCACTGGCTACTGCCGCCTACCTGACGTGACCCAGGAGCGCAAGTTGTACATTCGTAACGGCTAAACGAAAAGGCGGAATACGCGCGTGCCTTTCTTGCAAGTAATTTGCGGTGGGTACGAAGACCAGCCGAGCGGCTGGCCTTTGCACCCGCCGTGGGCACCCGCACGGATGGCTGATCGCTTTGTGTGCGCTGTCTCCGCGCGTCTAGTGCTGGACGTCGAGTTGTAAGTTTTGGAGACGCGTTGAGAGCGAGGGAAGCAAACGCGATTCATTCGCGCACTTCTGGTTGCACGGTCAGTTGACGCGGTTCATCACTCCAGCCAAGCGTTGTGACTGGAGGCAGTGTTCGCGGTCAACGAGTGAGATGCGTCCAATGTTTGTGCGTGCTAGCGTAACACCATGTTTGGTAATTTAGTTAGTAAGAGAACGTTCGCTGTAATGCACATAGCTAATGAAACTATTAATCTTTGCGTAGTTGTCTCATGCATTGATATGGCTACCAGTTATTCACCTTTCGGGCGAAGCTGTGGCTTTCTTGTGGACATTGACCCTATTCCTTTTTTTTGGGTGACTAAATATAAATTCTTATTGCTTACGGTTTTCCCGCGCCCCGATATCAGACCGTTCGAGTGTTGTTGCTACCAATCGTCAGAAATCTGGTGATCGAACCCGTGACTTCCTGCTCAGCCCAGCAAAAGGTTTTAGACAGTGAGACACAGAGGCGGCTACGTACCGAGCTTGAGGCGATCCTTTGGAAACTCCCAACGTTGGTCGTAGGGCAACAGCTCTACCTGCTCGCACAGGGGGAGGTCAGGGTTGAACATGTCCACTTGGCCTTTGTCGAAGAGCGTCTTGTTCAACAGCTCCATCTCTTTTTCCTCTTTCTGTAGTAACAAAAAAGTAAATCAAAAGAACAGGTAAGTCCGTTGACCTTTACGTAGACCTTGGAAGAGGAACAAACATTCTGGCAAGCTGAGCTTGGAGAACTTTGTTTTCTCTCCTTTGATGACAAAGAACTGCGCCCGCATACATAAAGGCAATCTTACGCTACAGCTATTCGTAAGAGAACATGACGCCTGTCAATCGTATAACGTTGGACTATTAGCGAATGTAGTCACCCGGGTAGAAGAAAGTGCCGACGAACAAATAGATTTGTAAATTCAGCCTCAGCGGCCGAATGCAGATATAGTTTAATGATCGTAAGTGCTAATTTGCTGTATGTTGGCCACCATCTTTAGTAATGTGTCCAACGCCAGGATCGGCTGAAATTTTACTCTGACGAACAATTCTACGGCAAGAACTTTTCTAATACAAGAACCCTGATAACTAGTGTTGATAAGGAAGACAAACGCAAACGTTCTGTCAAGCTTCGTGACGAAAACTTATCACCGAAACGTCTGTCGAACGTTACGAATTCCAAAATTTTAAAATTAAGGTGTCACAGAAAAAATGTTGCAAGACTCCGTAAGTTGATTCTTAGGTCGTTACCGAAATCGCTAACAACGGCTTTCAGAATAACTGCCAGTTGGGCGTGTTGGTATACATTCATGTTGGTGAGGCGCCTCGTCCTGTGTTGTTCATAAGTCTCTGCTTCTTTTAGCGCTTCACCGTCATGAACAGCTTTCAGCAGATCGAAGGTTACATAGAGCAGTATCGCACTTAATATTCAGCTAAGGCACAATTAATAGGCATCACATGCATTCTAAGGTTTAAAACTCAGAATGGTGCATGAAGTCGATTTTGTATAGAAGGTGGTGGCTTATTACTTGACAAAATGTGCGAAACCTTTTGCTGTTGATTTGACTACTTAAGCGGAAAGCCGGGCATAGGTAGGATAGCTGTACTCACCATGTGAGCACGATATTTCTTGCAGTAAACGAGCACCATGAGGAGGCAGATGATGGCGATGGCGAAGACGACGCTTATCAAGACAATGTGCGTGGTGTTTATGGCGGGCGCCAGTATTCCTGAAAGAGTAAGAAATTGTAGCGCGATTCTGCACATTCCAACGTAGTTGCCTTAAATCCGTATATACATTGAGAATCGACGATATCGAGCATTTATGCCAATCGACAAGAGCGCTTAATGTAGAAACCAGCCCGTATGTGCAAGAAATGTTAATACAGGAACTAATTGGAAGAAGGTACATCTAAAAGGCTCGCTCGAACTTCTACGTTTTTCTTTTTTTTCTTTTGTTAGACTGCGGATGACAATCTCAGCGTCTTACATCTCTTGCCTTTGCAACTATTCACAAACAAAAAACGCAGCACCTAGGGGGCAAGCCCCACCCAACCTTCAACCTGAATTTGATTTAAGTGAACCCTGTGTCCTATGAATAAAACGGAAATTGGTAGATTCCATCATGTTAATTGTCTATTTTACCGTGCATGCACTCGATACCTCGCGAACGCCGCAAACACGAAGCGAACATGAACGCACGCTTGCGCACCTCGAGCCACGAGGCGCGCGTGTGTTAATGCGACTTTTCATACAATTTCGAGCCGACGCGGGCTTTTCGCCCAAGGCCACGTTCGTATGAGAACCTGCGATGAGGTACAGCCGGCCATTTTTTTAACCTGAACACGCGAGCGTCGACCGCCAAGTCGAAAAGCGCCGTATAACGATGCACGGAGGCGACATGAACGACAGTCCTGCCCTGATGCCCTCTGCTAGGTTTTTCCGGGAACCGGACACTGGGACGCCGGGAATCGACGCTTATTGGCTCGGTGGTCGACGCTCGCGCGTTCAGGTTAAAAAAATGGGCGGGTGTGTCAATTGTAGTGCGGCCGCTGGCACAGCCTAAACAAGTCGACCTAATCACCCGTGCCCAAAGGGAGACTCCTACTGGCGACAATTTCTCAGAGTAACTGCAAAGCGCTTGAAAGGACACAGACAACAGGAAGAACACGAGCGCTTCCTGTCATCCTTCTCCTGTAGTCACTATGTCACACCAACAAGGCCGAACATCAGCATTGGTCAATTTCTCAGGGGTCCCGTACTCGAGTAAGTGCGTGTACGTACCAGTGGCGACATTGATGGTGGTGTTGGCGTAGATGGCTCCGGCCCTGTTCTCGGCGCGACACTGGTAGAAGCCGCTGTCCTGAGGCGTCACCTTCCGCTTGACGAGCCAGCGGCCTTCGTCGAGGCGGTCGATGCCGCTCATGTTGAGCGGCTTACCGTCCTTCAGCCACGAGATGCTGGGCTCGGGGAGGCCGGTCGCCGTGCACTGCAGGTCGATGTACGAGACGTCGCTCAGGACGTCGTTGCGTAGGTTCGTCTTGTTGAACTCCGGCGGACGCATATCTGTGCAGAGATTGCGAACGAGAAGAAGGGGCAAAAGTGAAGATGCGTTGCTTTGTTGCCGACTTTCCAAATCTATAGGCAAACCTATAGGAGGTGGTCACAATGCTCGGCAACGTGCCGTTGTGAAAATATACACACAGGCTAAAGCAGTTTAAATATACTTAGTCACAGTGCATGAAACCTCTTCACCTCATATAGAGTGGATAAGATGGCTTTTTCGCAAATAGTCTGGGTTATTCAAAATGGAGGGATCCCGACTCCTCCTGAATTTCCAATTAATGTCAACTTGTCTTTGACTCGTAACGTTTAACAAGGTAACCAAGCTTATGGCGTTATATGAGAGGAGGCCGGGGAGGCGGCGTCGTGCGCCGGTTAGATTACAAGCTGCGAGCTTTTGTCATCAGCATAGCGCAGGAGGAACAAACACAAAAGGAAGTACAAGACGGATACACAGAGCGCACATTTGCACTTTGCGCACCGTACTTCGACTCGCTACTGAAAGACCGAAAGGTATACTCATTGCAAGATTTGTAAGTGTCACGCGCAGCGTACTTCCATACTGCAAGAGCCCTGTTCCAGCTGCCTTTTCCGCAGCATTCACGAATGTAATGAAGCAAGGACAACTCGCGCGGAACTGTACCTCGTACGGCAACATTGATGAACCCAATGTGCCTCTGAGCTCCTCCTCCACGAATGGAACCGAAGCACTGGTACTCTCCCGACTGGTTCTTGCTGATATGGTTGAAGTGCAGGGTCAGGTTGTTGGAGAACGCCGTGGACGACATCTTGACGTCAAGATCGCCTGCAAGAATGCCCAACAATAAGCCCACAACTGAAAGGTACCGCAATGGAACGCCATATATGCTAAATGCACACGATCTAAAGCTCACACGTGTTACATCTCCTATAGTCACACACTGAAATGCTGAAGCAGGAAACAAAGAACTAAACAACGGTATAGGTCTCGATCATCGTCGGGGACTCAGCGGTTGATTGATTGATTGATTGATTGATTGATTGATTGATTGATTGATTGATTGATTGATTGATTGATTGATTGATTGATTGATTGATTGAGAAAATGTTGGCAGCAATCTTATCACATCAGCAGTTTCTCCAAAAGTGTAACTTGTTATTACTCGCTGCCTTACACTTCCCACAGATTGCAGCGCCAATATTGCGGCGCCAACGTTAAACCAGATGGTCGAAATTTCCGGAGCCCCCCGCTACGGCATCCCTCTTTATCATATCGTGGTTTTGGGACGCTACACCCTAGATATTATTAATATTGCAGCGCCATTACCGTTAGGGATGACGCTGACGAGTTGCGAGGAGCCTTTCGGTTTCCACTTCCAGGTGAGGCCCTCGTACTTGAACTGGCTGGCCAGACAGCTGAGCATCACGCGATCCTGGTCGATGGGTATGACGTCAGAGGCGATGACCTCGAAGCCGTTCTTTGCGTCTGCGTGATTCCGTAGACAGGCACCAATAAGAAGATCGGGAGAGAATAACCACTGACAATCGAGGTACATTATTTTAATTAATAAAGGATAAAACAGTGGAGTAGAGCGCGTCAAAAACAAAAGCCGCGCAAAGAGCAGAGAGCATTCTAGAAAATAAGAAAGGTATCAAAGCCACTGTAAATTACCGCGGATAGTTTGCATGTAAGGCTTCAAATGAAAACTATATCATAATATATGTATATAGTATAAGCAAGCTAAAAGAGATACCTTTGTCATAAAATGGGAAAGTTTATTTGCAGTCTACTGGGACAAACCAATCTATGGGATCGGCCAAGATTCTTGCGCTAACGGGGGGTTAATATTGTGGAGTATAAAAAGAAAAGAAAATTGTTTAGAATACTAAAGTTATGAGCTGCGCGATACGGAGATAGGACGATAATTAAAAAATAAATCTGGAAATTTTACATTTACGCGGCATGAATACCAGCTGAAACAAATAATTATTAAAGCCAACGTACGCCAGTTGCTATTCTTTTTCGTTAGATAAGCAGGTTTATATTCGCCCTTTTTTTTTTTTTCAGTAACATTACGACCTTCGCTATCGGTTGCCGTCTCTTTCTTTCTCGCTCAAACGAAGTTTCATTTCTAAGCGCACCGTGCGAACACGCTTCAACATGTACAGCACGAACGCCGGACGTCGCCTGCGAAAGCTTCTACGCGATATGCGAACCCACCAGTGACGTAGAACCTGGCGACGCTGAGTCCGGTGCCGAGCGAGTTTGCCGCGACGCACCGGTACAGGCCAGACTGGTGGGCGCGAAGTCTTAGGGTCAGGTTGCGGTGCCTCAGTCCCTCGGTGCTGCGCACCAGATGTCCCGGTGGGGCGCCGGCGTTCTTGTGCGAGCTGTCGGCGGTCAAGCGCTTGAAGACACGGCCGGGACCCTGGTCGTCGCACGTCCTAGGGTCCACGCACTCGCGCCACTCCCACCAGGCGCGCAACGGCTGGCTTCCTTTCACCGTGCAGACCAGCGTGTAGTTGGAACCGTACGCATAGAGCTCCGTCTTGTTCACCACAGTCACCACGGGCTTGGCTGTGCAGGACGACACAGCACAGAAGCAAGTAGGTCAGACGAGACTAAAAAGCCACGAACAAGGACTTCCCTCGCTCTAAGCTACTCGCTTGTAACTCATCCTGTAGCACCGCGTATAGGGTACGCCGCATACCCATACACACAGAACCCGTGTTTGCTGCGTGAAACACACAAAAAACGCAAATTTTGATTTCAACGATTTATTAAATTGAAACTGGAAAGTTTCCTGGCAATGATAGTTTCTTGAATAAATTCAGGACAATGTAAAATAACGATTGCTTCCAATGTAAGGAATTCAAAATAAGCGTGACTGTCGAAGCTTTATAGCGCAAGCCTCTCAGTCACAAATATATGAAAATCAACAAAGAAATCATGTTACACAAAGTTCACGGGATAGGATAACAGAACGCCACCAGATGCCTAAACAATAGAGCCAAACAGTAAAGTATACACAAGTGTGTGCTTGAAATTAAATCGTATCAATTTAATTAGAAATTATTTAAGTTGCTATGATGTCATTTGAATGAAAGTGAGCCCTATGTCGAAATCTTATTTGATTATATTTCGGTGCACCTTAAGCAACACCAGGCTGCCAATACTAAGCCCGAGTCATCCGCTAGCGTGGCACACTTCAAATGCCAAAGCACCGCTAAAACAACCGGCAATTAAAAATAACACATGAAATGGTTAGTTTCATTCTTTGAACACAATCAACACCTTACTGGTCTTTTGCCCACTTTCCGCCAACTGGATGTGAAGGTGCTCATAAAGATGTCAATAATATATGATTGAGTTCAACTTGTCTCGAGCAAAAACTTTCTTTAGCTAGCTACCGTATTTCACTCACCCTGTACCATCGCTGGCTTAGGTAATGTTGGTTAGTCTCCACTAACTGACGGTCAATGTCGACTGATGCTAGCTATCTGTTCTTATAACAACAACACACTCTTAATTCAACCCTCTGATCCACTGACAGGTTTGTCTACCAATTTTTTTTTTTTGGTCTGCCCAGAAGCCTGTAGTGAAGTATGGCGCCAAACGTGGTATACTCACACGAGATGCTGACGTTGAAGGTGATCTTGGAGGAAACGTTTTGTATGAGCGCGAACAGCGTGTACTCTCCGCTGTCGTCGAAGCTCGCGTTGGACTTCTCGAGCACGACTCGCGGTTCGCGGTTGGAGAGGCGCAGCTCCCCGCCAGGGTAGAGCCGGGCGCCGTCCTTGATCCACCAGAAGGTCGTCTCGGCGAAGCTCGGGTGCGCCTGCACCGTCACCACCATCTTGAAGGTGCCCCCCTTCGGGAAACACCAGGGACTCCGACGTGTCCAGGTCCGTGGTCAAGGTTCACGTGCGCCAACTGTTCGGACTCTGCGCGCAGACGAGAACGATCAGGGTTGGCATTGTGTACTACCAGCATTTACTACGATAAGCTGTGAACCAGACCCCCGCTCTTAAAACTGTGTTGTAGTTAGATATTTCGTAGAACTACAAGCCAGAAGTCACTTCAAACCAACACTTCGAACCACTGAGGAATCATTTGAAATAAAAAATCATGCAAAAAGGGGAAAGTTGCCTCAGACAGACTAGCCTACGTTTGGTACGTGGACATATATTTGTCACTATTAGTAAACAAGATACTGGGATCTTGACCCACGGTTTCGTACATGAACAAAGCCACGGAAGCCCTACTGAGCTACTTGAAGACGACCGGACTTCACGAGCGTCTGTGAACTACCAGCGCGTTTTCGTGTTGTGTGTGTTCACACTAACTGTTCATTTCTTATTTTCTTATTCTTGTTCTTTCTCTTCTAACTCATTATTCCCCCCTTTTCCCCCCCACCACACGTGCAGGGTAACCAACAGAGCCAAAGCTAGATTAACCTCCCTGCCTTTACCCCTCCGTTTCTCTCTCCCTCTCTCTTGGGGCGTTAGTTTTAAACGATTCGTAGATGATTTCAAGTGGTTTCGATGTCAACGGCAATGGGCTATTATTTAGATTAATTTAGATTAATCATAACGATCACCAACAACATTACAAAAGCTGAGTTGAAACCAACGTTTGAAAATTTCCACGCATGCGCGCCACAGTAAGTTCTCTCATACAGTGTTCCACAATAACTCTGTTCAGCGTGCCCAAGTTCGAGGTTGCAAATATACATGCCGTCTATGCAACTGCACACGCTATTTATACAGAAGCACCCTCGCAGGAAATCGTCGAAGGACTCGCGTACCCGACTGCCAGAGTCCCGAAATTCACGTGTTAGCGGAGCTGTTACAAGTCGAACGCCTGTCGAACCCTTTCGACTACTTCTTGTGTCCCCGTATGCGCACCAACACCGAACCGATTGAGTGCGTACAAACGCGCACGTTATGAAATATAATGCGAAAAAAGCAAGGAGCCGTAACGGCGCTTAAGCCATGTGAAACGGTAAAAAAAAAAAAAAAGTTAAACGGGAAACAAAATTGCGACAATAAACCCACGCGGACCCCAGCGAATGACTACTACATAACGATGAGCAAGCGCTGGCTCCTGGTCAAAGGTCACGCATGGCGTCTCTGGGGCGATAACAATCGCCGTGGCGGCGTGTATTAATTATGATCCCCGACGTCGACGTGTCGCAAGAGCTTTGGACGAAGTGCGACTGCCTGCCTTTCCAGAGGACTTCACGGGAGAGCCATGTTTGAGATCCGGTCCACTTGAAAGCCGAGCCCTTCGTCAACAGAATCTAGCGATAATTGTTCTCACTGGACAACCTGGTAAAATCGCGGGAACCATGACTTTTGCAACTCTCACCTTCTTCTTTTTTTTTTTCTGAGTTTAGGGACATTTGCACTCCTCACGAACCATAGCCACGATTTCAAACGTTTACCAAAAGGCGGCCGGATTGATGAAAGGGTAACACGCACTTTGAATTTTTAAACGTCGATGTAATCCAGCATCGTGTAATGGTATTAAATTTGAATGAATAAGCTTCTTATGGTCGCCTAGATACTTGCGTACAGAGAAATTTAGGCGAATGTGTACACGGCTCGTCCTCGCTGGCCTGTCTGTCTGTCTGTCTGTCTGTCTGTCTGTCTGTCTGTCTGTCTGTCTGTCTGTCTGTCTGTCTGTCTGTCTGTCTGTCTGTTTTGTCATGTGCTGCAGCCACGTTTGCTGCCATTTAGCATACCATTTAGCTCGTACTCCTACACCTTGCTTCTGTCTATAAGGGCAGTACGTTAATAGTACTTACCATAGTATTTTTCGGCACGTCTGCGCTCGGCATTTGCCGATTTTCGTAACTGGATCAGCAACAGGACAAAAATGCAACGGCAATGTAAGGTAGGGAAGTGAGACAAGGGCAGTGAACCTTCATTCCGATTTATGTGCTTTTTCCAAAGATAAGGTTACTGCGCTCTTAATGATCTGTGATATTAGTAACTGCAACTTAGAGGTGAAAGGTCTTTTACGTGTCTATAACAAAGCCCGAGCCTTCTTAAGGAAATCGAGAATACAGAAACGTGACTCGGCGCACAGTCTCTGTCTTTGTCAACGCATAACCCTTCCCAGTAAACTTCATGTTAGTACAGCATTGCGAAACTATAGCAACGTCGGGAAGCTTAGGATCCGAAGCGCCAAGCGGGTCTTAAATCCCTTACCGTAGACGGAGACAAAGACCGAGTCGTTGTGCGTCTTCCCGCCGTGGTCCTTGCAGGAGCACGTGTACACCCCTTCGTCACTCCTCTGCACGTCACGAACGGTCAGCTGTGACGTCACCACGGACAGCATGAAGTGGTCTTGCCCAAACGGCTTGTCGTTCCGGATGGGCTTGGTCACTTCGATGCGGGAGCTCTGGTAAAAGGAGACGTGATGCAGTGCTATGCAGGCACGAGACAAAGGTGTGCGCTTGTTTTTAACAGCGAAGCTATTCTTAGTCGAGGCTTTCATGTCTGGGGGCCGTCGTGGATCGGAAACGGGTAGGTGCCACTACGATTCAAAAGGGTGGGTCCCACTTCATTCACCCACTTCATTCCACTTCAATACCACTTCATTCCCACGTATTTCCACTTCATTCAACCAATTTCATTCCACTTCATTCAACCAATCTCATTCCACTTCATTCAAATCCCACTTCATTCAAGCAGGTAAAATAATTGGCGAAGCGAAAGCTTCTTTGTAAGCCAACAGCTTCGCTTGTTTCATCAGTGTCCGCTACGCGCAGCTGGTCGAATTTTTTTTTCGTTTTTGTATATATATATTTTTTTTATTGTGACGCGAATCTCTTTCATTGGATTTTCCGCCTGTCTACGTACTGGGTGGTTGGTGATCGGAAGTTCGACGTTAACCGCCACTTCAAAGGCATCAGTGCTAAAGGTGCGTTGGCGACGCATTTTCCAACGTAAGCAATCCGTTTAGTCATATTTAGCCAACATTTCGCCAATGCCAGTACAAACAGATATTAGGCAGTGCTAAGCAGGGCTGCTGGTACGCGAGCATATAACGCAGTCCAAAACACAACTGTCCACCGTTTACCGTTTACAGATTGCTGGAGATACGTAATGATATGCTCCCGCATATTAAAAAAAATTCCCCATCTCCCGCTAAAGGGAACCATGTGTGGATGCGAAGCAGCGGGGAGATGGTTAGCTTGAGCGGGAGAAACGTCGCCGCTCTCGTTTCGCGGCAGCGGCCCGGGCGCTCATCGCGGCGCTGCACAGGAGAGAGAATGAGGCGCGCTCCGTCATATTCATACGGCGGAACTACCGTGGCGCCCCCCAGCGGAGTATGCAGCTGTCGCTCCACCTGTCGTGCGCGCCGATCTGTAGAGGATTCCTAGAGGAGAGAACGGGGGGGGGGGAACCGTAGGAGAGGAGAGAGAGGGGGGAGGGGACACGCATGCGCTGTGGGGGATGTGGGACGCGGGCGCCGCTCCGTAGAGTAGAGGATTCCTAGAGTAGAGAAAGGGGGGTGAGCGTACAAGAGGATAGAGGGGGGAGAGGACGCGCATGCGCTTTAAGGATGTGGGACGCCGGGCGCCGCTCCGTAGAGTAGAGGATTCCTAGAGTAGAGAAAGGGGGTGAGCGTAGGAGAGGAGAGATAGGGGGAGGGGACGCGCATGCGCTGTGGGGGGGGTGTGGGACGCGGGGGGCCGCTCCGTAGAGTAGAGGATTCCTAGAGGAGAGAAAGGGGGTGAGCGCAGGAGAGAGAGGGGAAGGAAACGCGCATGCGCTGCGGTGGTGTGGGACGCGGGAAGGTGGGACGGACTAATTTAAATGCGGTACTTTAAATGCGATAAATCTGGTAATTTAAATGCGAGAGCGTTGAGAAAAACTGCCATCGGCAGCGTTGGCCCAACGAATGCAAAGAATAAATATCAGGGTCCCAGCAGGAATCGAACAGGCACTCTGCGTGGCAATCAAGTATTCTACCACTTAGCCACGCCAGGTCTCGAAACTCTACGCAGACGTAATGTTGGTGAAGCGTCAACTGTGCTTGCAGGGCTGGCTATAGAATTTTATAAACATTATATATGTACTCCTAGGATACAGGTGTCATGTCGGGTCAACGTCAATTGTCTATTTAAGCGCCATTCATTAAAGCTGGTCTACGTAGCACTAGCCAGGGCTCCCATCCTCGCATGCGCAAGCGCTACATATCAGCTTACCGCTTCTGGTGTTGGTAACCCATGTTGTTGTTGGCATCGTTACGCAACTGTAAACAACTGGTTGTATAAAAAAAAAGTCACAGTTTCGCCGCAAGGGTGAAGCAATGAATGCGATAGCAAAAAATTGTAATGTTATACGAAGTGAGGCTGGCAGCTAACTCTTTTTGGATCCGATCTCACGCAACTCTAGAAAACGCTTGTTTAAGAGAATTCTCTTCGCGTTGAGAGCGCAGCACGTAGAAGGGTACGCCGGCCAGGCCGAAGAGAAGGGGAGATGAGAAGGGGAGATAAAGCGCGCGCCCGCGCCCGCGCTCGTAAAATCGAACGTCGCCCCCCCCCCCCCCCCCCCCGCCCGCTGTCGGCCGCCGAGAAGGGGAGATAACGCGCGCGCCCCCCGCTCGTAAAATCGAAGGTCGCTCGAGGGACCCCCCCCCCCCCCCCCTCGCGTCTTTTCACGCTCACGAACGACGGGCGGGCCCGGTTATATATATACATATACATATACAGCAAATGACGCCGACGCCGACGCGGACGCCGACGGCGAAAACCAGCCGCGAGTGTCCATATAATTGCTATCGCAATAAAATGTGCGACTGTTCAACATATGTCAGTGCGTACAACATTTGTACACATCTTAAGCGTCATTCCGTAACGTTTCACTCAATAAGAAATTTGCACCACATTGACTTTCCCTCCGTATGCTTCGGATAACATCGATTCCCATGGTACGTGGGATGTGCCGAAGTTTTTTTTTTTTAGATGCGAAGCATCTTATGCTCGGGGCTCTGTCCGTCCCTCCCGCGTCCCCCGTCCCGCGTCCGGCCACTTTCATGAAGTAGGGAAGCACCCATTATGCGAACCAGAACACTGTAGTAATATGAAGGCCGTCAACCACTACTACAGTCATAAGAGTCATGGCCGAGAGCACAGAGAGGCTGCTTAGCAATGGCTAGGCAGGTGGTGTCTTCGCCCAGGTTGACCCCATTCCTTGAGTCATGGCCGAGAGCACAGAGAGGCTGCTTAGCAATGGCTAGGCAGGTGGTGTCTGTCGCCCAGGTTGACCCCATTCCTTAATATTCCTTGCATGTGTTTGGAGGGGGCTTAGTCCTTCCCGCGTCCCACACCACCACAGCGCATGCGCGCCCCCCTCCCCCTCTCTCCTACGCTCACCCCTTTCTCTCCTGTAGGAATCCTCTGTTCTACGGAGCGGCCCCCGCTTCCCACAGCGCATGCGCGTCCCCTCCCCTATCCTCTCCTACGCTCACCCCCCTTCCTCTCCTCTAGGAATCATCTACTCTACGGAGCGGCGCCCACATCCCCACAGCGCATGCGCGTCCTCCCCCCCTCTCTCTTCTTGGAATAATCTACTCTACAGAGCGGTTCCGGCGTCCCACATCCACACAGCACATGCGCGTCTTCTTTCCCTCTCTCCTCTAGCAATACTCTACTCTACGGAGCGGCTCCCGCGTCCCACACCCCCACAGCCCATGCACGTCCCCCCGTCCTCTCCTCTAGGAATCCTCTACGGAGCGGCGCGCAAGACAGGTGGTGTGACAGCTGCATACTCCGCTGGGGGGCGCCGCGGTAGTTCCGCGGTATGAAAATGACGGAGCGCGCGCGCCTCATTCTCTCTCCTGTGCAGCGCCGCGTTGAGCGCCCGGACCGCTGCCGTGAAATGAGAGCGGCGACGTTCCTCCCGCTCAAGCTAATTATCTCCCCGCTGCTTCGCATCCGCACATGCTTCCCTTTAGCGGGAGATGGGGAATTTTTTTTTTATGATACGTGACCGAGTCGCTCAAACTGCCACCTAAACTTACGTTCTTGTTGGGGTAGTCCCAGGACATGATGAACATGATGCCCGCTTCGACGGTGACGGTGCAGTTGAGGGTGAACGAGTCGTTCAGCACAGGATGAAAGTTGTGCTCCTTCGAGATCAACACGTTGGGTGCTATGTCCACAGGTGCTGCAATTTGTATAGTACAGAAAGGGAGGGAACAGAAAGGGAGAGAGCGATTCGTATACTGCTTTTCCTTCGGCGGCCGTGCTTTCGATCACACAGAGACCTTTATTATGAGAGAGTGTTTTAGCTTCTTTAGCCTGCCTCACGCAACAGAGGCGTGCGATGAAATTTATATTTACATATTTGGACATTATCGGTCAGCTCTACAAACAATAGTTCTACATTGCCTGTCACCCTCATTGACTCTTCATGCAGCGATGTTGGTCACCTCGTGGTAGGACGATGCACACAATGGAGGACTCTACCAGCGCACGTCCCCAGCCAAGAGCCAGAAAACTCAGAGACAGATTTTTCGTCTCTCCCACTTCCTCCTCTTCCCAGGCACAGGAGCACGTCAGCGATTTCTATACGCCGGCTAAACCTCTGCCTTTCAATAAAGAGTTTTTTCCCTCTGTATCTCTCTCACTGTCTCTCACGCGCACACACACGAAAAAGGAGCATATGTAAATTGGTCCACCTCAATATCTCTCTCTTTCGTGCTGCCATTACATCCTGTCCTCGCACCCACCAGTGCTGACCACCATTCACGAGCCAGTAGCTCGCCCCAGACAGTTACAGTGTGGTTAGCGGTAACATTTTTTTTTACTTCGCTCATTTCTTTCATATACATTTCCCAGAATAAACAGTCAAGATAAAACACGTAAAAGCGTGCAACAACACTCACGCAGGTAGACGAAAACGACGGCCATGGACGAGTCGTTGTAGACGCGTCCCGGCACCGAGCCGTTGCAGATGAAGTGTCCGGAGTAGTAGCTGTGCGGGTAGTAGATGACGAAGCCGCGCATCGGGTCGAACTCGACATCGTGCGTTGCCAGCACCACTTCCTCCATCTCCTCCTCGCCCAGTCCGTTGTCCTTCCAGAGCTGGACGTGAGCGCCCGAGTGCGTAGGCAGACACGGCACCACCGACAGCTCGCCGTGGCGCACCGTCACAAACACAAGCTGGTCCATCTGTTTCTCCGGCTGGAACAGGTAGTAGTCGTCTGCGAACAGCCACGAGGAAAAGTGCGTTTAAAGGGACACCAAAGAGAAAAACGATTTTGTCTCATATTAGTTTTTCCCAATATCACCACTCTTGACGGGAGCAGATGCTTGGCAACGGAGAAAACGGGCAATATATATATATATATATATATATATATATATATATATATATATATATATATATATATATATATATATATATATATATATATATCTTAGCACCAAAGGTCATGACGTCATAGACTTTGACGTCGTCTACTACGCCCTACGTCTTTCCCTAAACAGTAGAAAGAAAGTACATTCTCTTCTGAGGGGGGCCATAGACTTAACATAGCAAGTTTCAGGAAATTTCGCCGAGCCAATGTCGCCAAAACACGAAAAGTGAACTTTGAAATTTGTTTCGGTGATTACGGCGCGAAATTTAAAAATGAATCTTTAACCTTGATTTTCTCCTCTAACAATAAGCCTATGATGGTAAAATTAACGACATTAGAGTTCTCAGAGCGCTAATTAACAATATCAAACGATTCATTGTTTCACTTTGGTGTCCTTGTAAACGTGTGACACTGCTTCCAACTCTGCAGTCGGCGGCAGACATTGACCGATGACATTTACTTTACAGCGATTCTTAGTCCAAGTTGCCAGGGTAAGAACCCCAGCTGGCTTCCGGGTGTGGTGCCGGCCTCACAAAGTTATGTGAGGCGGCTCTTTCGGCAATTTATTGGTGCGAGAAACAGACGTTGTTTTTACGAATACCAGCTCGTCTAGGCGACCATGTTTTCATTGTAACACAAGGTACTGTTCGCCACCGACCAAGTTACAACAACTGGGAATGAACAAGTGGCCATTCAGTTACATCGCTACTAATGACAAAGCTGTTTTTGCCCATAACACGATGTATACGCTTTGTGTCATGCGGCGCAACTTGATGAAGTGGGAAGGCCCAAGCTGCGGTACGCCCTTGAGCGCATGGTCTCGTGCATATTAAAAGCAATTATGTTTGTTTACGCGATTCGCCTCTAACGGAAAAAGCGTCGAGCACCTTGTACCGCATCGACCTTCGGTTTACTAAACTTTGTGTAGCATTAACAACAGTAGACCCCACTATAGGTCCGAAGATAAGCAGCTGGTGCTTTCTGAACATCAAAAAATTACGCCATATCCACGAAGTGAATGATGATAGTGGGCGAAGCTCGATCGTTTTCATCCATGGCAGAAAGAGAATGTGTGGTCTGGAACGCGCTTATGATGATGATGATGATGCTCCTTGTATGATTGGCACCTACCCACTCAGGGGGGATCGGCCAAGAGTTTATCTTCATGGCGTGGGAACACCTACGTTACGGTTCGAAGAACGAAAAATATATTTAGCGTGGGAACACCTACGTAAAGGCGGCCAGTGCGCGGATGCAGAACGCGACAAAAGTACCCACCATTGACGAACACGTAAACTGACGTAGCGTTTCCCGAGTTCGGTGAGATCTGTGGTCCCGTTGTAGTAACAGATGTAACGACCCAAGGTCCATGACGTCGGTAGTGTTGAGCTCGAAGACGCTCTTGAACGGGCGAATGCCGTCCACCTCTTCATCATAGATGGATGAGCGGAGAGACACGTTGTCCTGGAAACAAAAACGAAAAGGGTGGAACTACAGCTGGCACGAGCAATATTGCACAACGAAAGCGCGATAGGTAACAACGCGTTCGTTTGTATATTCGTGTGTTGTTCTTGGGTGCAAAGGCGTCATTAAAAGCAACAAAATAAAAATTGCCACTTTAACAGTGCGTCGGCAAGAAGCGAGCTTTGAAGCAACAAGTAATACAGACACATATATGCGTGTAAGTACAGGCATCGCACACTTCCTTCATCGTGGTAAAACGACCAGTGCCACACGACTTTCTTAATACTTCTTGCCCCCCTTCCCCCCGCGTAGGGTAGCAAACCGAGTGCAACCTGGTTAACCTCCCTGCCTTTCCTTTGCCTTTCTCTCTCTCTCTTGCCATTTTGTTTGAAAGAAGTATGTGTGTTTGTGTATTTTTTTTTTCTTTTCGTCGCTGCCTATTTGTCTAAGATAGCTGACATCTGAGAAGCCAATATATTGATACATCGCAGCTAATATACAACGAAAGACTCGAAGGCGAAGCTGCTTTGGGATTTTAACGTAATTTTGTGGACACAGTTTCTAAATAGGCACAAATGCTTTCCAGAGACGCAGCATCGGGTTATTGTTTCGTTCGCTCCCATCCCACAGCGTCTTTTTTTTCTATTGAACTTTTGTAAGTTCAGTTCGTACAGAAACTTATCTAAGTAAGTTGCGCAAAGTTCATGGGCACACCATTTGTAAAGAGGGCGGCGCACTTAATGTACCAAGGAAGAGCTCTGTGACACAACCATAGTTTCGCAGTTTTTCTGGAACAGCGTAAACAACGCTAGAGATCTGCATGCGCAGTGTCCAAGTAATCTACGGATGCCCGTCGCAGCGTGCAATATCCGCTACAGAGTTCTCGACCTTGGCATAGCTTCGTATCAATGCTCGCTTGCGTCGCACTCACTACATCGCCACGCACTGTAACGCGTATTTGCTGGGCCTCGACGAATCCGCCCCATCAGCGCCGTCAAAGCTATGTCTCGCCCGCCGAGCGAATTGAAGGTCATGCACTCCACGGGCGTGGAAGCGCACAGTTTCATTCAGAGATAAAACACAGTCACTGAGGCTGTCAGCCGCGGGATATTGTGGTAGCATGCTGTGAGGAGGATTTTCAGCGTGACATCGAAGCCGAACGGCATCGTCGCGCCATTCTACAGCCTCAGTGACTCGGAAATGTAAGATTATGAACGCAAATAAACACTACGCGCAGGTCTTCGAACTCAGGGACAAACTGAACATTCAGGAACTGACGAAGGTCAGCACGGAAATGCGTAGTCGATACAGGGGCATGGCTAGAATATTTTTCCGGAAAGGGGGGGAAGGGGGGAGGTGGGTTCTACCATGTTTGTTCGTACGAGCGTTTGTATTTGTGCGTGTATGATGTAACATGCAGAACTGAAAAGTTTCGGGTGGTTCGGACCCTTTCCCCTTCCCTAGCTACGCCAATTATTCGATGTTATAAGAACTCAAATGATACTCGGTTGTTTCGTTTGCAACTCATAGAAATGAATACAAGAAGCTAAGAAACTTTCAAGAGTCATTTCTTAACGGCGTCTTCGATGATGATGATGAATCAACTTTTATTTAGCCCAACTACGTTGGTGGTGCCCACGCAGGCACCAGACGGGGTGGTTCCCTAGTTACGGGACCCATATGTTACCCAGCAGCTCCTAACCCCTGTCCGTCAGTGCCTTGTTATCCCAGCCCCGCCCTACCGGCGTCTTCGAATTATCGTTTAAACTACACCCAGTAGCTTTGCGGAGGTTGTTCAAGTCAGTGGATATGCATTCCTTCGAACATCAGTTGATACCGGTGGACATATCTGAACACTGTAATAACAATAAAATTGTGCTATATACATTTTGTTTATAATAAGGCTTTCATTCCGTCTTACATCATCTCCATAACGTCACCGAAGTTCTCGAAGGCAACGAGGCGAAGATGCTTTTGGTTCAGCTCAACGTGCCAACCCGCGATTACTGCGCTAAGTCATGAACACGCCGAAAAATTATAAATACATTAACGACGCTATCGCGTTTAATCTAAGTAAAGGGGAAATAATATATACGTGTGGTTATGTTTGGCAAAGACGTCATTCCATTTCACCAGCGCTGAAGATCGAGGCACGGCCCTGAAATGCGTGCGGTACGCGACCTCTGTTTCCAATTTACCTCGCTGTTTCAACTGTCACAGACGCAATTAGCGTAAGCTTCTCGCGAAAGGGCAAGCCTTGCTGAAGGTTGAATAAGTAATGTGGTCGCGCGATAACAGTGGGACCACACGGGCAGGCAAACAGTTCCTATAGCGCACTATGTATGGTATACAGGTCCGATGACGTTGCGGCCTTGTACGGTGTACTCAAACAAAGCACCACATGGAATGACGCGACGCGGTGGATGAAACAAATGAGACATGCACGCATTTACAGCCGGAGTACAACAAATACGATCATGGGAACAATTATGTACGAGCATGAGCATAATGTTTCAGACATAAAAACACGCCTCAGTAGTTTAGAAGCTAATCTTCTGCGCTGCTAAGCTTGAGGTGGCCGTTTCAGCTTCCCAGCCACGGTCGCCGCATCACACCATGGAAGTAAAACGCAAGAACCACCTGTGTGCCTAAATTTAGTCGCATGCTAAAGAATCCAGGTGGTCACATTTAAATGGGAGTCCTCAATTGAGGCGTCCCTCATAATCATATTGTTACGCTGCGGAAACAATGCAAGGTAACGATGGCATGGTTTTGGCATGTAAATCCTCAGGGTCTCTGTAGGTCGAATTTCAAAAGCGGCTTAACTGTGAGGTCCACCAAAATTCCTGCAGTGCATTATTTCTATTAGTGTAACGGTATATACGCTCATTGATTTTTGTACTGCCGGTTGTAACCGCTCGCTCACCGCACAGGATGCAATGAGAGTATGCATGAGTATATATAGGCAGTAAGCATGTGAACTCAGGTTACAAAGCATATTTCGCTCGTAATTGTCGTTTTTTCATTGCTCAGCTGCATTCACTAGTTCTGTCTAACATCCCTATTGACTAGAATCCTATCTTACGAATACTCTAGCAACTTAGCGCGAGTGCAAGGTCCTGATGGCTTTCTTGTTGTTTTGTTTTTCTTAAAGGGGTGGTGCCACCAAATTTGTGGCTTGCGCGTTCTTCACTGCAACCGTTTCTTTTAGCTCTAGGAAGCATGATACACGCACCAAGATTCACGTATTCTCGCTAAATAATTTAATATCGCCTTATTTATTCGGACAACTTTCGGTTTCAGTTTCTGAGCACCAAGTTGGGCAGTGACGTAGAAGTGTAGTAGGCTTGGTCACGTGACCATACAAGGTTCGCGCGAAGACGCGCAGCACTTAGCCAGGAAGCGATCGAAATTCGGCAAGTGATGTAGCACGTTCTGGAGGTAACGGAGGTCCCGAGGACACTCACGTCACTACAGATATGGTGTGACGTCACTATAACTTTCGTTGTCCTTCCCATAGAGCTACGTCAGTTTTGATGCGCTAGCGATGGGCATCGATCGGAAGAATGAGCATTTAGGTACACTTTGGAAGTGAATTAAAATATATTCTAAACGTTTGCTGCGTCCGACCCTTCGTGTGGAGTGTCCTTGCATACAGAGGAAACCCACAACAGGCTTGTTATAGTCTCAAATTTTGATGGCACCACCCCTTTAAGGTGCACGTACGCGCTTTCTTGCACGTGTGCGTGCGTGCGTGTGTGTGTGTGTGTGTGTGTGTGTGTGTGTGTGTGTGTGTGTTTGTGTGTGTGTGTGTGTGTGTGTGTGTGTGTGTGTGTGTGTGTGTGTGTGTGTGTGTGTGTGTGTGTGTGTGTGTGTGTGTGTGTGTGTGTGTGTGTGTGTGTGTGTGTGTGTGTGTGTGTGTGTGTGTGTTTGCGTGCGTGCGTGCGTGCGTGCGCAAGCAAGAAAGCAAGGCAGAGATAGAGAAGATAAAACAAAAGCTGAAAACAGCACGAGGTCACAGCAAACCGCACAACGGAGATAATCTCACGAGAACAATAACAGGTCATACAGCGTTCATCACGGCTATACGTCAACTGGTGCAATCTACTAAGAGGGCACCGACAGTAAACAGTTGTAATGAGTTCACGTTCTACGTGTATCATTTCGCCGTTCATTTAATTCTGCTCTGCTGAGATAGGGGGCGTATGTACCACACCTTGTATTTCTCGTAAAGTAATAGTGCGTAGAGGAGGAAACGTTTCTACATGTTATCCTGGGTGAAATTAAGGCGAAGAAGAAATTGAAATCATTAAGGAAAGGCAGGGGGGGTTAGCCGAGCAGGACCCTGCCGTTATGGCTGGAACTGAGAAAGAGGGAAAGAAAACTGAAAGTTGAATATAGATAAATGTTCACAGTACGCAAAAACGCAATGAAGCGTTTATTATTTAGTTAATCAGGAAAGCAGGAGGAGACGCAAATCGCAGGACAGATAAACAGTGGTGTTCTAGTACAATGTGATAGATGACAGGGGAGATAAAACTCTCTGGGGGGCAGAAAATTACATTGACGAATAAGAAAATATGAGGCTGCTTAACGGCTTCGGTCTTTTTCGTACAGCCACACACTTACTCCGAGCAGTGGCAAGGACCAGGCCAGCGGGTACCTTCCATAGCATGTTATTCGCAGAGTGCTGTTGGCAGGAATGTCGATGTAGGCAGTGTCGATGTCCAGCTTTGGCGGCAGGAACCGGGATACTCCGGTCGTCGCACCTGCAGATATCATATGCAAACATGTTCTTTAGGGCGGTGGTTCTCGCGATAACCATGCCATATAAATATCAGACTAACACGTTACGCTGCCGCGCTTTATTCTGTTCGTCATACTTCGTCTGCCCCGTCGTTTGAGCTGTTACGCCACGGCACTGTATACCACTGAACGTGCATGAGTATGTGCGTGCGTGCGACATCTTGCATCCACACCATATAAACAAAGCTACTTGACGATATTGGCTGTCTTTTTCACTCAACAACTTTCCTCAGTATGTACTTGTTTATGAACGGTTACTGTCCCTTCTCTCCGCGATCTCATGAACGCACGGCTTGCGCTTACTGTTCGAAGAAGCGTCGTGGGGCTTATTTTAGGGGCCAAAGAGTTTGCGAAGCGAATAGGCCTATAGACCCTAATCAGAATAATATAACGCGGACGTCTCGTTGCATACAGGTCAGTGCACGCCTATTAATCTTTGCATGAAGGCACTAGCTTTCTCGACGGCAATACAATTTGCACGATAGCGTGTGTGCCCCACACAGCCCGTTCGCTCGCTGCGCGAGACGCGCGAGCAACCGTTACTGCATGTGTCGGCAGTACCGTGCAGCGCGTGTAAGGCGCAGAATGCGTTAGCACTTCAGCAGTGGGATTCACGGCACCATTCGCGCGGGTATCACGAATGAATGTACTTGGCTACTTGCGCTAACCAATCGTAACAGTCAGCGGTTCGAGAAGCTACGCACTAGCCAATGTTAAATACTCTTTGGCATGAGACTGGCTCAGAGGATACGGCCGACGTAATTTGACACCTGTAGCTTTAGCAACGCTGCACAGATTTAAGCGAGGTAGGGCAAGATCGCCGGACATCACCTCCCCTTGCCTTCTTGAGACGTAGCAAATAGCTCGAGGATCGTTTCGGGAGGCAATACGACTGGCTTGATCATAACATATACGAACCGGAGCCCGGCGACGCGCAGTATTCCACAGCGATTGGCTGTAAAGACCAATCGTGGAAGTCGGAATCGGCCCCTCCCGCCTCCGAGACTCCCCACCATTTCACGATCGCTCTCGCATGCCCCTCTCTTTACGCGTCCTTCGAGGGCAAAACAATTTACTTCCAGAACGTTAGCCTCGTTCTCGTGAGACGCGATACGATGCCGTCGATTCATTGAGCCAGGCTGACATTTTGCTCGGAAAGCTCAGCTTCGGTGAAAGCGACTACCGACCACAAGATGCAGGGAGAAAACACATGATATGCATACACGTACCACGCTCTAGAAACGAAACTCGGCGAATCACATGTGTTTTCGAGCACAGTGCGATGCAGTGAAGAAAAGAAACAAGGTATTCGACACGCTTTATTGAAAAACACGTGCCATTTTTAGGCAGTCCTCTCCCTGGAGATTTTCTTTTGCTTTCACCTCGTCCATAGCGCACAACTTTGAGCATATGCTAGACGCTGAGGAGCTTCCCACTCCTTTTTCGTTATCACTGCCCAAAATAGCCATTCGGAACGACCAGTCTGCGTTATCCAAAGCTCCACTTTCTCTTACTGCTTGCTGCGTCCTCGGCCTGTCTCGCTTTTCTTTATTTTTTTGCTGCGATACGAACGACGACTTGTTTCTTGAGCCGGTGCCAGCTGCTCTTCCAATTTCTAGGATGTCGTTTATCAACGGCAACATCGCTCTTCCTAGTGCGTCTTTCTGACCAAGGCTTGCATCTAGAGGCGCAATGCAAATGAGATGTCCTTGGGACGACGCGGTAATTAAGTAGAAATTAGCAAGTGGACACCACGTCCTCGTCGTGCTCAGTGGTTGTTCAGCTACTGCGACATCAGTGTAGCTGAGAAATCGGCGAAGTGCCTTTCTTGTATCACCTTATCCGTAATGCGCAAACGTGTCGCTGGCTTATACGAACAATGTACCTGGCTATGCTGTGTCGAAGCCAAAGGCAACACCATGCAAACACGTTCCGCAGAGTGGCAACTCTCGCAGAAACGCCATTTTGAATGAGGCCTTGGGCCCAATTCACATAGGTTTTCTTTCACAAGGGCCCTTTCCCATTAATCAGCTACCATTGATAATGATATAAACTGTAGAAGACAGGCAGATTGGGCGAGTTGGTGAGGTTTTAACATTTTTTAACATGGATAATGATATGTCCAGCATCCGAATTGGTTGAAGTTTTATCTTACGAGCTATTCTAGCGTAAGAAGTTTTTTTTATTATGAATACAAACCCTTGTGTTTTGTGTTCCTCGCACAGTTCATGCAACGTTGGGAAGCTGAGGGGAGCTGTTCTAGCATTTCTTTCTTTCTTTCTTTCTTTCTTTCTTTCTTTCTTTCTTTCTTTCTTTCTTTCTTTCTTTCTTTCTTTCTTTCTTTCTTTCTTTCTTTCCTTCTTTCCTCCTTTCTAACCTTTCTTTCTTTCTTACAAAAAGCAACTGTCACCGATGGAAGATCGCTCGATACTTCACAAGAATAAGCACTTTTCCACTTTGCCGAACTGCCCTAGACATTTAAACACGGAACCAAGCTAAGGGCCATCCGTTGCAATGCCTTAATCTTGTGGGGGGTGCTATCACCCCCTGTAAGGTCGTTTGCACCTCATGGCGCGCGCGATAGCACCCCCACAATCTGTAGCACTCGACGTCACCACAAGTGCTCGCAATAATGATAAGGCAATGCTTTATTTCCCGTTATCACTGCCTCCTTAATATGCTCCCGTAATTTTTATTGCGCACTTACTGTCACTTAGCTAAAGCTTGAGTGCCTGCTGATAACACCGACCGTTAACAAACACTGCGTTTGTTTGTGTGCGCGCATCATTGGTAGCAGGGTGCTGATCGGGGCGATCAGCAACCTGCTATTAATTCCCAGTTGTCGCACCCTTCGCATTGCTGCGCCATCTAGGGGGCTTTATATAATATTTTACGTGGCAGCAGCCTGTTTGGGAGACTATGATACTCCCTTTCCTCCTTCTTTCTTTTTTCTTTTAATTTGCCGGCCTGTTTTTTTGTCTGCGCTCTGCTCTCCCCTTCCCCATTGTGAAGGGCAGCAATACAGAAGTTTCAATTACCGTTAACCTCTCTCCCTTTCCCTCATTTGTACCACTCTCTCCCTCTCTTCCGTACAGAGGTACAGAGGAATGCCCGTAGAGATGTACAGGCATTACCTCTGTACCTCGCTCTCTTCAGGGAGACGTACACTTGAGGCACGGTATCATTTTAGTATCCGTTACTGTCATTTACAGCATGCAAAAACTTTCAGCGAAGACATTGATTACCGTTTGTAGTACATGACGCAACGCAAGCATCACACTTCTGCCAGATGGGTGTCACACTGACCCCGCCTTTCAAAACGCGCAAACAAACGTAATCGTTCACAAGGTTAGCATGTGCGATTGTGCTCGCCCGTAGGAGTATGTTGAAGTTGCGTATTTGTGCCAACGGTGTCACCTTATACTTCAGCGTACGAAGCAGATGGACATATGCTAACATCTCCAAGCTCTCCTTGAAGTCAACATTTCTCTCTCTCTTTTTCTGTATTTTTTCTTTTTCTTTTTCTTGAGCGTGCCATGAGCGCCGAATGAATGGCCGAGCTACTAACTAATCTCTTCGTACAGGACCTGATGATGCTCACCGACGTTCCGCCCATCGCAGCGTTGTCTCGCATTAGAAGCCGAGAATTTATCTGCCTCGAGGCCGCTTGCTCGTCAAGCCGCCCTAATCAAGCCGAGTGCGCGTGTCAGCTGCGATGGCGAGCGACCAAGACGCTGTTGTTGCAACAGGCTGCTAGCCGTAGCAGCCGGCAGACCAGACGGTTGTGGGAGCGGGCAAAGGCTGGCTCCGTTCTTTCTCTCTCTCACCGCTTTCGCGAGGCCCGTGGCAAGTATAGTTCCTGCCCAGGACGACGGCCAAAGAGCTATCGGTCGTCGTCAGCCGGCAGCGAGAGAGGAAATCCCCGCCGCGCACATCCGCCGGGGAGCCGGTGGCCTGCGCCGGCGAGGCGCCCGGAGACAGCCAGCGGCACGACTATGGGTGCAACAAACACCGTGGGTGTAACCACACATGGTTTGCCGCACACTTTGATCGAGACGCTCGGTGAATTTCACGCCTGACGTTTGTCTCGTCCAAGATGTCTTCTCTTCGACGACCGCTCGCCGATCGGGGCCCGGTCCGCGATCTTCTATAACCGTCTCCCAATCTTTACTTTTCTCTCTATCTCTTTTACTCCAACCTTATCCCTTCCCTTGTGAACCACTGCTGAGGTGTCCTACTTTGATAGAGACAGTTGACGGGTTCACTTTTCTCTTCACTTCTTCCTTAATTAATAATCACTCCCCCCCCCCCCCCCCCCCCAACCCCCCCCCACATACACTTTGATCCTTCAATCAAAAAAGTGTGTTGTCTTGATAAGTGTTCTAACTTGTTTTCTTTCTTTTTTTTTCTTTTTTTACAATAACTGTCCAGACTGTCCACTCATCGCCTAGGACAGTTATTACAACAGCCACCAGTAGCGTAGCCAGAAATTTTTTTCGGGGGGGGGGGGGGGGGGTCAACCATACTTTATGTATGTTCGTGCGTGCGTTTGTATGTGTGCGTGCATATATACGCAAGCAAAACTGAAAAATTTCGGGGGGTTTGAACCCCCCCCCCCCCCCTTGGCTACGCCACTGACAGCCACGTATCTCTCTCTGTATTTTTTTTTTTTTTACGTATCTTTCTGCCTCTTTGCACCTCCTCTCCTGTCCCCGCAGAATTGCGAGTAGGCGAATATACGCTGGCTGATTGTTCTGATTTCAATAAAGAGTTTTCTTCTCTCTCGCTCTGAATACGTTTCAACAACGTTACCGAAGTACAGACTGGTCACGCATGGCAACGAACACAATATTTACATACAGTACAAGAGGTTACGTACAGCCCCTGCACGGTGTAAATACTGCCCATTGACAGTGATTGCGGTGTAACTATACTATTATTCGTGGTGGAACTGTACTGTGCATTTACTGTGGCGCAGCCAGGATCCGGTGGTCGTGCCGGGTTCGGGTTTCCGGTCCGCTATCATTATCCGTTTTGCCAGGTTTGCTTGCGAGAGCTAGAGAAATGAAAGGGTTCTACGAAGCAAAAGAGTGGGCTACAGTTTATAGGGAAAACTGGGTACTGCTTATATGTCGGTTGTTAAGTATGTATCGCGTAGTTTTGAGCCGGACTCCAAGAAGTATAGGACAACAACCGCGCGATGAAATACCCTATGAAAGCTACGTTTTATAGACCGCGTGTGCGCTTTTTGTTTGCTACCGGATAGTCAAGTGCTTCTTTTTGACGCAAACGGCTTTCGTTGTTCGGTGATTGGGTGGCGTTGCACCGCACGTTCAGCACAATTATGCCGTTTGGGGTTAGGAATAAAGTTATTGCAATTTAATCATCTGAAGCCGGATTCACAACGCTTCTCGTTCTTAAGTGGCCTTTGTTATTGGCTGGTCTCATTAGCTA
Source organism: Rhipicephalus appendiculatus (assembly GCA_030522465.1). Taxonomy (NCBI): domain Eukaryota; kingdom Metazoa; phylum Arthropoda; class Arachnida; order Ixodida; family Ixodidae; genus Rhipicephalus; species Rhipicephalus appendiculatus. The sequence goes on from JALIZH010032971.1 coordinate 1,884,175, forward strand.
ATGTTAGATATCTCCAGCACCAGGATTGATTAAAATTTTCTTTTACGAACAATTCTAGCGTACGAGAGTTTCGTGAGCATGAGCCCAAGGCACCGTGTTCGCAAAAAATCTGTTACGCCAAAACTGTTAGTAAGGTAATGTAAGAAATATTTACTGATGATGATAATACAACGTTTAAGCTTTCCTGCGACCTTCTGGGGGCAGGAAAAAAGACAACTGTAGAGGGCAAATTTGTCAGGCGCGCCGTTGGAGGGCCACAAAATACCGCGGATGGCTTCCCTAACGAACGTGTCCTCCTGATAGGCCATTTCGGAGCCCGCCAAGCGCAGTTTAGCAACTCTAACTAGACGCACTAAAACTGTCGCTGCCGAATGTTGCAACAGCTCGGCTGCCTCCGATGCCTCTGACGCAAGCGCCAACGTCGCAGAGACCGCTGCTTTAGCGCGTACGGAGGAGTGAAGGATGACCTCATCGGAACCGGTACTGCCACGACGACCGAGTACACAGCGTCGGCCTCTTATTCTCGATCGACGCCAATAGAAACCCATTATTACCGAGCAGGACGCGACCGGACTCTCGCTACTCGAGGAAAAACACAAAATCAGTGCCTTGTTGGAACGCCCCCGAGGGCGTTCTCGCGGGTACTCCCAGGTCTTTAACAGCGCCCGAGTGGAAACAGTCAATAAAACGTCCGCCACGAGAACGAAGTGGCGAGCATGTCTCGTTCGTGAATTCCGATCGTAAAAACGGATGAAGAGTCATACATTGTGGAGCTTTCCGGAACGTAGGTTTACTCCTTCGAATCGATGTTAAGTTGAGTGCCTCTAATGCGCATTTGAAACACGTCGATTCGAATTGAACAGGAAAACACACCTTGCACCGATCGAATCAACGAAATGAAGGTGTGCGTTGACAGGAGAAGCAATTTTAGGTTCTTTCACTACATGAGTGATCACTTCTCGCAGTTATCAAGTGCGTCCTGGGAACAAAGACAAATGGAAGATGCTTACACAGCGGCCTTTCTGTTACTCGCGAGCATAAAAGACATTGTGGGTCTCGTGAGGCAAGATACTGTAACCTTAGCGCAGTGCGACATCCCAGCGATATCTACGATGTCGCTGGGCTGTGTTCTTGCATATCCTTTTTGCCTAATTCATGAAAATTGGTTTATACCTTTAGTGTATACAATTTCTGTCACGCCCCCCCCTTACTCAATGCCCCTGCGGCCATATAAGGTACTTTCAAATAAAAAAAAATATAAGACATCGTCTGCGACGTTCACGTTCGCGCATTTTATCTAGGATTCCTCTTAACACGTGACTCAAGACGGAAGTTACGATTCACTCAGAATGGAGCAGGGCTTTTTTTTTTTTTTTTTTTTTTTTTTTTTTTTTTTTTTTTTTTTTTACTATCACATCACTTTAAGGAAAATGTCAGGAAGATGAAAACAGTTGCACGTATGTCCGGCCGACAAGCGTCACGCAAGTGTGAATCGACGTCCCGGATTAAAGAGGCTGGAAACGAAAGCTGCCAGGTCATTTACATGAAGTTCAGAAAAAAATGAGGTCGAGGCTCCACGCTGGGCTGGACATCTGCCCGTCAGGCAAGCGCAAACGATAGCTGGTCGGGCTGAGTGCGTTCCGGGTCGAGCAGTGGCAACTCGCCTGCACGACCATAAAGGATTCGTTTGTACCCACTCGCATGGCGAAACCCTTGTAAACGCAGTCCTGCTGCATCGACGTTTCACATTAAGCCAGGAAAAGGATGCCGCTGAAATATCGACACTTCAGAGGAGACAACTTACCGTGCTACTACAGGAATTCCGCGAAGAACTACAGTTTCCCCACAGTGCAGTCCTGCAGGGTCCAGGTAACTTAACTCTGCGCTTACTAAATTCAACACTTGCCCACTGCAACTGTAAATTATGTGCCCAGGCTACGCTTTCCTTAGCTTTGATGTTTTAGAAAATTGTAGAGCCTGTATGCACTTCAGACAGATAATACGCTAATCAGTCGGGTCTAACTGTCTAAACACTGACTTGAATAAACCTTGAGGTGCTTTCTTCAGTTTCAACCACACGTACCGGACAGCGCAACACTATGGCCCGTATTCACAAACCAACCTTATCCTTATCTCATGTTTTCCTTGGGTTTCTCTACACTCTACGTGTGTTATAAGGGCACGAAAAATGGTAACAGGGCAAAAGATAATTACAAGATTGGTTTGTGAATGTCGCCACACTTTGTTTATCAAACGCACTAAAGGCCCGAAACCGATAAGGAAAACGTGAGATAAGGATAGGGTTGGTCTGTGAATACGGGTTATGGACATGTCACTGCGAATAACACGTAAATGGATAGCGTCTCAGCATTCATGACGTCGAGCGTATAAGTGTTCGTATAAGAATAATAGTAGTTATGGCACCGAGCTTGCGAACTCGAAGTCACGGGTTCGGTCACTTCCTTAAGTGACCCCAATTCAGAGGAATACTAAATGCAAGAGAGTGAAAATAAAATACACGCTCGTGATCTTAGATTTAACGTTAAATCTCTCTAGCTGGTCAGAACGAATCCCGAACTCTCCACTATTCGGACGTGGCTCATAATCGCATCTTAGTTTTAGCGCGTATAACTGCAGAATTTAATTTAACCGTCACTGCTGTATGCTGTTTTAAGTAAACCGCATATTGCTGAAGCAATATCCACGACTTAGTATATGTTAGTTACTCACAGCTCCTCTATTCGGGTCAAAGGGCCAGAACTTTAAAAGCAAGCATATGTCAAGAGCGCCTACTTATCCAACATTGCGACGCAGGCTGAGTGTTGCCATGCAACGGATAGAGTTTTCCGGTTAGTTTTATAGCGTAAAAGTGCGTAATAAGGAAAGAGGAGGAACTTCGCTTGGCTGAGTCTACTTTTTTTTTTTTACTTTTCTCTGCGGCTATTAGCGAGACGGAATGCATAGATGGGCCATTAAATTATGCCTCTTCCGTGAGCCGCGGTAAAGTGTACTTCGTAAGAGAGCCTTTCCCACTTTGCCCACATTAGCAAGGAGGAAATACCTTTCTTTATATGCGTACGCCAAGGACATTTTTGCAGAGCACGTGGTGATGCACACTTCCCAGCATTGATATACAAAGTTCTGCTAATGGTTTAAGAATTTCGTGACCGCAGGAAATGGATCAAAAGCACCATACCAGAGCTAAAGGAACTATAGACGCAGCATTACAAAGAGAAAGAAGATTATCTGTTACGCAACATTAAAAGCAATTTTATGCGGTCGAGTTCCCTGTTCGCATACTTTCTTTAAATGTTTGCGCTAAATCTAGTAGGTGGCAGGCGGTAGTCTCACAGGGTCGTACTGCAGGTCGACGACATTTAGCGGCACCACGTTCGAAGCGCATGACAGTTTTTACAGCAAAAGCGGTTATGAGATCACAACAACAGCCGTTTTTGATGCCGTAGTTGTCCGCCGCCGCCGCCGGTATCCGTAAACGCTATCGCGCTAAATGAGAACAAATAAAATGAGAAAGAAATATCTAGGATCGGATGGGATTTGAAGCCGGACCCTCTGCGTGGCAGTCGAGTAGTCTAACACAGAGCCATTCCCGTGCTTGAAACTTTGCAGGAAGACCCTAAAAGGCGCCATGTCGGGCAAGGAATCACGATAGCCTGTGTAATATAGCGTGGTAGAAGAGTCAAATAACAGCCAGGCGTCACACAATGTGATGTGCTTGACAAGTGTGTGGTGTAAAGCTTCCCACTAACTACAACGTGCTAAGCCATAATTATTCATCGTCGTCGTTGTTGTTGTCCTCTGAGCACGGCCCAATGCAGGAGATTGGCCGAGTAGTGGGTGAATTTTTTCCAATATTTTCTGTAGTGGGTCATTCCTAGAAGCATCAACAAAGTACCGGACAGTTGTCTTACGGTTGTGTGGCGGCTACCTTGCTTCCCCGCAGAATGACAAATAATGGCATAGTGGGTGCTTGCCAACTTCACACACGCACACACAAAAGATGATTTATGGCGTGGTGGATAGCCTTCAAGAATACTTGTACTAGTTGCCCGAAGTCGGTCTACAACGGGCCCTAGAGAGGTCGCTCTTCCAGCTTTCGCTGTGACTGTGCTGCATGTTCCGCGCAGCCCTCTGGCATTTATTTTTTATTTTTTTTATTTTTTTGTCTCCGGTAGCGTTATTTGAGATGCGCTAGCACAGTATGCGTCAGACTTTTTTTGACGTACAAAGCACTCCTGCAAACATGCAATACGTCTGTGTATATTTTCAGCGCACTTGAGCTTCTGTGTTTCACTAAACCGTTTGTTGTCTGCATTTGTATACCTCGGCGAGAGTGCCTCCGCAAAATGTCACCTTGTATTTTTCCCCCCCCTTACTTTTGGCACTATGCGATGAGAAGATGCCGTCACCGTAAGCGGGAGCAAGTAGACATCTAATGGAACTAAGGAAGCGCATAGCCTTTTCGCACGAGGAAATTGCTGCGTAACGGAGGGCCCGCATTTTCAACATGGCGAATGACTAAAAATGACGCAGAAGCGCGACAGTTAGCCTCAAAACAGACGCAATGCGTCTACTGCGTCTACTCGCACGTGGTCTATGCACAAGAACAGAGTGTTTCACCAATGTGCCGTTAAAATAAAGCGCAGTTGTATATTCTACTCCAATACAAAAAAAAAAAAAAAAAAAAAAAAAAAAAAAAAAAAAAAAAAACGACTCAACCATAAGGGCCCGCGTGAAGTTATTAGCGCATAGGCTACCATCACCTGTTCCTTGCGTCTTACGGGCTAAACGCCACCATTGAATGCATAAATATCCTCACAGCGAATAGTAGGTTTTACAGGAACGTAATGTTCAGTGATGTTCAATATTCGTCTAAGTAAGGCGCACGTAATTCAAACGCCGATACCGAGGAGCCCGCCGCGGTTGTCTGGTGGTTATGGTGCCTTGAATGCTGACCCGGAGGTTGCTGGATCGAATCCCGGCCGCGGCAGCAGCACTTCAATGGAGGCTAAATGCTAGAGGCACGTGCGCTTAGATTTAGGTGCACGTCAAAGAACCCCCGGCGGTCGAAGTTTCCGGAGCCCTCCACTGAGGCGCCTCTCATAAGCCCTCCACTGAGGCGCCTCTCATAAGCCCTCCACTGAAGCGCCTCTCACTGAGGCGCCTCTCTGGTGGTTTTGGGAAGGAGAACTCCAACAATTATTATTATCAACGACCGAAGTGTTGAAGAATTGGTCAACTGCAACTAGACGGTTTATACGGCTCGTGTACATATCTCAGGATTTGTTGCGTCGTCAGTGACGTGGCCACATAACTGGGCCGCACTGTTGCCAGGAACGCGTCAGAGCGGATGTTTCCCCAACCGGAAATGCGCGTGCGAGGACAACGGTTTCTTCGAGGAGTGTGCTTCCGCCGGAACAACAAGACCGTCCCCTCTTCCGGGCTGTTGAGAAAGAAGACACCCCTCGTGACCTGCGCGTGCGCGCGAGACTGTTGGAAAAGTTTTCTTTCCGCCAGTGGAATAAGGGGGGGCGACGACGAAGTTTTTATTTTTCTTCCTGCGCCTCCTACCACCGGCAGCGCTGAACTGTGGATACATAGGTAGGGTAGGTGCATAACCGCTTCCGGTAGGTGTTCCTGCAAAACAAAGGTGTCTCCTTCTGTGTACAGGGCTTCACCTGCGATCGATGTCATCGGCAAGCAGGAACATCCTCCCCTCTGTGTTGTTCTCATTCCTTGCCTAAGAAGAATACAGGAAACGCGCACCTGTAGCGTGGCGGACAAGCTTGAAATGCGTCCCGTTAAAACTTGGATTACGATCAATCAAGAAAGTTAATCGAAGTTATTTGTCGGTTCTCTTTCCCTGTGCACTCAACATATAACACAAATTGATCATTCACCCTTGTTTTTGCGAACTACTGTCTTTGTTTTTTTTTTCTTTTGTTTTTTTACCTTTTAGAGACAAAGAGAGGTGGCGGATAGAAGGAAACAGTACACGGGCCGGCTGGTTACACTGTGATGTAATCTAAGGGTTCAAATTGGATTGAAGATGATAGAAGATTATGACGATAAAGCTTTTATTTTCATCAGAAAGGGATTGGGTTGCGGGAAAAGTAATCGGGTACCTGGTCCGGGACAACCGCTGGCATAAAGCGCTGCCCGTGATCCTTTGATATCGAGAAGCAAGGTATGATAGAATCAGAAATACAAGATTAAATAAAAGAGGCGATATTGAAAAGAAACAGGTGAAAAGAAAAGTGGGGTTCTTATAACCGCTCTGCACTGCGGGGTGACGTTTAATCTCTAACGCAAAGTACTCATGACGCCAAAGAGTGGATCTGCGTGTTTAAGCCTTGATGTGCTCAGGACATTGTGTTCCAGTGTTACAGGATCTCTGCCACCATCAACGGGCAATTATCCAGTCGAAAGCTCTTTTCCTAGGCTCACTATATCAGGCCATTTCGGATAAGACCGTAACAAGGTTGCCCTAGCACAGGGTTTTCGGGCAAAAAAGAGAATTTGTTGAATGTAGAGCCAGAAATAAAAAAGAGACCCAGTCCGCGCAACGCCGTGGGAAGCTGTCGCCAAATATGTGGAGACCTCGACGAGGTCAGGAAGATCTTTCACCCGTACGAAGTTAAGAAAAATTCAATCTTAATTTAGAAGGAGAAACATTGATGATTGTGAATCAGCATCGATTTTTCTGAGTAACACTTGATCGGCAGTACAGGGGCGTAGCCAGAATTTTTTTTCGGGGGGAGGGGGGGGGGGGGGGCATCCTTGATTTCTGGTGGGGCACCTCCTTGAAATTGTCATTTTTCGCTCTGTATGCCATGACGAAAAAAAAATTTCGGAATGGGAGGGGGGGGGGGGGGGGCACGAGCCCCGGTGTGCCACCCCCTGGCTACGCCACTGCGGCAGTATTAAGACATATTGACTGTTATGCTGTCGATACGTGAGTATTCATCCCCATGATGACCAGAGACATCATTGGATACGTTATCAATTCGCATTTCAGGACATTTTCTTTTACGTTAGGATGGTGTTGTTTGACATATGTGTGTTTTTGAGTTTTTCCTATGACCCACTGTCTGCATGTGTATTTAATTGTGTTGTATAATCGGTTCACCCAAGAGCTAAGAGTAGCCGGTGCCTTATTTGTGCGCCAAGCATGTCCATCCCGTCATATAAATAAAAAATTCAAAAGGTACTTACTTCAACTAAGGACATAATCGCTTTAAGGATCGCGGCACGATTCACTGGCCTCTTCACGGTGTAGACACCGAGTTGGAGAGAATGAAACAAACAAAAAAACGAAGTATTTCCTTTTCCTTTCGATATGACTCAGCCGTTTCAACTCGAGCCGGTTTTTCCGCGTAATTTGCTGTCCCCACTGGGATGTATCGAGTACACGTGTGTCCGTGCTGCAAGCTCAAGACTTGACCACGCATACAGAGAGGCAGGGAACCAGCGAGGTTATATGCTAGTGTCAGAGAGCCCTGCGAAATATCGTTGGTTGCTGCGAAAATCTCGCAAGGAAAGCGAATTAATAGTAATCTGCAGCGAAATTTGGAAGAGTTCGAGGACATCCCAGGAAAATAATCCTTTGGCTACGCAAATATTAATTTGCCGCAAATACATGGACGAGCTGTTATGACTAAGTATAACTAATGTCAGGCAAAATTGAAACGATGCGAAATTTTGAAAAGAAAAAGGAAAAAGAAAGCAACAAGCAGACATTTACACTTTGCTGCTCTGAACGTTACCTACCTCAAGGTTAATTCTAAAAATTGACTAACATTCTTTCCTCTTTTAAAATTAATACAGAATGAAAGAGAGCTAACAGCAACCCCTCTTAATTAATATACAACTGCCTTGGTTGAAAAGAAGATAGGGTCTTTCCTTCTCTTAAAATTTTTTTATAAAAACGTATTCGAAATAACTGTACTGTCTTAGGTGTTGTCCTCCCAAATGTCTTGTGACGTGCGGTATATGTGTTTCTTGTTAAGCTTGCAAAAGCAATTGAGACAGCTGTTCATGTAAGCGGTGGATAAAGAAGGCGTCGACAGGTGGCGCTATCATCGCTGTTGACGTGTGCAGTGTTTCGCTCTTCTCATTACTTACCGAGGTTTAAGGAACGGGTAACACCGTTTAATGCCCCGTTGTTTCTGTGATTGCTGATCAAATTGTGTGCCACATTCATAGCAGATGTATACGGCCACGATATGTGTTATCTTTTTATTGAGTTTTCTTATACTTGCTCCAAGTAAACAGGCGCTGTTCTCCTCCTGGTGGTATTTGTCAGCTATAGACCTATTCCATGTTTGTAAACAGGGGTAGGCGCCGTCGACATACTGAGGCGCTTGTAGCGACGTCGCGGTGCGTAGGCTCCGCCCAGCCCAAAGCTCGCCACCGCCCTCTAGGATCACGAGCGAGGCGCGGGAGGCTCCCCGACGCGCTGTGCTCGGAGGTAGCTTTGCAGCTGCTGTGCCAAGTTTTCACGTGATCATAGAGGGCGGTGGCGAGCTTTGGGCTGGGCGGAGCCTACGCACCGCGACGTCGCTACAAGCGCCTCAGTATGTCGACGGCGCCTACCCCTGTTTACAAACATGGAATAGGCCTATAGCTGTTTCTTTTCCTTATTTAATCGGTTTTCCGGGTCGAAAGTTTTATATTAATAATACGCGTCTGCTGGTGAGCAAAATTTTAGAGACCTCGTGCCGAAAGCTTATCAATGCAAAGAAGCTGTATCGGGTCAACGATTTGAGCTTCCTTCGCGAAATATGAAACCCGACATCGATAGGCTTCATTTTATCGGGAGAGGTATGGTTTCATTTCGGTATATCTTTTTATCGAAGGAGTTTCTTTTGTATTGCAAGTGAACACCACGTGACCTTTGATGTGGGGTGACACAAACTTTTAGCTAAGCGCGCTGTCTAAAGTAAGATCCGAGGAAGCCTTCGGAGTGCCAAAAAGCTTTCTTTCATAAGGGTTCCCTGTAGGAGGGCTGATATATTCTCGCAGGGCTCACCACACCGGTTGCCCAACGCTGGACAAAAGAAAAACGTTGGAAAGAAGCCTACTCGATGTAATTTCTGAACTATCGGGCCAGCATAGGGGTCGGAAAACAGGCCTAGAACGTGAGCGTGAGGTGCGCTGAATTAATCAAAGGAAATTGAAACGAATTCAACGAGCGTTCAGAGAACTAAAAGGCTTCGCAGGCACACTGGAGTGTCACACTGTAAAAAAAAAAAAAAAAAAAAAAAAAAAAAAAAAAAAAAAAAAACGAGTGCCTATTTGTCAAAATGGCGTGACGATTACACAAAGACATAGACACATTTGTGCTTTGGATAATGTCCACAAAGGCACCGCGATAGAACTACTCTATAAAAATACAACAGTGAAAAGACCCAGATTAGCATCCACTGCATGGCTCTTTTTTTTTTTTCCTCAACCTTTAATGGCGGTGCAGTGAAACCCTGCCCCCCGAGATTCGTGAAATCTGCACTAAGGCCACTGGCGTGTCAAGCTTTCGACCTGTGTGTTTGCGCCGCAGTGAATTAGGGTATATCATAAACGGAACGGATACGATCAGTTCAAAGATTCATAAGCGCAATGAACGCTTAGTGAGATTAGTTATTCCCGCAGAAGATCATTACTGTAGTTTACGCCATCCTTGCTCCTAAAATCATTAACGTTACTATTCAACAACGTCTCGTTACAACGCGTAAAGCTCACGCCCCCCCCCCCCCCCTCAGTACACTTTCTCGGGTGAATAACAGTACCGAAACGTCAATATTATTGTTTAACGCTGCATTTCGGCGAATGTTTTCAAACTTCTGTTCCAACCTTTTAGAGAAAGTTTACAAAAAAAAAAGAGAGAGAGAGAGTGTAGATTGCGATGGAAAGCGACGCTAAACAAAGTGTGCTACGCTCGCGAAAGTAATTGACCGTGTGTTCATTTTCACCGTTGTTTCCAACAAAAGCTCGTACACAGCGCTCAGCTACCGACTTCACTTGCAGAGGCGCAGCGGAAAAACGACACGCTAGAGCGAGCGGCAAATCTCGAAAAACACCCCCCGCCCATGCGTCTGCCGTGCGCGTTGGCGAAGGTTGGGTGGGCGTAGGAGCACTACATCGCATTTCGACGCATTGCAACACGCCCCGTCCTACGCCGAGGCGGCCGGCCTCGATCGTTACCTTACTTGTACTGAGGCTCTGTATGTACGCTGCGAGTGACATTCTTCGCGTCGAAGTGTAAATGTCTTTCGCTGACCTTCTGCGCATAGTGCTTTTACTTTGTACGTGACAGAAATACAATTTTGAGGAGAGAAGCAAAAATGGTCGAACAAGCAGCGATAGAAAGAAGTATCTTCGAGGTACTTGTGTGGGTTCGAGGTACTATTTGCCGCTTTCTCTGTCATTCTCGGACGGGAGCGAGCAAGCGTTTAAAATTTTGCTTTTTGTATGTCTTCGTTCCTTTAGCCATTCTCCGGAGCTGGTCTACATTTGCTGTACATGTCGCGCATGGAAAAAGGGAGAAGGCAACACCATTGGTGCCAAAGTCTTGCATGAATTCACTTATTTAAAAACAATAATAAAAGTGCTTTCGTATACTAAAGTGACTTTTTCTTTCTTTTTTGCACATCTATCTATCTATCTATCTATCTATCTATCTATCTATCTATCTATCTATCTATCTATCTATCTATCTATCTATCTATCTATCTATCTATCTATCTATCTATCTATCTATCTATCTATCTATCTATCTATCTATCTATCTATCTATCTATCTATCTATCTATCTATCTATCTATCTATCTATCTATCTATCTATCTATCTATCTATCTATCTATCTATCTATCTATCTATCTATCTATCTATCTATCTAAGATGTCAGTTCTGTGGAACTAGAAGAGATTAGCACCACCAAACAAACGACGTATAATTTACCGTACCATGAGGATCGATGGCACTGAAAAACATCACGGGCCCGGGGCGAAGGTAATGCCCCGACTGAACTATGGCCAATTTCCAGGGAAAGAAAAGAAAATGTCCCGAGATGGGCCTCCATCGGTTATGTCACTGGCCGCTTCCGTTGAACTTGGCCATTCCCCTTGATCCGTGCTTTTTCCTCGCGTCGGTGCTGTATGGCCCCAGAGTTTATAAGGTCTCCACCTCGGCATACACAGTGCGCTTCGGGGAAAATACCGGCTTGCACTCTGCTGGCCTCCCTCTGGGAGATGCCTTCGGATGGGCTTTGAAAGGCCAAACTCTATAACTCTGGGCAAAGTTCGGGCCGTGTTTACCCTATTAGTGCGCGAAAGGTCACGTCACGCCTTCTTTTAAAAGGTAGCCGGCAGGTTGGTTGCTCCTTAAATTTGCTGGCACGCTCACTCCATTCCCCTTACTGTACTCCGGCTTCTGTTGAAGTCTGAAAACACGTCGCAAGTGTAGCGCAGCCTCGGTGAATCGCCATCTATAGGAACGTCTAGAGGTCGATCGATTCCTTGATCGGTAGCGCGACCAAGTGCACAAGACTCCCGAACGCAAATTGCGGGTGGTTAAGTGACAGAGACGCCTGCGGGTCATCGTGCGCGTTGTCTAAACGAGGAAGTGGACAGGCATCCTGTTTAGCGACGACGCTCAAAGTCCGGCACCACACGAAGCAGAGAGAGAGAGAGATAAGACGATGTGTGCACACTTCATTGTCTGCAGCACAACGGGAGGCGAACGCGGTGAACAGCTCCTCATGACAACCGTTCTTAACGACGTTAACGTTTATCTCTGCAGTCTAAACACACGACTTGTTTACACTAAAGTGGATTACACTAAAGTTTACGCTAAGTGATTTACACTTAAGATTACGCTAAAGTGGATCCGTTGAGCCCACGCTGACATTTCATATCTTACTTCGGAACACCAAATACAGAAGAAACGGTTGCCCTCTGTTAATGTCAACAGACACTGCCCAAAATTGACTTCGTCCGTTTACTGAGAGAATGAGCAAGTGAATACAGTAGCACGCGTAAAGAGTTTGTGAAAATGGACTGGCCAGCTTCTTCTAACAGGAATTATGCAGAAGACGTCCTACAGAAGACGTCTCTGTCCTCCTCTGTAACTTTTCTTCGCTCTCCCTTCTTCCTCCGTGCAGGGTAGGCTACCCGGGCTCAGCCCAGGTTAACCTCCCTGCCTTTCTTCTACTCTTATTCTCTCTCTCTCTACAGAAGACGTCAAGGGCATAAAATATAGTAAGGATGTAACTCAGTAATCAATAGCGGCATCGAAAGTGCGATGTACAATGGATAACTGCTGGTGCGAATACATGGCTATAGACCTTAGTGCGGAAAGTAAACGGAGCAATCGAGAAGTTATTGTCACCATTTGAAGCGATAAGATTATGTCTGGCGGAACGTATAGCAATCGCATTCTCGTAAGCTTGTCACGAGAAAGCGACTGGATGAGCTTTTGTTTCACGCCAGATATTCGCCACTGTTCAAGCCACAGCTGCTAATCTTGCTGATATCATACTTGAACAAGGTGTCACTGTCCTTACGCTGCCACTCTCAGACTCAAGGTGACGTTAAAACACTTCACCTTGTCGCACATAGAAAGTAAAAAAAGTTGACCAGGCAGCGATGTCGATGTTATTGTAAGCGACGGAGAACGAGGCTTCGTCTGGTTCCACGGCATTAAGTGTAACCCGGATGAAGAAAGCAAAACCGAAAGAATAAACGCAACGAGGAAAGCTTGCATTTATTGGCCGCAGGCAATTCGTGCACACTGGCTGAGCATGAATCCGTGATGTTATCTTAGTCCTATGATGCGATTTATTATTTAAACCATTTTCTGATTGGGCGCATGTGTTTCTTAATATTTTTAATATTGTTAATATTGGCATGCGATTACTGCCGAATTTTTTAATAGAGCCACATCTTCGACCATGTCTTCTCACGTGCTATAGTGAACTGAACAACAACAAAAGCGGATTACAAGCTTTCAAACAGTATTAGTTTTCTTAATTCGCTGGATGACTTCCTTAGTTAATGTTGTTGATTTGATATTTCTGTCGTCGTCGTTGTCGTCGTCGTCGTCATTGTTGTAGCAAGTCGGGAGCCTCTAATAACCACAATTCCGAGCCAGCGAGTTTCTTTCATCCGAAGGCTTTCTGGAAATTGTCGAGCGTCAGACAGGTCTTTCATAAAGAAAAAGAAAGGACAGGGGAAAAACATTCATGGCCCAATTTAAGTATACAATGTAAGTGTAACCATTGTCCAACGAGCTCAGTAAGCACATTTTCAAGCTATCGTCTAGAGCAGGGGTCTCAAACTCATCTCAGGCAGCGGGCCGCAGTCGCAGAATTTAGTCCCGCAAGGGCCGGGTCAGTGAAGAATGTAAGAGCAGGGGGGGGGGGGGGGAGGGGGGGGGTTAGTTCATACAGATTGTCAGCAAACACTACCAATGAAAAGAAAACATTTCCCATGTCCCATATACGGGTCATTTCTGTAGAAGATTTAGGGCCCGGATTCCATCCAACAGCATGTCGGTATCCATCTACAGATGAGTACAATCTGGACGCCGATTCTGAAATACTGCTTTGTTTCACGGTTACGCTTCAACACATGGTGATCACATGGGGTACCTCACGAGAATAATGCTTTGGACCAATCATACCTGTATAGCTCATGAACGTACCTATTATGAAAAAAAATATATATGGGACGAACATGGAGATGTGCGGGCCGCGGGCCGCACGCGAGAGGTTCGCGGGCCGCATGCGGCCCGCGGGCCGCGTGTTTGAGACCCCTGGTCTAGAGTCTATAGACAGCCATACGTCTTCATAGGGCGTTTACTAGACCATTTCCAGGAAAAACTGCAAAACCAGATTTCCGGCCGCCTGGCCAGACCTTACGTGATTTTTTTAGGAGCGAAGCTCTTTATGGCGAGACCTGGCCGGTTGTCGAGCGTCGGTCGTCGATCGTCGACCATCCTCTGTACCCCGTAGTGTTCCCTTATCGTACAATAGAGGGCGCTGTCCCATAGAGATGCATGCAAACTGCAGTTGGGTGACGATATACAAGATGGCGCTGTACGCATTACATTTCTCGTCTCGTTTCCTGAGAGGGCGCTGTCCCATAGACATGCGTACAATATGGCGGTTGGGTGAAGGTACGCTAGATGGCTTTGGCGGTGCAGCTGTTCTCCGATTTTAGGGGCGCCCTCACCCTCTCCTCTCCTACGCTTCCCCCCTCTCTCCTACGGTCCCCCCCCCCCTCTCTCGCCTCGCGACGCCGACGCAGGCAGCGTCTGCTGCTCGCGCTGCACAACCGTTCACTGACCACCCCGTATATATATGCACTGGATTTTGAACACTGGACCTCCAAGGTAGCGCCTGTGTGAGATTTCTCCTGTGCGTGATTAAACAATAAACATTCACAGCGTAGATGTAAAATTAAAGTGAGCTGCAAGTCGCCATGACTCTCATCGACCCTTTAGTATAAACACGCCCGATCTCACGTCGTTGATGATGTACTGGTCAGAATTCAGGGATGATTCACGGTTTACCGATGAACCTCCGGAGCTTCGCCCACTCATCATCATTCACTCCGTGGATATGCTGTGAATCTTTTTTCGTCAGTAGGGTCTCCGACTCATTTAAGTTTTGAGTATCGATTTGTCCATCATATCCTTCGCTGTCATCCATCCAGTATCTACTTCCTTCCCTTTTCCCCTTCCCGCAGCACAGCTCGTTGTGGGATATAACTTACGCCGATGTCTGTAGGCTAATTCTTTCTCTTTCGCTCTCTCCATTTCACTGGCGCCAAACCTTAGCTTTTTACCAGAACTATCAGGGAAGTGGAGGGCGAAAGACAATGCACACACAGCCCTTCAGGTAAACCATGGCGACATTTTCAGAGGGGCAACGCTAACATTAAACAGAGTCGGAACAACTTGAGCAATCACTGCGTCTCAGAACTTTCCCATTAAATAAAGTCAGGACGCATAAAACAAAGCGAGATACAGTTTGGAAAGCTTGACGCAAAAACAAGAACCGGCGCTTGATTCCGCTTCAGACGATCTTTCTTTATGTTCAACAAGTCTTCCTTAAGCCAAAGCGAACTGACAAAAGCTTTCTAGCACCGTGGTCGTCCTTTGTTGTGGCCTTCAGTAAACGAGAGCTTACACGTTCCTCCGTAAATCAATCGGTTCTCTGGAGATTATCTGGGGATTCTTCGGCGTTATGGTTTATCCCCTGTCCGTGCTCACTCTTCCGGTAAATAAGTTTACGGGGATTTCGTCGGCTTCGAGAGGACGCGCGTGCGCGCCGCGTCCAGGTCCGCCAAAAAAACGTCGATAATCTTGTACTCCGAAGATAACCGATGTTTTCGTTCTCCCTGGAATTCCTGTTTCGGTCATTTCTCAAGGTTTACAGCCGCACAAAAGTAAGATAGCTTTCTCGCTTCCCCTGGCCATTTCCAGGTCGGGGCGCTAATGGACTAAAAGATCAACGCAACTTTTCGATGATTGTGTCTCCTCGCTGTCACGCTGTCCTGGGTGCAGGTTTGACCTAGACATTCCTGTCTTATACTTGGCGCTTAACACACACACACACACACACACACACACACACACACACACACACACACACACACACACACACACACACACACACACACACACACACACACACACACACACACACACACACACACACACACACACACACACACACACAAACACACACACACACACACACACACACACACACACACACACACACACACACACACACACACACACACACACACACGCACACGCACGCACACGCGCACGCACACACACACACACAAGCACACACGCACGCGCGGCAGGAAATCAGGAAATTTTGGTTTTGTTCAATATCGTCGCGCGGAAATAAAAAAAAAAGGACCAGGGCGACATTGAAGTAACATGATGTTAGAGACAGTAGAAATTGGTTCACACAACTTGCCCACAAATATATCATAGCAAATTAACGGTGTTATTCTCCGTAGCAACCTCTGAAAGAACATAATTACGGGTCTTTATCAGCGCTACGCGCTACTCATTTCCGAGTTCTAGCTACGGGTCTTTGTGAAATACTTTAACAACCCTGGCTACCGCAGTCAGTGTACGCGGTTACGCTGGTTGTCTGCTTGTCTGTACTTCTTTGTCAATTAATCGTATTATTAAACAATAAATAGATTAATGTCTATTAGTCTTAAAGGGGCCCTGCAACACTGTTCCGAGAATCAATCGAGTGGCTTCATTAAAAGCGTTTATTGCCTCGTCACCAATCGACTGCCGCAAACATTTTTAGAATCCGTTAAGTACGAGCGGAGTTACAGAGATTTGTCGCACGCTGTAATTGCTTTCTCTCTTCTTTCGTCCCGACGAGCGCGCTGGAAGCTAAGCAGAGAGGGATGGCACGGGAGAGGGGAAAAAGTTACGTCACGCGCGCGCGTCATTACTTTGAGTTTTTTCTCCTTTTTTTTTTTTCGAACGTGTGGCTTACTTTCAGTGTGATCGCGAGCGCGCGCGCGGGCACGTGGCGGCCTCTAGCGGCGGCCTCGGTTAGTATGCAGCGCACGATGCTCAAATAATCCAATGGCCGTGAATTCGGGTATATGGCGCGGTCGTTGTGTATATGACATCATCTGTAGAAAGAAGAGGGAACGATTCCTAGGTGACTTCGAGAATGAGTTGCAAGTTGCCAGGCCGCGTTCTGCGCTATAATCTTTGGCTCGCGTGTTGTCAGGAGCCTCGGCTACCGATCTGCAGCGTTTTCTGACCATGCTGAAAAAGTGCTGCAGGGCTCCTTTAAATTTGTCTATTGTGTATTAATTTTTGTCTATTATCCTTGTTTCTTTTTTATGACTGCAATTACTCTGTAATGACTCCGCACGTGCATGGTAGCCACAGATAACTGATCGAAGTACATCTCCGCCACATTTCACTGCCTTGCTACTGCATGCCTTTCAAGACAGGAATCGTTGAAATATCACGTCATGTGAGCTCATCAAAAGTAAGTATGCGGTAAGCACTTGCGATGTCGACAAAATGATTGCCTTTTCTTGGAGTTTCGTGAGTGGCACTCGTAAATAAGAAATGTTGAAACAGAACTTAATTAATCCGGGTATTTAAGCTCAACATTCAATAAAATCCTAATGCAAAATTACAGATACTAAAATTGTGCAGGTTTCAACAGGAAACATACGGCCGCCTAATCTCACTGCGTTAATCAAACTTATTCTTGTGCCTCGGTGTCGTACGTAGTCGTCACTTGCCTCAAAAATTGTAAAGGCAGCAGCGGTTACACTAAGTTTTTTTTTTTTCGGCGTGTTCTATCTTTGATCGGCAGCATATCTAGCAGCAGTGTTCTGTTGCTCTTGCCTTTCACCGCTCTTGAGCTCCTTTCATTCCAGGCCACTGCTTTCCTTCGTAGTTCTGCCTTTGGAATCCTGCACTGCGACTTGCCTATAGTAAGCAAACATCCGGCACAATGGTTTCCTTCCCGGAACCATTCTCTTTTCTCCAGTACCCCTTATTAAGGGGCGCTTCCTTGAATTCGTTGTGCGGTTTCCCCATCGTGTTTGATATTAAGCCTGTCTATAGTTGTACTACAGTATCTTGCGCTAACATCCGGCGAGACTACATGGCTTCGTAGAACGCTACAGTGTTCACGCATATGTTTCTAAATGTTGGTCGCATTAGCCATAAAGGGAAAAAAAGTTTGCTTCTGAGTACACAGCTTTAAAACTACGCGTAGCAAGCAGCTGCCAAAAAAAGAAAAAGGTAGCGTGCAGCGGCTGCGATAACAGGAGCCGACTATTAAATCTCCAGTGCAGACGGGGGGCCCCTATTTTACGCGCACTCGAACCATTGGGATTTGAGGCTGCAAGCTATAGACCGGCAAATGGTTCACTTGCTCGAGAAGTAACACACGGCTAGACGTAGTAAATGTCTATATATAGCGACGGGACGATACACTGGCGTCTGAACTTTTTCTATGTAGTATACCACCCCACTTGGACAGCGTGGTTTATATGGGCGCGTTGTATACGACTCAATAACAGAGCGTGGCAGCTCGCAGTGCTGTTTAGTTCCGTCCACTCCCGGTGGTTTTACCCAATAGGGGAGCAGTAAAAGTCATGCGTCACGAAAACGACAAGTCGTCGATAGTGACGTAATGATTAAAATTAATTTGGGAAAACCACTGCAGAAAACTACATATACAGAGCCGGCCGTACTTAGCGGAAGTATCCCTTAGTCTACAAGAGCAAA
Organism: Rhipicephalus appendiculatus; assembly: GCA_030522465.1. Lineage (NCBI taxonomy): Eukaryota > Metazoa > Arthropoda > Arachnida > Ixodida > Ixodidae > Rhipicephalus > Rhipicephalus appendiculatus. The sequence continues at coordinate 1,902,500 of JALIZH010032971.1, forward strand.
TATTAGCATGAATGCCTGGAAACTAACACTTACCTTATATGTATTTGTTATGGATATTTGACTAGTCGGTGCAGCTTCCCCCATACGCTAAAATGTTTTCAATTGATGTTAACTAACCCCTACATATATCTTCATGAAAGACTAAGAACAAACCTATCTAGTTGCTTTAAGGTTTAGCAAGAACATTTGAGGGCGCATACCGACCCCGTTATTACCTGTTCCACGCCAGCGGCTACAGCAAGAACGAAAATAGCGCAGTTGCGTTACGTCTCGCAATGTAAACGCAGGAAATAACCGTCTGGCCCTGATTGGCAGCAAACACCGTTCTGGTCGATTTCTCACGCCTTTGTGTCCACATCCTTGTCGCCGGGCTTTCGCTGGCATACGACCGGTCCGCTTGTCGCCCATGCTTCGTTTTCTTTCTCTAGTGGTTATTTCCGCCTTTGTATGTGTTTTGATTGCAATGACGTAAAATAACAATTTCCGGTTCAGCATTTCGTAATGATGTTGGCACATCATCGAGTAAGACGAGGAGACGAAGTAAACAATTTCTAATTATAACAGACGTCGAGTGTGTGGGGCATAATGGTAACTCAGCTGCGAAGTGGTTGTCCTGTGGTTTGATAACAGGCTAGTTCAACGCAGCTAGATGCATACTATACATCAGGTGCAACGCTGTGGAAGCTAGAGAGACTTCTTGCTGTAGAAGCGCTCGCGCCAAGAAATAGTTCAACAATTTTACTACACGTAGTGTGTTTTCTCTTTTCGTTTTTAGACTGAATAATAAATGTAGATCCTTCGTGCCTGAGAAATAAAGAAATCCCATTATACGGTCGTCAATCGGTTGTTGAGGATCACTGAACGTCTCCGTTTTTTCGTATCGCGGCCTCCGCGATCAGTTCCGGCAGCATGCGCTGGAGTCCATCGCGGAGGCCACGTTTACAACGACGAAATCCAAGCGTGAGACGCGCGGAGTCATACATTTTACTGACCGAACTTCGTGCATAGCTTTCATAGCGTTGTACCTGCACGCTTATCGTATACAAGATAAAATAAAAGTACCATATTTACTCTATCGTAATGCGATCATGATTGGTAACGTGAGGGTCGTCTTTATAGGTACCAAAATCTGGAGGAAATAAAAACAAACAAACAAACAAACAAACAAACAAACAAACAAACAAACAAACAAACAAACAAAAACTCGCGTTACATTCGAGTAAATGCGGTATACGCACTCCATTACGTTTCCCTCGCATACATGTCATGTATGTTACGGTTACTTTCACTTTTGTTGAAGTGTATCTCACTGTTATATAGATTAGTGAACAAACATTGTGTTTGTACAGTGCTGTGTACTTAACTGTGAGATAGCAGTAAGGCTGTCCCTGCATTAAGGTGGTTACGGACGTGCAACTACGAATGGAGGCCTGATGTACATAAATAAAGGAAGCAGTGAGCAACTGTGATTTGAAATTGCCATTACGATAGGTAATTGCGTTGTAAGTGGGCGGTGTATAACGTGCAAGGTTACCCTCCCGTTGTTTCAGCCACGTGTCTAGGGCGACGGTGCAGTATGAAGCTCTCCAGGGTCAACAACTGCCTTTCGAAACAACGGCGCCAAGGTTTCTAGCGCTGAAATTACTCGGAGGCATTTTCCTCCAGATTAATGAGCGCGCAGGAAAACACGCCGCCGTCGTTTGAGGCACCTCTACATTGATTCACAATCTGCAACGATACGTCCACATCGATAAGAAGGCATCAGCGCATAGTACTAACACGCTTGAACCAATGACGAAGGAAGCACAAGCGTCGAACCGTTTGCTACAATATGCGTATTAACGCAGAGCTAAAGAACAAGTGGTCTATGTTATGTTGTAAGGTTCCGTGCGCGTTAACTATTCTACTTGTTCTAATGCATAAACTGTGTATCAAGACGTTCAATACTGCACGTGAACTATAGCACCACACCGTTCATGTTCATCAGGCAAGGAGCGTACATCTGGCTCCACCACTATGCTTCGAGATCCCCTTCTTCTGTTGCATGGGATGAAATGTGTTGTTTAATGAAGCAAGAACCAGGTCTCGCCAAAGATATCCAAGTACACAATCATGACTTTCTTATGTAAAACCGCCTAATGACACATGGCAGGTGTTGCATGACTGTACGCGGCTTCAAGCGTGCGCTGTAAAGAGCGTAAAATAAGTATACGTGTAATAGAACTGCGTCAATGACGCGTGGGACGTTCGGTGATTATGAAGGACCCTCTGAAAGGCTTCTGTCACGTCAATAATAAAAAAGAAAAAGCAAGGGATCGAAATTCAGAATTACAGAAGTTCTTTTTCTTTTCGTTATTTTCTCTTCAATCATAAATAACATCTAAATTATGACAATCAAATATTCTTGGGAAGCCAGTGACCGAAGTTGTCAACGTTTCTGCTACAAAAATAAATCACCCGATTCGCTACTCACCAATGTACATCCAGCAGAGGAGAAAGCTGTAGAGGACGGCACATTCCCACCAGAAGCGCCGTTCAGACCACACGGTGATTCGCGCCATGACTGTCGCCCACGATGAAGACGAGGACAAAATAATACTTCGCTAGAGAAGTAGCACCAAGGCTCACACGCCTTAACTAAACTGAGAAGCAGTGTCGACGATGTTCGGGAGAATCACATCAGTGTTGACGGCGTGGAACGTAGTCACGTTGAAACGGCTCGCGCGCGGCATATCTGCGTCGCATGCCGTGGCGTTGATCCAGAAACGCGCACAATCCGGAGTCCATTAATCCGTGGTGGACACGACGCTGAAGCTTGCGCCTGGGCAGGCGATACGCCGACGAGTGAGTGAGACCGGTTGTGCGCGCGTGTGCGCGCGCGCGCTTCACAAGTCGCAGTATAATCAGCCCCCTGTCACAACCGCGGCAAGCGCATCTCGGTACTGCCGCGAATGCTTGAGTGAGAGCAGCCACCAGCGCACCACAGCACACACCGCTAGGCACCTCCGACACAGAGACACCGGAACTTCCTCCGGCGGCACAATGAAGAACGAGAAAAACAGAACGAGAAAGAAGCCAATCTATCTCTCGCTCTCGGCAACGTCATCGGGACTTCGCAAGGAGGGCTAGATCCGAGAGAGAGGGCAGTTGTCGCATCCCCCCCCTCACTCATACCGCCCCAATGCCTGGCTTCTCGTCGATGTCCTCAGTCCTCTTGCCATGTTGTTTTCTTTTGCCATCATTCGTACCACCTTTCCTTTTTTTTTCTTGGCTCCTTTCCCAGCGGAGCAAGCACGTCAGCGTACGCGGTTTCTCCGCCTTGTGGGCCTGCCCCGAGAATTCAACAACGTGAAAACTCTCTCTCCGTTTTTCGCTCTCCGCAAAACGCCCCGCGGTTGTTGTTTCTTCTTCAACAAGAGTGGTGGGGTACGCGGTTAGCGTTACGCAAACGTTCACTATACGGGTCTGCGCGTTCACATACGGACGGACCTGTGGAGCCCGACGGGGAGAGGGCAGCTGCTACCACCCCCCGCACGCACGCACACAGACGTACGTCCTGCCGGTAGTAGGTGAGGCGTGACGGCAACGGTGAATGCCGCCGGCCACTATACCGTAAGGGACCGCAGCCAAATGACCACGTGTGTGAGCGCGCGAAAAAAGGCAGAGCGGGCTTCCTGGCGCGGTGCAGTGATTTCGGCCGGTGGGGGAGACCGATGGTGGCGTCCTCCGTGCTCGAAGTGAGTGACGGTTCACTACGGTCAGGGCGGTCTAACTTAAAGTTATAACGTTGGCCTCTGACCCACCTGCATAGGCCTGTTCACTAGGGTAGAACTTGTGCATCTTAGCAAGTGCAGCGGAAAAAACACAATAGTAAGAGACACGCCGGCTGACCAATGGGAAAACTCACTTAGCAAAGGGAAGTTTTGTGAATTCGGCCCATGGGGGGAAGGGGGGGGGGGGGGGCAAGTTTACCTCATACCTTTGCTAAGTCGGACCCGACCCATCATTGTTTAAAGCGCAAGGTCATCGCCATGCAGATTTTTTTTTTTTTTAGGAGAATAGCGGCCGAGAACCACTGATGTTGCAATCCAAGAGCTGTTTCGCTTACTTCCCATCTTCAACCCCCCGAAAGCCGGGAACCGAAGGCAGACCGTTGTGGGGAGCACCTCATCGCCTCATCTTCATTTCTATGTCCACTGTGAAGCTTGTTTTCATTTGAACTCGAGCAACGGGTGGAAAGGGAGGAGGGCGGGGGGGGGGCTGAGTTGAGACTTTGCCCCATCTGATGGGAAACCCCGCACACGCCTATGCCCTACCTGTTTCGAGTTCAAGCCAGATACAGAACCACAGCCATAACGCATGCCCGTCCGTAGGGTGCACTACGAGATTTTGGAGACAGACCAAGAGACCACGTCAAGTAGCTTTAGTTACTGTTAACGAGAAATTAAGTTGAAACCTGAAAGGAGATTACACATGCAAGCAGCAGGCTCGACCGCGCTGTTTCCGAAGGTTCTAAGTTCATTCCTTCGATTTCATCTCTGATGCAGCGTACTGAGAAAACATATAGTGTTTATCGAGGGCCATGGGAATTCTGGAGGGGAATGAGTAGATAGTGGAATTTCGAGAACTACGTAATCCCGCACTACGCCTATCACCGTTTCTGTGTAAGATGCATGAAGATAGAATAAAAGGCTGCCTCGGAAAAAACCGCGATCCCTTCACCGTATAGCAGCGGCGTAAGGTCACAACAACAGTAGTTTACGATCTTGACAGTTCAGTCGAAAGACACTAACAGTGAAAGATGTGTGTGTGTGTGTCTGCTTGTGCTACTAAAGAGTGTCTAAACGAGAAAATAGTGACGCAGTCGCAGGCATAGGCGTGCGCCCGGCAGGAGAGGGACCCTCCCAAGTCACCTAAGAGGGGGAGGGGGGGGGGGGGGGCTAAGTCTACTCCTTACATTGACTTAATGGGGAGGGGGGGGGGGGCGCTGCGATGACCCCCCACCCCCCTCCCGAAGGGGAACCCCCTGCGCACGCTTATGGTCGCATGCCTTAATGCCTTTAACTGTCGAAACAAACTGTCTTACTTTATTCTTTGCTTTTAATTCCCGTTTTATTTCCTTTCACATTTGTACTGATCGTATTACTTCGGGCTTCGTTTAGTAAGTCGCTAATGCATTGAGAACCCACGCCACATATGCTGACGGACAAGCGCGCGCTTAAGTGCGGTTTTCACGCAAACGAATCGCACCGGAACGAGAATTGCAGGCAGCTAAGATTACAGCGCTGCTTCTTATTCCCCACAAATGGCACGAAGGTTACTGGTGTTTCAAAACAGGTTTAACTGGCGCCGTCTCTAGAAATTACAGTTGAGAGAACGCCGCCGACACTGTCACATAGCGCTTTTAAATCGAAAAGAGTGAGTGAGAATTGGACATAGGTATCAGAGTCCTTTGATGGTTTCGGTACAAATGAACTGAGCCTCTTTGCTATTCATACAATCAAACATACCTTTTCTTCTTCGTAGTGTTCAAACGCCATGCATACGGGGCATTGGACACTTAGGTCGCGGCCGTTGCAGGCCATATTGGACAAGTTTCCTTAAATACGACGACATTCTAGAGATATAGCCTAATGGTATAATAATAATTTATTTTACCATTACAAGACACCACGTAAGTCGGGGGGAAAGGGAGAGGGGAGAAGTAACAGAAGATGCGTGTCATGTAACAAAATGCAACAGAGCGGAAAACATTCAAACGTATATCCATATACATTAGTATGTGTCGCCGTTTGACCTAAACAGCCACCACGACGACGCCATGTCTTCAATGGACATTGTTCACCACGTTGTGTAATATTTTAGTTGCTGGACGCTGAGATGCAGAAATTTCAAAGTAAGAAAATAAAGGTTTATTTATTTACATATTCGACGGATGGTCGTTTCAGAGCACCGTGGAAACGTTCAAACTGCCGTGTAGGGCACAACTGCACCGCAAACTGGATTCGATGGCGATGATCAGGTCAGCCTATAAGCAGCTAGAACAGCTTATTCCCGTAATATAAACCTATAAAGCTGTATTATACGTCGCGCTATCTTATTTCCTTACTTATATAGATCTAAAGTTGTACTACGAGATTCAATAAGAGGCAAGTAGCGTTAACGTCGTCTTCACGTCTACTAAGAGTGGTCGATTCAGAGTGCTCTGAATCGACCAGTCATAAGAATTCCATATGCGTCATAAGAATCCCTTGCTATCCGCCTATCATCACTCGTCCTCTCTGCCATTTATTTTTCTCCTCCCTTGATCTCATTTTCTTTTATAATTCTTAAGAATATATACTACGGCATACGCAACACGGGATTAAATCTTCATGTGCACCATGCCAGAAAGCGCAGACTACAACAGTCAATCCGTTTCCCAAATCCTTGCTTTCTTCCTAGCCGTCATTCTAGCACGAATCGGCAAGCTACCCCTGTTGTATAACCTGTGGGTCTGGTGACAAGGCTGTCATATACACCGACCATATTCGGCGCAAAAGAAAAGTAAAAACCTTTGTACTGACCGGTTCATTCTATACCTGAACATGTATTCAGGCTCAATTCGCCTACGCGCATTCTCTCGCATGTTGAACACAGAATTAGGATGGACCTTATTTTAATATACAATCTTATGCGGTTCTTCAGTGGCTGGTGTAATGGATTTTCGTACGAAGTCACGGATATGGTTGTAGGCTACGGTAGTATTTCTGTGATGGAATACAAAATATACTTACGCTTGTAGATCTACGTGTCCGCAAAGGAGCATAATATGTTCAAAAAGACAAAAAAAAAAAAAAAAAAAAAAAAAAAAAAAAAAAAAAAAAAAAAAAACAACGGGAGCCCCATAGTGCGGTTTAAAGCCAAGGTGTCGCTTCAGAACATTAATATCTACCAATCAATCGGCCAACCAAATAAAAAGGCATTCATTCAATAAGTAAATCAAACATTCACGCAGTTAACGATTCTTCCCGTACACTCCACTGGAAGTAGCCACCTCAAACTTGTTGATTTGGTTCACCGCACAGCTACAGGGATGACGGTTCCTGTGATTCAGCAACGGTACATCTATAGTTCTGTCTGCGTGTCCGGCACCCGCCCGCGTGCACGAGCAGTAATATGTACCAGGAATGCCAATAGAAATTTAACGCCATTCGGAAACGGGAGATATTGTTGAATGACTTCAGCAAGCCAGCAACGGCTTACGAGATTTTTGTTTGCTTACACGATCATGTGTTAGTTGTTACACCGAAAGCACCAACGTTCTCACGGAGCTCGAGAGGTAACGGTTCACACAGAAATTTCGTTCATACCCGAAAATCCTCGTATGCCAAAGGACACGGATACCAAAGCCCACGCGCTCAGAGCGGCGAACGTATACATGATCCGGCATATGAATAAACATGTATATACGTATAGTTCTTTTGTGTTCCTCCGTGGTTTAATTCCGAAGCGAATAACGGTGCAGCTGGCGGGAAGCAGAGCAAGGTGAATCAATTTCCTCCTGGCCCAAAGTCAAACACACCGCAGTCTGCCCCACACACGCGGATTTCCCACGGTCTGGTACAAACGGCCGCCGAACGCTTCGCAGGGCCTGCGGTCGTGGCTCCGTGTCGTCGAGAGACTCATCAGCTCGAGACCATTAACCTCTGCAAATGTTGTCTGTTTCAGTTCAGCAGCTGACGTCAACAGTGAACACGGTCCCCGCGCTTAAAAGCAAAGAAGGATGTACTACAGGAGAGGCGACGCGGTCGAGCGAACAGGTGATCCTGCTGTATCCGAACCTATATGCGAATTCTTTGTGTCTAAGCGCGCGTCCTGTTCGACCGTGTTTGGTCGTCGCAGGTGTAGCTGCGCGCGAAAGGAAAGCCCGCCAGTCGTATACACAGCATCGGCGCACGGGCCCTGGACAATGGCGTTTGCTCAGCGGCGCAGCCGGCGTATACTGAGCGCTCCATCCCGTCGGAAATGAAGAGAAAAGGGAAAAGCTGCACAAACACTGCTTCAGGCACCGGTGGAGAGGATATGAAAGAACAAGTGCAGTTGTAAACGTAAGGGCATGGAGGCAGAGTGTCTTTGTCATTGAGTGTTGCGTTGTGTTGCCGCCTAACTACGAGATAAAAAAGGAGTGCGGAAAAGCAAAGTGAATGGCGGGAAAGTGTTTGAGACCCTCCCACTCGCCAGCTTGCAACGGGCGGTTTGTTCCGGAGTGGTTACGAGGCAGCTGCACTGGCGAGCGTCAAGTGCCTGGTCGTTGGAAGGCTTGACCAGTATGATATAGTATACGTGTAATTACGTATACGGTAAGAAGGGCCAGAAACAGCCGTCCAGAGTCGCACATCGTCGAATGAAACGGGTGCAAGCTGTCATATACAGCGCTAATAGCATGCTGCGCATACACTGGCACGGGAAACGCCTAGCAAAAGTCTTTTAGCGTGTATAGATTCTTGCTTTCCGTGGATTAACATCAACATGCAGCAGTAAAGCCCACGCGACCTCGAGCGGTCAGCAGAAAAATTCCGCAGCCGTTCAGCCGCGTATACGGCACACGGTGACCGAAAACCATATAATCGACAAATTCTAGCGGTAAAACAGAAAAAGAGTATGAAATTAGGTTAGTTGTTGCAAAGTGAAGTGGAAACAATGGTGAGAAAGGGGTACGTACTGAGACACGCACAAACACAGAACCGCGGAACTTGAACAGGTCGCGCCATATAAACCCTCATTGGTCAGTGTACTAAGACAGATGGAGCATAGCCGTGCGCAGTGTTCCCCAATTGGGGGGACGAGAGCGGGGGGGGGGGGGGGGGGGGTCAAAGTATTATCGCAGCCTACCCCCCGTCCCCCCTCTTGGTCGAGTCGAAAAGACAACATGCTTCACAAAGGATAAAAAAAAATGATGAAAATGAAACGATTTCGTGCTTCTCACAGTGGCTTGCCTTTGTTGCCTGGACTTTCCAGGAACAAAGCTGGGAAGTAAACAATTATCGAAACGCAACGACGTTGGCCTTCGGCCTCAATTATCGCCAATAACCTGCGTGGCCATAACACTGCTCCTTAAACAATGGCGGTGCAGATCCGACTGCCACTCCGCCCCACCCCCCTCGGTAAATGGCGGTGTCTCCCCCCTCCCCGCTCTCCGTTCGCACGCCTACGAGAAGGAGATGTGAAGCAGTAGTTAAGCCAGAAATATTTTTCGGGGGAGGGGAGGTACAACCATACTTTATATATGTTCATACGTGCGTTTGCATGCGTGTGTCTATGTATACTACACATGCAGAATTGAAAATTCCAGGGGAGAAAGATAGGACTCCAACCCCCACCCCCCCTGGCTACGCCAGTTATGTGAAGTAATTCAGTCAAAAAGGAACCACGTTTTACACATGTAAAGCTTCGCTTTACGACAGATTCCCACATACAGCTGTGAAATGCGGGCACATGTTCACAGCAAACCAGCACGTGGGCAGATCCGCAACCGCTTCCACCGACGCCTGACACATAACTTTTTTTTTCCTTTTTCTTATCACAGATTTAGCACTCATTAGGCTGTTCGTTTTCACTCATCCCATTTCAATAGTTTCCAGTCGAACTCTACAAATACAACCGATCGCACTGCTCGCACTGAAACATGCGTTGGAACAGTTACATTCCTGAATGTTCCCAGCAGGCATTGCATCCAAAAGAGCACATATCCGCACGTGTGCGAGTGCGTCTCGCCAAAAGCCGTCGGCATGTGTAGAGTCAGTGAAGTTTGTTTGAGTACATGCTCGCGAGCACGTGTACATGTCAGGCACGCCTACAAATCCAGACGGGGCGGGGATATCTCAACACGCTGGCGCTCTTCGGCGTTCAGCTTGACAAAAGAGGGGCGTGGGAATTCGTAATCCGATCTACTCTTGGTACGCGCGTGCTTGACTCGGATGCCCGTTGCATAATGCGACGCGTGCTGCGCGGTGAAGACAGATCGGAAGGAACGCGTCGTGAGCTCTCCGCAACGCGGACGCGGGAGGGAAACGTGTCCGTAGTCGCGGCCGTGAAGACGTCGAGCCGTCACGACTGCTGCGTGATCCCGCCCCAATCGCTTCAATATGTTGCCCGGAAGGAAACCCTCACACGACCGAGCGAGCCGCATAGACAAGCCGCGTGGTCTTTCGCATCCTGGCGTATGCTATACAATGTAGAAGCGTTCCGTACGTGGCGAACGGGGGCAGTGACGTATAAGACAGCCAGACATGCTTGAGCACTGTTCGCCAAATTTAGCCGAGAGTGGGGGTTTTACGGTCCGCGAGCTTTGAAAACTACCTCGCTCCATAAAATTGCTACGTTATGTTAGAGTAAGAGGTTACAACCGAAGATTTGTAACCAAAGTAGCTTCGGTTACAACCTGAAAAATACCAATACATTCGCGAAAGTTTACCTGGGTTTGTTGGCGTGGGCGGGAAAGGAGTTGGGAGGTTCAATAGGCCCCCCCTCCCCTACCCCCCAAAATTTTTCGATTTTGAATGTGCATATATGCAGGCGCACCCTCGAACATGCATAAAAGTTGGTTAGAAACCATCCCGAAAAAAATTTCTGGCTGCGCCACTGACTTGGTTGACAAGTATTACGTAACATTTGGCTGAAGAATTAGTATAGATCGGTATGTTAAGGTCCCTCATTTTCGAATTAATAATATCGTTAATCCTAGTACCAAGTTATGTGACGGGCAAGTGTTCATCATTTCACCATGCGGGTTTCCTTCTTTTTATTCCATCATCTTCAAATGTTCTCCCCGAGTAACAGGCGTACTAAACGCACTAAAACGCATAACAACAAAACTTTCATTTGTCTTGAAGCAGATTTGTCAAGCTGACGTTCGTGCAAGCCGTACGAATGGTTTGCCTCCGACAAACCTTTCTGCAAGAATTCACATAATCGCGCAAGTTACTGACACAACCAAAGAGCCTGCAAAAACGGTACCCACTTCTTATAGCAGGCAATGAATGAAAAAATGCCCACAGGCATAGGCGTGCGCAGGGTTCCCCTTCAGAGGGTGGGGGGGGGGGGGGGAAGGTTCGACGCAGCCCCCCCCCTCCCTCTTAGGTCAATGTATGGGGCTGACTTAACGCCCCCCCCCCCCCCCCCCCCGAGTCGCAGCGCCCCTTCCCTATTATGTCCAATGTATGGGGCTGACATTGCGCCCCCCCCCCCTCTTTGGTGGCTAGTGGGGGCGGCCGCCCCCCTCTGCCCCCCCCCCCCCCCCCCGTGCGCACTCCTATGACCACAGGTACATGCTGATGTGGCTTTTTGCACGTGCCCTGGTGTAGTCGTGCACAGGAACAAAAGCTGAGGAAACAACACCGTGAATGTCATTATAGTGAAACAAAGAAACGTGCGAAGTAGTTTCGTTTCCTTAATGAAACAGGGTGAGCACTTTGTGTCCCATTTGGCGCAAGCTTTCATTGTTCTACGGCCATGAAAAACGCCAGCGATGAATGCGATGCCCGTTCGCGCATGAAAGCCCCACACTTTGTCTTGTGTGCGTCTTTTTTGTTTCTTAAAGTTAGTGCCACATCTCTAGACTACGGACGTATAGAAGTTACTTTGTCAGCACAGACGTCTCGCGTGGTGGTCAAAATGTAATTTGGAAGCGGCATGTTTATTTGTTCCCGAGCATCAAGTGGGTTGTGTTGTGGCATCGGAAGGCAAAAAAGAAGAAAGAAAAAGAAAATCTTTGTTGGAGCCCAGCACTGACGTAGATAAAACCATTTATGAGCTGCACAGCATAATTTCTCTTCATTCTTTTTTTTTTTTTCTTTCTAGTGGGTCATCATACAACAACGCGGTGAGCCGTTCTGTGTGCGTGCCTTCCGTCGGACAGGATCAGGCCTGGTCAGCCAGCTGTTGGAAGACGTCCAAGTTTTACCGCTTGGAGAAGGTGCAATTTTCTCTGGCCTAAATACTCAGGAGGACAACTAGTTCACAGCGCAGTGCAAGCTAGAGCCATTATAAAAGCTCAACATCGCCATTATCAGCAACAGCGGATCGTTATAGGAACTCCTAAGAACAGCAAGACTGACCCGTGAAGTGCACTTTTTTTTTCTTTTAAGGACAAAAAACGTGAGCAAGATGATCGAATTCGAAATTGGCAAAATCAGTTCGTTATAAAAGCGGACGTGTTAGCTGACTTGCTTCAAGTATTATGATACATTTGTTAAAAACAGGTCTACGTCAGGGCTATATGTGCTACGTGTATACGCACTTGTTTCAGTGAAGGTCTCCTGCTGAATACTGGTTGTCTGAGCCACTTGTGAAACGAGAAACCTTATTTGCTGTACGTACGATGTATGTCGATAGCCTCAAGACACAAGAGTAATCTAATGGTAAATCGGTTCCACCAAATCCCACAAAGTACAGGAGGTGTTATGAAAGAGAATATCGGCATGCACCCGATCGTAGCACAAAGCTACGAGGTAATCCATGCGAATTTTTCAGAAAGAAAAGCTCCCTTGTTGACGCAAAGTTCCTCCTGGTTCGGGGTTCGAACCCCGGACAAACGCCTTTCCTAAGCGGTCGCTCTACCAGCTGAGCTAACCAGGAGACTAGCAATTGGCACTGCGATGGGTCTGCGTTGTATCTTTGTGCTACAACCTGGTGGATAACTTTCATTTCCTTTCATAAGCCAGTAGTTATAGTTCTGCTGAGGTTTCTGCGGTCAACCGGACTTGCCAAACGACTATGACACTCCCGTGCTTGAGTGTGCGCGCGTTTTCTTTCCTTTTTTTTTTCATCACTTCCTCTTTTCTTTTTCCCTCCTTACCTTTCTATCCCCCCCCTTACCCCTTCCCCAGTGCAGGGTAGCAAACCGGAAATTTTCTCCTGGTTAACCTCCCTGCCTTTCACTAAACTTTACTCTCTCTCTCTCTCTCTAGTCATCTCAAAGGAAGCGGCAGTTTTCGCTTAGTTGATTTCTATCAGAATTGCTCAGAAACAAATCTGCTTCAGATGGAAGGGCGGCGCCAGAATTTTTTCCGTGGAAGGAAACGAAGAGGCGGGGGGGAGGGGGGACAGATGTCTTTAAGGGTGGCAAGGGTGGCCCCGAAGCAGCTTTCTGACACCCTATACGGGTGGAAGGACAACCTGGATCCGTATTCGAAAAGTTCCAGCGCTATAGAATTGTTCGTAAAAGAAAAATTTGAAAAAAAAATATAATATTATGCACGTCATTAGCAAAGGCGGCGGGCAAGTGGAAGACAGAACTAACGAGCGAAAACCTTTGTGAATCTCGCCCAATGTTTTGCATACGCGGAACAACTACCAGTGGCGAGCACTTGTATTATAGTGCTCCCTGTCCCGAGATTTTGCATAGAGCATTCGCAATGCATTGCATTGGTCAAATGAAAGCAATACGGCCTTTCTAGTTCAGAGACCCTTTTTCACCGCTATCTCCCGCAATGTATGTCTGCTTGTCTCCCACTCAAGATCTTTCGGAGGCGCCCGTGAAAGATGTCTACACTGGAAGGCCGGCTGCCTCCTCTTGTGTTTTGCGGACAACAGATAAAAGAGACGAGACAGCTTTCGCGCTCTCCTGATTCTATGAAACCGCTAACTCATTCGCTGTACGGATGAAATTTTGTCAGATCAAGACGTCGCCATTAATGAACGTGGACAAGAATGAAATACATGTTGAAGTTGAATATATATATATATATATATATATATATATATATATATATATATATATATATATATATATATATATATATATATATATATATATATATATATATATATATATATATATATATATATATATATATATATCAGAAGAAATAAAGAAATAGGCGGCGGTGGTGGTACTGTTGCAGCAAGCGGGGTTAGACTGACGCCCACAGCCGGCAAAGGCAAATGTTCCGTCTGAGCCCCTCATGAGTTTTTAGTAGGGGCGTGTCACCAGGTGTTGAAAGGCCCCGTGTTTCGCAGAAAGACAGTAAGCGGACTCTCTTCCTCATTGCCACATGCCCTTCGGGAAAAAACGACGTCTGCAACTGTCCGGAGCGTATAAGAGCACCCTTTTGAAGTCAGCGGACCCACGCTTTTCTCTCAGTGTCAAACTGCGGTAACCGCCAAATGGAACGCTCAATATCTCCGGTATCACTGCAGAACGTACAGAGCGGGGAAAGCGTATGGTCCAGCCTTGAATAACAGATTCGGGTTGTTCGCATGCAGAGTCGGTTCCATGCAATGCGGTACAACAGCATTACTTCTTTTGAGGGCAAGACCATGAGTTATACAGAGAAGAAAAGAGCAGAACTAAGCTAAAACACTTCACGGTGATAAGTGTGTAGCGAAATTCATGGCACCCACCACGAAATAACTGGGAAGTAAGCATCGGGATATTACGGTGCGGCGACCCTTGATTATACACAGCCCCTTGTTTGTTTCCGCGACGCACATTCAAGGCAAGCCCTGATGAGCTTCACAATTCGTCAATTTCGTATTATTCGTAATGCTCAGTGATTCCACACGTCTGCTGCATATTAGCGAGGCTGCGTCAAGGCGGCGTATCGCGCACACGCTGCTCTCGCGACGCGCATGCTTTCCTAGCGGTGTACTACGTTGAACCTTCGACGCGCAAGACCGGAAGGCAAACGCGCTTCGCGGACGCGATTTTGAAGTCACTGATAGCCATGAAGCGGGCGTTTCGAGCTGTATGGCGACATCCATCTTTGCAGAGCCGCAAGAGTGCGCCATCAGCGCGTCGGTGCTTACGGATGGCAATGGCGTAAGGCGGAGGCACGTGTCACGCACGTTGTCGAGGGCAGCACCGTGGTCGGAATTTATTACGGATATAGATTCGTTCTTCTAAGTATACCTTTCCAATACATCTTTTTACGGTTTCGGGGCAGGCGGCAAAGTTTATAAGGTATCCCGAATATGTTAGAAAGTGCGACCTTTGAAGAAGAAGGAAAGCCAAGTACGAAAAAAAATTAAGGCAGCTTCGTCCTAGGGGTGCCAAGCCCGAATGAAGTGCGGAGCTGGACAGCCTTCTTTGTTTCTCTTCGGTTTTCTTTTTATTTCCTCCTCTCTTTCTTTCTTTTTCTCCTCTTCCGTTTTTTTTTCTGTCTTTTTGTCTCTCTTTATTTCTATTTATTTCTTCCTCTCTCTTTATCTATTTTTTTTCTCTTGCTCTTTCTATTTTTCTTCCTATTTTTTTCCCTTTCTCGCTCTTTCTATTTCGCGCTTGCTTCCTCTTTTTTTTTTAAATATATTTTTATACGTGGTTTTTGCCTGCGTTACGCCAAGCGACGACAGCATACGACAGCCCGGGCCCCTAAAGTGATCCGCACTTAATATCATCATCAAGGCGCACGAAGAAAAGAGGACAAAGACTTCTCAATATGCTACACATGGAGCGTTACGCCAAGCGATGACGACAGCGTACACGACAGCATACGACAGCCCGGCCCCCAGTGGCGTAGCCAAGGGGAGGGTTGGGGGGGTTCAAACCCCCCCCCCCCCCGAAATTTTTCAGTTTTGCTTGCGTATATATGCACGCACACATACAAACGCACGCACAAACATACATAAAGTATGGTTGAACCCCCCCCCCCCCCCCCCCCGAAAAAAATTTCTGGCTACGCTACTGCCGGCCCCCTAAAGTGTTCCGCACTTAAACACTATAGAGAAGCCTGGTTTCTGTATGGAGGAACCGAGTGGACAGAGAGTAAAAGCTATAGACACGTGGTCACCACCTTATAAGAGTGAACGCCTCACTGTTACTCAAGCGGTGAGTACAACTCCGAAGTAATGTTGAAGACAGGCAGATTAGTCTATCAGCAAATAGCTATCTTGGTTAGGCGACAGGTGGACATGTCGGCCACTCGAATACCTCAAAATGGACAAAGTGGTCGAACAAGAAATGACAGTAAAGCATAACATTCCGATATGGCGAGTTGTTTTCGTCCAAACCCTGCAGCTCCAGCGGCACTTAGTGATCTGTCAATGTTGATCACTTCAACTCCGCATCTTCTAGCTGATCACCTGTCTTGTTCGGCTTCCTCCCGTATTAAGATAATACAGACATATATGCGATTGCATACTAAAGGAGTGCTTCGACTGCGAGTGGGCGACACCGTATGCGCTGCAGATAAAAGAGAAGTGGCGCCGAATGTAATAAGGCAAGGAAAGGGGGGGGGGGGGGGAGGGGGGGGGGGGGGGAGGCTGAGGATATACCTATCATGCACTGCGCATGAAGTTATCAAATATATACGATGGAGTAGGAGTTGTTTATTCCTCTTCAAAGCATCTCCGACTTCCGGGTACACTGTACAGATATGAAGGAACAATATGGAAGGAAGAAGATTTGGGCGTGTTTTCATCGTACTGTATGCAAACCACTCTCTGGAACACGAGCTCTGTGTTCGGCCCACGGACAAAGGAGGAGGTTTCGCCGTGCCCAGGCACAGGGGCGTAGCCAGAATTTTTTTTCGAGGGGGGAGGGGGGGGGGGGGGGTTCAACCATAGTTTATGTATGTTCGTGCATGCGTTTTTATGTGTGCGTGTATATTACGCAAGCAAAATTGAAAAATTTCTAGAGGTGGGGGTTGAACCTCCCCAACCCCCCCATTGGCTACTACCCTTGCACAGGCAAGATGTGTGCAGGGGTAGGGGCGTCTGTTGCAGTTAGCGCTTGTTCTGCCACGACCCTGTCTCACGTTCGTTTCTTTTCTTTCTTTTCTTTTTTTTTTTTTTTTTTCGCGATACGATTTCTGAAGGTACATTGGGTTTCAAACCGCAAATTAAACGCAGGTGTCGTAGTGGACTTCTGTGTAAGCGTTGCTTGCCTATCCGATCACTCAGCCATCACACGTGCGGCCGGTGTTGCAAAGCTTTCTGCAACGTCGCACAATAAAACAGAGCCATCATGTTGGTGCGATACAAAAACCCAATATTAAATTGCTGATAAGCAAGCTGCGACAGTCATCGTGCCCCGGACAAAGCTTTCGGGAAACTCTTTGACCCTGCATATTACACCAGGTTCATGCGAGATAAGATTATGCGGCAAGTGCTCCAATAAAAGAATTGGCGCTTCGGAAGAAAATGTATCAGTAACATATCGATTCGTCAATTGCTTCACGATGAACGGTATATTACATTTACCGCTCAGATAACGCGCTTCTCGCTCAAATCATTGCATCATTATTATGGTCATTCTTCCTGAAGTTCGAAAATATTTGCCTTTCTCCGGAGAACTTTGAGCCGGCTAGATCGTAGAGAATATCTTCAGAGCGAAAGGTGCTAAGACAAAAGCCGCCATCAGTTGTCGGCGAAAATCTATGTTCGCCCACTAGTGCATTACAATAAGCGACCCTTTAAGGTTCACCCCACCACAGTGGTCTAGTGGTAATGGTACTCAGCATGCTGACTCGCAGGTCGCGGGATCGAATCCCGGCCGCGGCGGCCTTCTTCGATGGAAGCGAAAATGCTCGAGGCCCGTGTACTTAGATTTAGGATCACGTTAGAGAACCCTAGGCGGTCGAAATTTCCGGAGCCTTCCACTACGGCGTCTCTCATAATCATGTGGTGGTTTTGGGACGCCCAGCCCCAACAATTATTATAATAAACCCTTTGCAGTTCTCATGTGCGTTCTTCCGCATAATACGCAGTGTTAACGTGGTGTTCGCTCTCTCTCCCTCTATTTCTTGTCCTTCTTCCTTTTTCACCTCCTGCGCAGGACAGCAAATCGAACTCTCGTCTCGTTGACTATCCTTCTTCTTGATCACTTTCTTGCTTTTCCCCACTCCTTGGAGGAATAGGAACGCTTCCTTGTAAACGTTTACGTCGAATAAAGCTCGGGTTGGGAGTACAATAAGAATATCACACTTGTACTCTAAAAAGCAGCGCTACCTCACAAGTACAAGTATAGAGGTTTATTGTTTATCAAACTATATTTCCAGTAATCGAAAACACGAACATAAGCCGCGGTAGGTCCGTAGCTATGGCTGAATACGAAGTTATAAGTTCGGCATAGCCGATGGCAGAAGCCGAATCTGGAGGATGGAGAAATGAGAAAGTGTTCGCGTAGATACATTCAATTAGGTGCGCGTTATAACACCATCACACGTCGTGAAAAGAGTAACTATAGAAGTTACACAGCTTCTCTAAAAGCCCCTGTGTTACCATCAATCAGGAAATGACACAAATTATGCTGTACTTGGGAAAATTACTCAGCGCTCGTGGAGGAGGAGGACAAAACTTTATTAGTGTTAAAGGCTACGTTGCCGCTAAAACAGGGCAACACCGCGTGGTCGGGCCCCTATTCCAAGGCACCGCCGGCTCTCGCCATCCTTTCAGCCCTCCTGACCAGCCTCAGCTGGTCCCCGAGGGCAGGGCTGGACAGCAATGCCTCCCACCTCCATGTGGTATTATCCATTTCTTGTTCTTCGGTGTGAGCCCTGCATTCCCATGTGATGTGGTAGAGCGTCGGTGTGCTCCCACACCACGGCCATATGTCTTTGTATTCTGTCGGGTAGTACGTATGTAATCTGTGGTTGTTTATATATGTGTCCGTTTGGAGCCTACGTAAAGCCACAGAATCCACGGCCAAAAGGTTCTTGTGCGGTGCTATAGGGTAGAGTCTCCTGAATTCTCTGTAATATTGCAGGATCGCTTTGTAACCGGGATCGATGGGTGTCGTGGCTTGAAAATATATGATGCGTATTTAGCGGAAGGAGCTCAATTTTCGCGCTCGAGAGCGTTGAATAACTGCGAATACCAACTATTAAAGGTGATTGATCCTTTTTGTGCTCGGTGTAGGAAGCAGGGGCGTAGCCAGAATTTTTTTTCGGAAAGGGGGGGGGGCGGGGGGGGTTCAGCCATAGTTTATGTATGTTCGTTCGTGCGTTTGTACGTGTGCATGCATAAATACGCAAGCAAAATTTAAAAAATCGGGGGGGGGGGGGGGGGGGGCTGGACACCCTCCCCCCCCCCCGATTTTTTAAATTTTGCTCACCCCCCCCCCCCCCCCAAATCTCCCCTTGGCTACGCCCCTGGTAGGAAGGAAGGAAGAAAACAGGAGAGAAGGCAGGGAGGTTAACCAGGCACATGCCCGGCTGGCTACCCTACGCTGAGGGAATGGGAAAGGGGAGTATAAAAATGAGAGAGAGAGAGAGAGAGAGAGAGAGAGAGAGAGGAGGGAAGGAAAGAAGGAAATGGTCTGTGTGAACGCCGATTTCTCTAGGAACTTGTATACCGTTCAGAAGAGGGAAAAAAAAAAGAAATGTAATTTGCGTAGTAATTGAACTGTTTCCAGAGAATAAACCCCAACAGAGATGGTCCTCGTTGATGCGCAATCGGGAACGGCGCACAAACGAGCACATTTCTGATTACGGGAGCGCTTATCGAACGGGGCCGGACAAAGAGGAGACAAAGGCGAAGCGAAGGTCGCGGTGCCATCCCCGCATTTATGAGAATGATAGTAAGCGAACGAGGTCTCTCGCTGCCTGAATTGAGCTAACTGCGTCCTCGGAGTTACGCAGTCTTCCGAGCTACGCACTTCGCGACCGCTTTCATATACACTGCGTAAGCGTATGCGAATATCCTTGGTTTCATGGACGCTAGGCAGCTCTGTATAAAACACAACTCCAAGATTGAGCAACTCAACGTTTTCTTCGTGGTATGTAGAAACCCTGAAAGCATTTAGCCGTGACAGCATGCTGGAGGATCGATATTACCATTGCAAAACGAGCGGTGGTGATGAGAACGCAAGCGTGAATGTATACTGCCACCGCTTCGCTGATTGGCCAGCTTCTTCCTGTCGTTGTGTGGGCTGTCAGACTGTTGGCAAATGTCATGATCTCGAGATATGACGTCACACACACGTCACACAATTTGCTCATGCTTACTCGTACCGCGCATCAACCTGCTGTTGGAGCAACGATTCAGACGGATTTTGTTTTTTAGAGCTATACCTTTCCTTGCGTGAGGGGCGTGAAAGCACAAAAGAAAGGCATATAACAAAGACTGTGAAACGTGCAAGCCTGGTATGTGTCCCAGGAAGTATGAAGCTCGGGACACACATACTTCCGAAGAGAGTGTCAACTGATTGCCCGGGTACTGATACCTCTTCTTTTAAAGAAACGTTATAGTCTTCGAGAGGACTTAATGTTTCATGAGATAAATGCACAGAAAGAAAGAAAGAAAGGAACGAGGGAGGAAAGGAAGGAAGAAACAAAGGATGGAAGGAAGGAAGGAAGGAAGGAAGGAAGGAAGGAAGGAAGGAAGGAAGGAAGGAAGGAAGGAAGGAAGGAATGAAGGAAGGAAGGAAGGAAGGAAAGCCGGTGTCACTTCATAACACGCTCCTAATAACCTCAGCTTCCTTCTTAGCTTTAAAAGGGCTGAAACAAGAAATTTGTTGCTGGAGCGTTTTTTTGTTTCAAATGTTTCTCATTGCTCCAGGAGCACGATACAAGCTCGAATATTCATATATCCCCAATGAATAATTTAATATCGCATTATTTACGTGAACAGCGTTCGGTTTTGGGTTTCTGGTAGTCGAATTGGACACTGACGTCATTGTCTAGGAAATAGTATGACAACGTGTGCCCTCAAAGCTGTGACGCCCACAGTGCATGGTGCATCTTCTGCTCTCGCAGGAGGCAACGCGAGTAAATAGTACTGCAGCCGCATCATATGGCGGTCAAGGTTCATAAGACAGTGGGTACATTACTCGTTTGACATTTACGGAGCCCTCCACTACGGCGTCCCTCATAATCACATTGTGGTTTTGGCACGTAGTACCCCACATATTATTGTTATTATTACTACTATTATTACATTACTCGTTTACTTGTTTTCCTCTTATTTAATTGCGTACCAAAGAAGACACCTGTCAATAGCAGCGTGGCCGCAGAACTGCAGTGTTATCGATATTTCCCGCGACTAGCTGCCCCATCCTACCCGGAGCCACTTTTTTTACTCTTTTCCCTTTCGAGTGCTCGGCCAAAGATATAACGAACTCGACAAAAAGGCCGAGCCGGCCGCGCTTGCACACGCATTTCCTCGTACGTAGACATAACCGCTCGTTTATCTCGCAAGCTGGTACTTCACACCTTGCTCTCCAAGCAACCGATATGCGCCCTCCGTGCACTAACAAAATATCGTTAGCTATACATGTATAGGAAGAGTGCCGCCTCCTACGCGTATGACGTCAAACGGCACGTAAAGAACAGCCGCATTGAGAGAGCTGCGTCAGGGTGAGAGGCTTGATACAGAGCGCCGAGGAAAATCGCTGGCTTCCAACGAGTCCCTCTTATCGGCCGCCACGATCTACTGACTGAACACCTCTTATATACCGACCCCAACAGTATCTCTCCTTCATGGACGTCATGCTCACTTGTTCTTTCTTTCTCACGTTGTATACGTTTTCCCTTCTTGATGAAGGACGCATGACCACAAGGTGAAGGGCGTCTCCTTATCTGCCGTCATAGGACGAGCACTAATCGATCCACAGCATCTTCGCTATTTCAAAGCGATAGGTTATGGTGTATGAAGTTACATAGATACATGAAGCACCTTTGGCCTCTATCACAATAAGTAAACGTGGTACAGTATAATACGACAACTTGGCTTTTAGCGATAGTGCAGGCACACTTACGTGCGCCTGCCCTCCCTATTACTTATACGTTGAATGCAACATCATAACTCAACAGGAAAAAAATGTAGCGACGAACAAAGGAACGTGTTTTAATGCGGTGCAGCGCTTAGCGCGAATTTTGTGAGCTTTACAACTGTCTGTCCGGCCGCAGCATGTGTGAACTGGTTGTTAGACCAGAACGCAACGACAACTGTTAACTAACATCCAAAATTAGTGTAGATTAGATTAGATTAGATTGGATTAGAAGAGCACTAAGTGTACTACGTATAATAACAGCTGCCGTCTGACCAGCCTGCCAGCCTTCTAAAGTGCTTGCGAATCTTGCGCTGTACGGAATATGGATTACAGGACACTCAGAAGCTGCCAGGTGGACAGTGGCGGTGGTGGGGCTAAGTATGCGGCTCGTGGATCATGAGTTGCAATATGCGGAGCAACACAAAAGTTTCG
The DNA here is from genome assembly GCA_030522465.1 of Rhipicephalus appendiculatus. NCBI lineage: Eukaryota > Metazoa > Arthropoda > Arachnida > Ixodida > Ixodidae > Rhipicephalus > Rhipicephalus appendiculatus. Next base: position 1,924,623 of record JALIZH010032971.1, read on the forward strand.
TGGTAATTAGGGTTTACAGCGTCAGTATATTACATGACCTTTCTTTAAGTTTCGTGTAATTCAGGTAACTCAGTTGTTTCCGTACATTCAAACTGAAATATGCAGAACGCGCCAGAGAACCGAGAAGCATGCATGGGGCCTCTCTACATTTCACTTTCACATTTATTTGAGAACGAGCTAGTAACGTTTATTTATTGCTTGGTTTATATACTTTTTTGTGCGGTGCAGTAACATTGTGGCATCCAGAGAAGCAAGAACCTCAATAAGGTACCCTGCAATTCGACTCTATTTATCACGAATTTGCGAAGTAACGACGCCATTCCGCCACAGTGGACGGTACAAGCAAGCACACAAATTTCATACTGAAAAACCACTAGAAATCCCAACGATCAGGTCAACAAAATGCTTTTGCACTACAACAGTTTTCAAGAGCTATACGTAATCACTAATCGTTATGTTGGACACGCTCTTCGCGATGGTGGCCGACCAATAGTAAACAGCACTTACGGAGTTTTGCGAACATTGTAAGCACGTGTCCCAGGGAACGTGCTTACAAAGATGACACAGGTGTTTTAAAGCTAGGATTGTTCGTAAGAATTAATGCCAGCCTACCGCGATGTAGCATTTATTATTAGCATTTATGAAATAGAAAGGTCACTGATATTTAGCCCTATTTGCACCCGACGGCTCTACCGAGAACTCTAATTTTCGCTGGACTCCGGCATTCTGTAACTTTTATTGGATTTTTTTTTTCAATATAGCAGTTGCGTAGCCAGGGGGTAACACACTGCCCCCCCCCCCCCCCCCCCCGAAATTTTCCTTCGCCACGGCATACAGAGCGCAAAATGACCATCGCCTGCCCGGCCCCCACTTCAAATCAAGGATATGCCCCCCCCCCCCCCCCCCAACTTTGAAAAAAGATTTCTGCCTACGCCCCTGTAATCTAGTACACATGATGGAACCAATTATTGTTTCCCGAAAGAATGCCAACTCTGACACGGTTGAAATCGGTTGCGATTATTTCGGGTTTTCCACCGACGAAACAACGAAATGGAAAATGGAGATAATAATTAGTAACTACTCCAACTTTTCGGGGCGTTCACGCCCCGAAAAGTACGCATTGTATACGAACAGTTCTGAATATATGCTTGATAACACCGCTTCCATCGACACCGAACGCAATCAGTATGACAGAAGCGTCCCTACAGTATATATTAAAAAGTTGTACTTCTATACTAAAATCATGATCACAGTGATATGACCAGTGAAATATTCCATTGTTGTTTATTGCAATAACAAGCTTACTACAATGAGGAAATCCGCTCACCTGGCTGAACCGATTGACAGCACACCGGTAATCACATATTATAGGCAACGGCAGGTGCTTATCAATATCACGACGCGGTGTGTGGGTGTTCATAAAGCTGCCTATGCACCTCATACACCAGTGCTACGTGCCACAGCGCTCGTACAATAAGCGCGGAGAGCCGCTCGTAGCTTTTAATTTCCGGTCGTTCACCTCTGCATTATTCACGACAAAGCTATATCGGTGCACCAACATTGAGCCTCATAAACAGCATTGACTGAGCAGTACCCGGGCTTCATTGGAGTGTTCCCATAGGCGTGCGCAGGGTTCTCTTTCAGGGGGGGGGGGAGGTTCGTCGTAGCGCACCCCTCCCTATTAAGTCAATGTATGGGGCAGACTTTGCGCCCCCCCTCTTAGGTGTCTACCCGTCTCGTGCACACGCCTATGAGTGTTCCCGACTACGCTGCATGTTTGAAGAAGTTTACCATCCTTCCAGAAGACTCATCTTAATCCGTTTATGTACGATAGCTATATAATGGTAATGACCATTGACTAATAAAATATACCGACACTTATTGACTAATGATAGGATATCCCAGTGACAGTTTCTACCTGTGGGACCTCCTGATGATGTGTATAGTATGTAAGCCCAATTGCTTGACCATGCCATAACAATAAATAAATTTGAACTTGAACTTGACTTCCGTACGATGTTGCGAAACCCTTCGTTATGTTCATTAAATAAAGAGTAAAGAAAAGCCGTACATATTATATATATACATAAATATGGCCACTACGCACACTTGCTGCAGAAATAGTAATTAATTATATACATTGTATTTAACATCCAAAAACAACACTGGGTATGACAGTTGCTGAAATGTGGGCACTCCGCCTTAATTTTCAACAGCGTTTTTGCATTTCGCCGCAATCGAAGTGGTGCGAATGCAATCGGAAAGCGAACCCGCGACCTTGAAATCGGCAAAATGCCACTGCCGCTAGGCTTCCGTATAGCGAGTGTGCCAGAAACTTTCGACGATTTCACATTAACACTAGGATGGAAAGGTCAGCATACGACGCCACGAGTAATCACGCGATCTTCTAAGGTTTCCCTCTGACGCACGCAAGGCATCGGGCTTCGTGGTGTCAGGCATAAAGATGTGCCGAGCAGCGGGTAGGCGGAGTCAACCGGAAGCACCAATCACTCACTTCCGGCGAACGCTATCGCAGCTTCTGCAAGATATCTCGAGGATGGGCAGTGTGCGCGCACTTGAGGCTCATTCCGCCTGAGCGGCTGCTGCAGACTGCTCGGCGCTCGCGTTGAGTTGGATGAACAAGCGGAGGTGACGTGCTTGCTTTTTAGAGCACCGATTCACACCACTGTCAAACATGAACAGCCAAGTTATATGCATTTATATAGGCGTGCGCAGGGGTTCCCCTTCAGGGGGGGCGGGGGCGCAGGTTCATCGCAGCGCCCCCCCCCCCCCCCTCCCTATTTAAAATAGTCAGTGTATGGGGCAGACTTTCCGCCCCCCCCCCCCCCCTTTAGGTGACTAGGGGGGGCGGCCGCCCCCCCCCTCCCCCCTGCCCCCCCTCGTGCGCACGCCTATGGGCATTTATACACCTTGTGAATACATGTAGAACCGACAACCGGTGCACAGTAAGAAGAATGGGAAACGCTAGGCAAAGAGTTAGACGGAGTGACGAAATTAAGAAGTTCGCATGGATAAAATAGAATCAGCTCGCCCGGGATATAGGGCAAACTGAAAATCACAATCGGGAGAGGCCTCCGTCCTGCGGTGGGCTAAAGTCTAAAACAATGCAGGTATGATTGCAACGCTTGCGACGCAGCAACCTCACTAGTGACATAACTTTTTATGTAATAAGCAGCGTGATGAATTAATTTTGTGGGATAATAATACAGTAATGTAATGAATTACGTCAAGCGGATAACGATCAAGACAATTACACATTAGTTTCACAATTACTTCTTCACTAAAATGTACAGTGTCCGCTTCCCTTAAACCATAAATTGACCAAGAAAGGAAAAGTTAATAACAAAAACAATTTAATGTGAGTGTCAAACTTGAAGCGTAGGAGTTCCAGAACAAAGATCTCTAAGATGTCAGCGTATGTGTTGTAAATAAGTGCACATGAGTTTTGCATGAAAGGTGAACGTTTGTTAAAGTAAGTGTGCGTGTGCGTGCGTGTGTGTGTGTGTGTGTGTTTGTGTGCGTGGGCGCGTGCGTGCGTGCGTGCGTGCGCGCGCATATGGGCCCTGCTATGTCGGTTAATAAGTACAGGACCAGATTCCCGAAGCGTTTTCTTCGTAGGCGCGCTTCGCCATATGCCGGCAGACTTCATTAATTATACGACCAGCTTTTGGGTTGGTTAGAGTGTTTTTTTTTCGAACGATCCGGTGTAAGAGCTTTATGAACATACAGTAGTAGGTCATTACGAGGCGAATTACATCGTTGACTTCAGTATCATTTCTATTATACTTGAGCGTGCAGAGGACAGCTGGGAGGCTTTGAAAGTTTCATAAAGCTTCGGACTAAAGTGTATCGACTCGCTAGAATTTGTCTCGTCCTCGATGTATTTCACCTGACAGAGCCTGTTCATTCAACGGTCAGAATACTCAAACAAACAAACAAACAAACAAACAAACAAACAAACAAACAAACAAACAAACAAACAAACAAACAAACAAACAAACAAACAAAAAAACAAACAAACAAATTACGCAAGAGAAGGAGTTGTCCTGATAATAACGTTAGTTACCTTCAAACGAGGGTTTAGCTTACAAATGTTATGTCTTCCACACAACTTCCACTTAACGGTGCACCGACCCCAACTCCTTCTGCTTACTCATCAGCATAGGCGTGCGCAGGGTTACCCTTCAGGGGGGGGGGGCAGGGAGGGGCGAAGGTTCATCGCAGCGCCCCCCCTTCCTATTAAGTCAATGTATGGGGCAGAATTTGCGCCCCCCCTCTCTCAGGTGACTAGGGGGGGGCGAACGCCCCCTCTGCCCCCCCCTCGTGCGCACGCCTATGCTCATCAGCACGTGCCGTGTTTAACTGACGCGGCAAGCGAGAAATAAAACGTCGAAAAACGCCCCCCTTTGTTTACACCACGAGCCATTTTGACGGAGTTAGCATCTCTTTACATAAAATATCAGCGTATATAGAAAATAAGCCAGCAAGAATTAAGTCCTGAAGCAGCGCTGCAGTACACGGCGCTTAAATTCCAGGCGCTAGTCGTGACCATTAGTGGACAGCACGCTTATGACGGGGTGCCGAATTTTCGCGTAAACACACCGCTCTTATGATCTGGGGTACAGCCGGCTATGTCCATGCCTCGTGACATCATGCATCCTTGAGGACCGCGAAATTATGCCGATGCCCTCTATATGACAGCAGCACTTAAGTTATCTTTAAGAGAAATAGATAACGGCGAAAAGAAAGATGGTTTTCAGATTCTATATATACTAACTCCGGTGTAATCGGCGTACTGCAGCTCCAGTGACATCAGGTATACGCTCCCTCTCACAACAGCCGGTAAACACATCGCAGTTCTGCCCGACCCGGCGCGGAACAGGTGCTTCAGCGGGCGGCACGTTTTGTGTACATGCATTCCTGGGCTGTCTACAGATGCTTCGGCGCAAAGCAGAGAGCCAGGGAATTGCAGAGTAAGCGACAGGGAGGCACGAAAGGCGCGGAGGGTTGCGTGTGTGTGTCACGAACAGGAACGCACGGCTCCCGGGGAGAAAGAAGCGCCGTGGTGTGTGTCTGGACCCTCAGTCACAGATCGTCGCTTCCCGTCTTGTGCTTCTTCTTCACGGTCAGCTTGTTTTTCTCACGGTCGCCTCGTCGAAAACGCGCGCACCGTCGAGCACGCTCCAACGTTTGAAACAACCACAACGCCTCATGACGAGCGTTGAAGATTCAGTAAGGTTGAAGTGCGGGTCAGTTGGCACATAACGCTGAAAGAACGAACCAGTCAAATGGACGAAGGACAAAGGAAAGAAGTGCCAAACGCAACGACTGGAAGATTCGACGACGCGCGGGTTCCTTCTGCGATTCGTTGACGCCTTGGCACCCCCTATGTGTGCACCAAGGCGCCAGGGCTCTCCCCAGAAATTTTTTAGGGGTGGACATTTTGACGGCGCGGGAGGTCGGGGTGGGGGGGGGGGGGGGGGGTTAGGGGTGAGGGAGGATACCAAGTCTCATAATTTCAAGTTTTCAAACTACCCGTTTTCAACACACACCCACATTTCATTTCTGGCCGCGCATTTATGGCATCTATGAGACACGTAGAAAACAGAAGCAAGGGCGCTTGTCTTCTAGCGCTAGGCACTGGGTTTGGCGATCCTTGAATCAACAAGACCACCTGTTGGGACTCCTTTTTGCTTAACCAGGTTGGCGGGAGGTAACGGGTCGCTGGCGTTGCGATCGCACAATTCGCTTATTGGTTCCTCAGGAACCAATGTCCAACGCCGCCCCCCCGTGCGGGCGGTGGGCGGCGGGTGACACATCAGCGGCAGGTGTCGACAGATGGGCAGTCAAGGGCGAGGTGTAAAACATAAATATGTCATTGTTTAGATCAAATTTCGGAATTTAGTCTATGCAGAGTACATTCGATCATTATACTACATGTCTGGAACAAAATGGAGCATTAGTTAAAGCTGCTAACTCCTCTGTGTGGATAAGAGTGTTGGAGCAGTGCATCAGTTGTGAAGAACATATATACAGGTATCTGCGGACTTCTTAGTATAAATCATGACTGTTACTGGGCGAAAGCACAGGAAGGCACGAGCCCGCACGATAGCGCGAGCCCGAATCCTAGAGCTCAGCAGCGCAACACCTTAAAGGGACACCACAGTGGAGGAATGAGTCTGTTTAGATCGATAAAGTTTACTCTGAGAACTCTAATGACGTTAATTTACATATCATAGGTTTATTAATACAAGGGGAAAATCAGGGCCACAGACTGATTTTAAATTTCGCGCCGAAATCTCCCCGCGTGACGTCACAGATTTCAAAGAGTATTTGGCGTATTTTGGCGACAATCACTCAACTTAATTTCCAGAAGCTTGGTATATTATTAAGTCCATGGCCTCCTCAGAGGTCAATGTGATTAATTTTTGCCGATTAAGGTACAATTATGGTCCCTTTAAGGTGCAACGGCGAGTTCTGGAACCAGCCTAGCACCCAGACATATAATATTCGTAATCACTTCCGCACGCACTTCCAGCTTTCTATATGACGCTGCGCACCCGGTACTTTCGGGTTACTAACGGTAGGCGAGCATCAGCGTTCTCGGAGCCGAATTCGAGACACTTTTCCTTCGCGAGTGCTTCGATGCCATTGGCCGGCCGGCTTCACTAATGATATCTCCAGCATTACGGTTGGCATGAAACATTCCCCTGTGAACGTCTTTAGCGCGAGACGTTTCTATGAACACAGGTCCTGGAATGAAAGCAATCAATGCAATATTGTTTCTTAAAGAAAACTGAACAAAAAGTTAAATTATGATTATTGTTAGACGGCAAAATGAACTCAAAGTGATATATGAGATAAGGATAATGATATATGATAATGATGTATCATAGACCTTCAAGCGCGCTTCGCCATACACAAAGTTTGACATAAATAGGTTGATAGAGCCATAAGCGTGCGCAGGGTGCCGCTTCGGCGGGGGGGGGGGGGGGGGGGGCGAATGGGTCATCGTCGAGCCCCCCCCCCCTCCCTATTAAGGAAATGTATGGGGCAGACATTGCGCCGCCCCCATCTGCTGTGACTAGGGGGGGGGGGGGGGGGAATCGTAATTAAGGTGTAAACGTGCAGGCTGGTGACATCATTCTTAACATCCTATGATCCCTGCGCAGTCCAATCTTTCAAAACACGTGCATCAGCTTTAACAAGGCGTACTCGCGAAAACACAGTCGAATGCCATCTTGGTTACAGCATGTTAAATGTGTAAGAAGGCGTGCTTACAGAACTCTGCCTATCGGCAACCGTAAGCGAAAACATTAAAACATTACTGTAGTTTCTTTACAATATGTAGCAAAACTTCGCTTGCTCAGTGGTCTCTCAATGCATTGTAGAAAACAATGACCTATCAACAGGCACGATGCGATAGCGCGTGAATAGGTTGGTGCAGTTGAAGTACGATAAGAATAAAAATAATGTCATCAGGCCGTTATGCTTGACGTTATGTACAATCGCTATTTACGAATATAACGTTTTTATCGTTCACTGAATGTACGCATCCACAAAAAAAAAAAAAAAAAGCGTTTCAACTTTGGTGTCAGTCACGCTTTCTGGCAATAAAGGAAACAGTATCAGGCGCCCCTGATTGCACAGAGCAAGTATGCGATGGTCATTCCGCAAACAGCCTTTGTTTAAGCATTCCCCATTGACGTGCTTCAAATTGGGCGCGATTTATTTTTCCTTGTATAGTGTATGATAATACCCACTGTCACCGACATGATAGATTTTCCATTAATGCTCCCCCTTTTTGGCGAAACATGAACGGCTTATCGTTGTTGAAACAGAAATATTTTTCCCTCCGTTTAATCTGTTTATGGATTAAAGTACATTCACCTCACATATTCCATATATCTCCAGTATAAATTTAAAAGCATAATGCGGGAATGTGAACGTGTGGCATTATACTGAAGTGAATTTTCATTACACGCGGGCATGGAAAATTTTCTGATAAGGTGCGGCCTTCAGCGACGTAACATAGGGTAAAAAGAACAATCAGGGAAAGTGTTCGAGTAGTTATGGCCATAGGCCCCATTGAGATTCCTCGGCTATGACCATCTGTTATGCATGTTACACTCTAGTATTGATGATAGAAAATATCGGCAATCGAGATTCTCCCGTCAAGGACCAGCTACGAAAATTTTCAGGTAGTGAGAGGTGGTGTTGTAGGTGGGAGTCGGAGCGTATGGGCAAGTGTTGTCATGCGTCGTTTTATGCAAAGCATCCTGGTAAACACTTCAAAACATTGGCTACCGTAACTGTAGTGCATATAACTATATACAGATGTAAGTTCATATTGACTTGATTGTTCAGTACATTTGGCCGAATGCGCCATTTGTATACATGTCTGTAGCAAGAGTACAGGCAGCGAAAAAAAAAAGCCCAGAAAAAATACGGCGACGTTGAGGAAAAACAAAACAATTAATACGCAGAATTCAAATGACCTCGGTCACCCCTTCGCACTTCCATCTCCTCCTTCCAGCGTGCGCAGTATTTTGAAAAAATCCCGTTAGACACGACATGCGGAACGTTTCCGGCAGCTGGTAAGTCGAATAAAAGATAGTGTTAGTTGAAAACACAACGACGAGCCAGCTAAAGCTTGGCTGCATTATATATATATATATATATATATATATATATATATATATATATATATATATATATATATATATATATATATATATATATATATATATATATTTGTGCAATTAAATACCTGGCTGCGCCAGGTATTTCGCACAAAACACACGTTCAGCCTGAGTGCTATTTTCCTATCTGGTGATGACAGCCCTAATTTAATTCCTTACAATCCCTAAACTCGTTCAGAATACGAGCTTGTATTTGCATAACCTATTGGTCGGTGACATATCTAATATTTATCGATAGGCTTCAAGGCAGTCGATAAACTTCAGTTAGCAGCTGCTCTAAGCGAATCGCTAGAAGAGTGTGTTTGACCATACCTCCCTAAGTACATGTCGGTACAGTCTAAATAATAAGCAGAACTTGTAGATATAACGTTTTGTAGAAAAACGTATTACTAAAGAAAATGCTTTTTAGAAATTGTTTACCGAGAAACTATATTAAATCACTCTCTATGTAAAATTTCAGCGTTGCGAAATAATAAAATAACAACAATAAACAATGGTGTCGTCATAAAATGAACATAATTTTTCTTCTTGTAATTCCGTAATTTCATCTATGTATTTCGCATTGATAACATATGTTGATAAGTGTCAAATGAATGATTGGTAGTGTATATATACTCACGGTCTCCGACGTGCGACGTCCGGCACAGCAACAAGAGCTCCATCAAAATCCACGTTTTCGCGACGGCAGTCCATGATGTCATTCTCGAGAGAATGTGGAACGTTCCATCCAACAACGAGTACGACGAAACGTCGAAAGCACGTGGATGCATCGACAGCCCTACGGCTCCCCGACGCGGTTCACACACAGCTTCAATAGTGTCGCGCATAGCTCCGGTCAGCGTAGGGCGAGGGCCCGCGAAGGCGGAGTCCGGCGTTGTTCAGCTGATGTTCAAGCGCGGGAGAAATAACCGCGGAGGAAAGTGGAGCGCGGGCGGTGCGCTCCGTTCCCGTTGCTCACTTGCTCACGTGGTTGCTACGCCGCTGATTAAACACACCGCCCCGAAACAAACACAGGCAAAAATCATGAAAAGCGAAACAAGCCTGCTCTAATTTGCTCGCTATCGATGTATGTTTGTAATGAGCATGCGTAAAGCTCTCGTATGTGGAAATGGTAGCTATGAGATGCAAAAGCAACGCGAAGTGATACAATACTTGTACCAAAAATGCATTTCGGCTACAAGAAAACCGAAATCGAAACCGAAACAAGATTTAGATAGGCACTATGTGTGACGAATACATGCAAAGCGAAGCAAGCTTGCTCTAGTTCATTGGTGATCAATCTATGTTTAAAATGAGCATGCGTGAAGCTTTCATATATTCAAATGAGAGCTATGGGATGCGAAGTTATGCGAAGTGATACAATACTTACACTAAAATGCCCTCCAATTGCAAGAGACCCAAAATCTAAACCGAAACCGAAACAAGGTTTAAGTCACTAGAGGTAGCGCTTCAAGCACTTCAAGTCATAGAGTTAATATAACAGACTCTAGAGGAAAAAGCTGGGCCACTAAAGCTATAACCACGCGAGCAGGCGACATCTTGGAACGTTGTCACAGTTGCCATTACAGTAATTTACAGAAGCGCTAAATATGGCTTTTGAAAACACTCAAATTCTCGCATTAAAATAGTAAACAAGCGTGTTTACGTATTATAAACGAACGGAAATTACTGTTTGGTGTTCATATCAACTGCTTTTAGGAAATATACAACAGCCATTTATGCAATTTACTGCACACACGGAAAGGAGCGTTTGCAGGTTTGTTCACTAGATGGCGCTACCATCCTTGTATCGTGTCAACATTTCTGAGCGTTGCCGCATAGCGTGCGGCCGATTGCGCCGGCTTGCTTCCGTGCGTGTTTTTTGTTGCCACGAGCTAAAAGCTCGACTTTATGTAAGCGGCCTCTTACCTGCGATGCAATAGAGAGCCACGAAACAAGCAAAAATGCCAGGGGTTATTGCAGTATGCAGTGGCGAGTGTGAGTGAACGTCACCCGAAAGCTGAGTATCGTTCCATCATGGCGGCTCCCGAGCGGTTATAGGTTTTAATGCATGGGCCCTATGGGGAGCTTTTCCTCTAGAGTCAGTATATTAACTCTATGCTTCAAGTGACCAAAGATTTTTTTTTTGTTTATTATTCAGCCGGCCATCTTGTTTAAAAGCTGCTTGTTCACTGCTTGAAGGTACGTGCTTTTGTACGCTCTATTTTGCTAACCTAGTGTAAACAGCGCTGCTTTTACTGTGTACAGTCATCAATAGTAATTCCCTGCGCGTGAAAACCTACTAACTATCGAGACCTTTGGCGAAACTGAGCTGCAGGATGTAACTATGAACAGTTCCGCGAGTCCATCGATGGATGTCATGCCGCGTTGCGCACCTCGGATGCTTTCGATTTTGTTACAGTGCGGTCAATTCAGTTGTCTTCCTGTGACTGCAATATACATCTTAATGTGTGTATCGATAGCAGAGAGACCCTAACTGGAATGATACATTCATTTTTGCGTGCAGCCATTTGAAAGCACAGTTGGCGATGTGAGGACGCTTATGTAGGCTCTAGTGTTGACGCTGTGTAATACATCATTTCACCGTTTATGTCGTCAGATGAGTCTTCCACCGCTGAGGCCCGCAGACTCTGTGAAGAAGCCTGCGTCAATGGAGCATGGCGCCTACGGTGTCCACGAAGTTATGCTTCACGGGTGAGTCGCAGAGGGCCGGACAACTTCTAAAGTTTTTCGAGAACGCATCTTGATTGATTGCTAAGTTCGTTTGTTTTGCATCCTCAGGTTTCCCAGCGTGAGAAACAACCTCGCCGCTTCCCACCCGTTGGAGGAATCGGAAAAACATGTACGTTTGCTTTGTTGCTTAGCGAGTTCATGTACTTATAATCATTCGTCTTACTTTTTATAGTTCGAGGAAAATGCTAGAAAGATGCAACTGGCCACGGTCCGATCCATTCAGGGACTTCATGCCCCTATGAAAATCATGTTGGAAAGGAAAGCAGCTCTACAGGTAAGGCCGCAACTTCTTATAGGTTGGAGAACAAGTATCACGTGGGAAATTCCCCACGGAATCTCACCAGCTCTAAATAATCTGTAGTCCGACAGAAAAAACTTCACTGTGCATGTAGCCTCATACATAACTGGACAGTACAGCTCTGCGACGTAAGCATCTTTTTAGGAAAATGCGATACATATGGAAATGTCAATTGAATAAGGCCCTCCTACTTTCTTGATAAAAAGGACGTGGTAACCCTTGTGGCATCATGTCACCTTCCCCTTGAATATTACTCACCTGATGGTCAGGGAGCTGAATAAAGTTCACTTGGGCATGTAAGGTGGCAGAAAGAGTAGTGCCTAATTTTCAATTACTGTTACCCTGACCCGTAAAGCCACATTGCTTAATTTACTTTACCAACCTTAAAGATGCAAGGGAATAGCATATTCTAAGCACTGTACAGCTATTGGGTGACAACTGCAGGTTCATTGAAGAGTACAGTTAATTATTCCCGGTCATTTGTGATGCACACAACATGCTGGGCATTTCACTCATGACCAGTATCGAGAGATTCTGCATCACTTCAGGTGACACGCTCTTTAATGGATGTTATAGTGGAGGGCTTTTGAATGACTTTAACTGCCTGTAGACTTCTTACCAAAGTCATAGCCAGTGTAGGCAGTCTCTACTCTTGACATTGAGTACTGTTGACTGTAACCAACTGCTGTTTCCACCAGATTGGCAGACTGCCATTCTTACCAAGTTCTAACACCATGTTGGAGGCACTGGACGGACGGGATGAAACCATCACATTTGAAGACATCTACAATGGTGCGTCGCCTGCACTCGACTGTGCCTTTATATTTCAGCTTCAGTATTGAGGGATAGTATGAAGTCAGAAAACCACAATAGCTGATACAGGAGCCAGAGATATTCGATTGCATTTGCTATTATCATGCAACTTCCAAGCAGCCAATCTCGGTGATATTGGCATACGAGTCATATGTGAGCCAATGGAATAGTCACTAGAGTGCCAAATGAAAGGTTGGATGTTAAAAAATGTGGCCTCAGGTGTCAATAACATGCCAATGACCTTGCTTACTAATTACAAATTACCATGCTGCATAGCGTGGCATTTATTTGAGGTAAACTGAGTTTTTGCAAAGGCCGTGGTCGTGGCCGTTTTATATGCTTGAGATGTTTTCCGAGCTTGAGCTGAAGCAGCTTTCATCCGCTGTTTTTAATTTCTTAGCTAGCTCTAGCTTTTTGGTGTTGTAGGCTCTGTAACTAGAAACTTTTTTTCTTCAGGCTAATGAAGTAGAGTATACATTGGCTACTTTGTAAAAATTTATTCCATTGACTTCAGGCGTAAGAGTGCAGAAATCTCAACACACTTTTTTTACCCTCTGAAATGTTAAAAAGCTAGAGAATGTGGCAGTAATGACTTGTTTCCTGATGAATACTGTTGTGTTTCAGAGTTCTCAGAATCTGAGGTTTTGCGGCCGCCTCACCTGGTAATGGAGAAGCACTTGAACATGCTGTGATCCTTTGAAGAAATTTGGTCATGTAAGCTTTTGCCAATAAATCCAGTTTTGAGCACCCACAAATGTTTTCTCTTTGGTGCAGCCCTGTTGATCATACGCTGAAACATTCAAACATCTTCTGATATTCTATTCAGACACAACTGTTCTTTTTTAGGAAGCAGCAGAGAAGGTGATAGGTAATTCTTTGTGAGCAACCTGCAATCAGTGGTTAGTGCTACATATTCACTAGGATGATTAAGCATATGCAGCATACATAATTTATATAAACGTTTTCATTTTACGAGTGTATGCCTATTTTTTTCACATTAATGCTGCAAGTAATATTGAGACGTGCTTTGCATACCGTTCCCACAGTAATATGACAGCCAGCCCAACCAAATGGGAGTAGCTTATATGTAGTGATGGGGGGTTGCAAGGACTCCAAGCGCCCACATGGCATTGCCATAGTAACTTCCATATGATGACAGTGCCATGGCAACAATGACATACATAAAGAGGGCACCCAAAAGAAACAAGAATACATAATTCAAATATTCCTTTTAAAATTTTAAAACAATTGCCCATCAAAGTACCCTTTCTGGCATGCAGTGGACTTATTACTCCATGTAATTCACTAGGCTTGTGCGAATAGTGAATTTTAGGTTGACGAATAGTGATTTTAGTCGAATAATTTAGAATCGAATTCGAATAGTATATATATACATATTATAAAGAAAATTGGGCATATTTGTGATGACCTAACTAACCGGCACAATTTTTTTTTTAATTGAAACTGCCTGTGCAAATTCCATTTTTTTGTTTCAAAAGTGGAAACTTTCGGTAGAATGCAAGTGATAACCTGTAAAATATGTTACGTTTTAAAATTTACTGTACTTAGAGCATATAAGTCGGTATAACAAGCTTTTAAAGTTAAAAATGAATTGATGTGAGGGTAATATCGTCATTTAACCTTGAAGTGGGGCTTCGCGGCAGTGCGATTTCCCCTGGATATGTGTTTTCACGGCTTAGCACCACTTCACTGCGTGAAACCACCTTTACAGGGGGTTACATGGACTTCAATATACATCTATTCGTTCATTTCGAATACTTCGAAATTTTCAATAATTTAAATTCGAATCAGCAATTCGAATACCGTAATATTCGTTCGAATATTCGAAGCATTCGAATATTCGCACAAATATCAGTTACTCTTGATCTTCCCCGGTGTCTTCATCGTTAGCTACTTCTCGTCTTTTGCATTTAATTGTGAAATAAGTTGCAAGGGCAAGATGCAGGAAGTAGATAAAAGGTAATGCTTTCTATGGCAGGAACAGCTGCATATCCAGTGCTGTGGGAGCTGAGGTTACCGTAGTCCTAACTTAGGACGCCCAAGCCATTTTTTTCCAGTTTTCTTTTAACTGTATTGCACCACCACATGAACAACACCTCAAGCGTGAAAAACGTGAAAGCAAAATCCTGTATGTCGCAAAATTTACCAATAGAGACTTTATGATGCATGTTGGTCTTTTTTGATGTTCATCCACATCTAACTGGCACACAAACTTTACACGAGGGAGGTATTTGATGTATTGCTGGGGACGACAGTGTCGAACACACTTAACTGCCTGTGTTTCATTAACTACCTTTCTGTGCCCAGTAAATGTACCTATATATTTATTTACATTTTTTGTCTGTCCGTGACGTAACATTTCAGAGGCAGCTTCTAGGTGTGGGTCCCTGCATGCTGAAAATTTATTATCGTCTCCAGAACAACAGTAAACAAAAATACAGCTGTAAAAAAAGGGGGGGGGGGAGGAAAAGCGATACACAAGAAACAAGTGCACTGGAAACAAATAAATGTGCTGAATAGATACTTGCAGTGACGTGATTGACCGAAGCCGTTTTGGTGCAGCTTCTGGAGTAACTAAAATCTCACTTTGGAGCAGCATAACCGTTTGGAGCAGTTACTTGCCACACATTTTCGGATGCAAATATTTGTGTCTAAGCCGGAGCTTTTGCACCACATGTTAAACGAAATCAATTTATGCACGGATGCATGCATGTTTGTTTGGAGCACTCCTAAACATGAAATTAGGTTACCACTCTTCGCTTTTGTATAGACATCCCCAAGTGTCCAGTCAGCTCAAGACACCTAACACTTCCCAGGAATTGACTTGGTATTTGTAAATGACTCTGGCTTTCCCTGGTGCTTTATAGTTATAATACTGGAAGCACCAGCTGTCTAAATTTTCCATGCTTTCTATTTACTTCCCAAAAGAAAAAGTCTCATTACGTTTGTGCTTTTAGTACAACCTAGGCCTTCACTGTGTGGAGAAGTGTCTGCTGTCGTGCTTTATGTGCACAATCGTTAGGGTCCTGGTTCATGGGCAGTTATTAATGAACTGGGTTTAGTAAGTGGCCTTTTGTTCCCGTTATTTATTGTGTGCTCAACAAAATTTACGGTGATGGGGGGAGGGGGACTACGTATTTACATTTGACATGCTGTTTGACATTTGCCGAGGTTGAGAAGCCCAGCCGAGATATACCGGAATACTGGGACACCATGCATGCTTTCTCAGTAATGTAACAGTCACTATATAGCACCTGGTATTGTTCATGAAGCCTGCCCATTGTGTGGTGTTAAAACATAGGCACCCTGCTGGAAATATTGTTGAAGTAAACTAGAACAAATAGCATCACAAATTAAAGACAAATTAAATAAACGGTCGGTTCTACATACACATACTGAATTACTGTAATTAATACAGTCAGTCAAGTAAGACTGTCGTCCAAGAACAATGAGGTCATTATTTCTTTTCTCTGACTGTATTGACAACAATTAGAATTGAACTCGCTAATGTAATTTCACAGTATGGTCTAGTAGTAATACAAAAATAACACAGTAAGTTTCGCAGTATGGGCGAGTTGAAATTGTTTGGAAGGCTTGCACCCAGCAACTACTTCAACTATACATAGCATTTTCCCGTCTACTGTGATGACCACTCGAAATTGCAGGGGTAACCTATAGATTTCGAGCGGCTGCCATCTTGTTTCTCGCCGAAAGATCCGCAAAAACGATGTCATGGCGCATGATTGGCGCAAACAGTGACATTTATGCAAAGATGTAGCAGGGTGTAGCAGGTATCACCTCTTGGCACAGTTTTGTGCAATGTGTGGCATCACTGCACTTGTAAAAGATCATGTCTTCAAATTATGAAATGCCTGTGTAGTATGGAAATAGTCTAAAGTTAAAGTGGAAAGCCCTTCCTTTTGCGGAAGCTGTGCATTGAGAGAGTGAAAGGCCACAGGTATGAAAGGGGTACTGACACCAATTTTCAAAGCTGACTTTACCCTGCCTTAAAAATCTCCCGTACGCATAGATGAATCTTGGCAAGTGTGATGCTCAGGAAATGCTGATAATATACTCTACTTTGACATTAAAGGCGTGATCTCAAGCTGCATAGTCAATTCTGGTGACTTCATGCACCAGTACGACTTGTCATGATGACATCATGTACTAAAACATGCAAAATGGCTGCTTGCGTCACCAACGCTCCACAGAGTGCAGCGGCCGTGGATTCGTTGGTAATGCACAACTAAAAATGTTCGTGTCCGTACCCCTTGAACAGCTAGCTGTGTAACAGCTACTCTTTGGAACATCTATGACTGGTCTGGAGGTACACGTGCACATCCTGACTGGTCATGGAATATTGCTGAGAATGGCACATGAATGGTTGTTTAATGCGCAGTGTTCTAGCATCCACAGCAAGCATGCAAGAATAAAAAATAGAGGGAGAAGTAGAAAAATTTGGGACTCCTCATTTCAAGATGACGTGCTTCCTGTCCTTTGGCACTTGAGAGAACGCAGGGCAGCTATGCCATTGGTGAACGCTATCTGAAGCAGATGCGGGGGAGAGTGTTGGCTCCAGTGGCGAAGCTCGCCTTGTGAAGGCATAGCAACGGAACAGTTCAATTTATTCTAACATGCCCAGTAATGTACCAACTTGGATCATTCATTCGTGAATACGTCTCCTAGGTGACACTTCACAACTCCCAATGACTAATCAAATTTGCAGTGAGGACTGGGGCCCTTTTAAGTGAAAAGTAGGCTGCAGTTTCCAAATAAAGCGTATAAACTAGTATGCAGCACTGATAAGACACTGCAACTTTATGCAAGAAAGTTGGACACCCCTATATTGCATATATAGATGGAGACTCCTATACCACAAAGATTGAATAAATTTATTTTCCACATTGAGAAAATGATGTGACAAGCATTCACCCAAGTGTCTGAATAAGGCACTCCTTGTAGTATAAATGTTTAGAACAGCAATGCCATATAGTGTCATGGTCATTTTGGAATGACTAGAGATGCCAGCAGTAAAATTAACAGATCACATTACAAAGTGAAGTCTTTGCAGTTGCAAAAATGTGCCAACAGAGCAAATTGTAGAGGCCAGGATCGTTTTTCTAAGTAAAAGTCTGCTAAAAAATATAACAGTAAAACATATAAAGCCTATCAACGAACAAAACATAACCAAGCAGGTTGTATAGTACGGCCAGTGCTGCACACTGCACAATGTTCTTTAGACATACAGCTAAAACCAGCTGATGCTAATCATGTAGGGTGCTTTGTCGCATGAACTTACAATGGTAAAAATAACAGCATTGACACAGTATACCAGTATTCATGTCACTAGTATTTCATGAAAAAGCTTTGGTGAACTGCAAGATAAACTGCATATTACCACTTTCACTTGCACACATACAAATACTATAGAATTGCCTAGAGAAACCTACAAATAGTATGTACAATCACTGAGCAGAAACGAAGAAATAGATCAGAACAAAGCAGCACTACATGCACTCACAAATAGTCAATCAAGTGTGAATGGCAAAAAGAAAAAAAAGAAAGATGTTTAAAGCTCTGGTCATAGTAAAGGCTAATCTCTTTAGATACTAGAAAATTTGCACGGCACAAGAAGGCAGCAAGCTAATGCAATTTGCTCAAGTGTTGGGTGGGCTTGCCAAGAAAAAAAAAAGTGGGGGGGGGGGGGGGGGTGACTCTGACAATGCGACCAATATCACTATCCTCTCGGACACTTTAAGCACAACCATCAATACAATGGCAGGCAGCTGACAAATCCATCATTACACAATAACCAATCTTTGACTTTAGCAAGAGGGGCACCTAGGTAATGTGCGCGTTTGTAGAGCTGCCTGCAATGCTCAGATACCCACTTCGAGATGGCCTGTCATTCAGGAAGTCGCCAGGCTCATTCACTGGAATGCAGGCGTCATCTGAAAAGCTTCCCAAGAGGAGCTTCCGCTCGCTGAAGTAGTCTGGTCTGCGTTGAACTGTATTCTTTACGGTGTTGCCTGGAACACAGTGCAAACAGTGCAGTGAAACCGACTAGCTGCATTAACCTACAGTCTGCTTTTAGTGTATAAAATATATTGGAAAAAGTAGAAGTACAACGTAACATGTTAAGGAAATTGGCAACACAGGAACTGAGATTTCATCTCTACAAAATATTATGCCTGGAGATTACACATGTACATTATAGCTAGTTCATAGACTAAAAAGCCTGCTCATATTTCATACTTTTCACAAAGAAACATAAAATCAAGCACAGTAGAAAACCTAGCAAAAGCTGCTCCCTAAATGAAGACAGCAGCATAGTGGAAAATTTGCGCACACCAAACAAAACCACAATGAAGAAGTACACAAGGACTAGCTCAGCAAAGAAATTTATTCTTGGCAAAAAACCAGCAATAAAGCTTACGAATATCTTGATTACCCTTTTCAGAAATAAATAAAGCTAAAATAAGGCTTCTGTGGACACGAATTACCTGGTATGGTGTTAGAAAAGTCGTTTATAGAAGTCAGTGAGGAGGCACTAATGTTAGCAATGGCTACAGATACAGTGACTATTCTATAAACAAATCTGAAAATTGAAGCCTGGCAGAATGGCGCCGTTTTGACATAACTTGGACTTGAAAATTGTACTGAACTTCCATGGCATTTTAAAGATATTTCATTTATGAACTTTGAAAATGTCTTGATATGGGATGCCACCGCCTCACGCACGTCTTTCCACGAGAATCCTTCGCATCATTAGTGATGAAGAGCCAAACTGTTGTTTCCACAGTCACCTTCACTGGTAACCTGCAGCTATTTGCCAGGAAGTGTGCCACCCCGGTTAGTTCTAAGCCAGTAGGTGAAAGGTAGGACAATGTGGAGTCCTGCTCCTTTCACTGAATCCCCGATTCGGCTGTAACGAACTTGAGAGAACAAAGTGACTAGGTTTGTTCAACTTGTTTTCTTTTTTTACCTTGATGCCATGTTTCATTTAAGTTCATTTTCTTCCACTGCTAGTAGCAATGCTGAAGCCACATGTAAGCTGACACCAAGCACTAATGGCCACTAACCTAAGTTTGTCTGGCTAACTTACCCAAAAAAGCAAAAGGAAAAAAAAAATGCCCCACTGCTTATGTCATAGGTAAGGTAATGTCGAGTAAGACATCAACACACAGAAATGATGAAAGGAGCACTGATTGACAGGGTGATGCAAGAGAAACGAAGACCACTGACACCTTACAGAAATGAGGTACAGCCGGCAGAAGAAGGAGAGAAACTTCATGCAAGCTTGGAAGAAGAGCAACCAACCAGTTCATTAAAATTTCAAGTTTTTTAATAAAACCTTCACTTGGACACCTCACCTCATGCTAAGTATTAATGTTGTTATTTTAAATTTTAGGACTCCTTAATGTTGACACAATGTTGAAAAATTCCTATTACACACTATCCTGTTTAATTCACTATAAGCTTCTTCCATATCTTCACTTATTGTTTCACCATGGCTATGCTTAGTGGCCGCTTATAAGAGCGGCTTTCAGGTACACATTATGTCACCTTATACAGTTGAGCCCCTTTATAAGAGACACTGATGTAAGAGACAATTGGGTATAAGAGACACCAGTGTGCCTCTCTACATAGAAACAGGGGTTGATCAGAAAATAAGGACGTGGTACCCTGCTTATAAGAGACAACCCATATAAGGGACAAGCACAGCTCCCCAATGCGTGTCTCTTATGAAGGGGTTCAACTGTAATGTCATTTGCTTCACTCATGGCAGATGTTGCTACCATAGTAGACTGTCATAGCTCAGAGCGACATATGTTGGCTTGAGACACATGACCGTTTAAACAGAGAAATTGCTTTGGATAGTGAAAGCAGTCCCAGAGACTAAGCACAACTATGACGACTTCTTATAGTAGTCCATTTTTGGTGGTAGTGTAAGCATGTGTACGCTGTCCCCTTTTCTTTCTTTTTTAATAGTGTCAATGTTTCTGCCAGCAAGTTTGTTAATG
The DNA here is from genome assembly GCA_030522465.1 of Rhipicephalus appendiculatus. NCBI lineage: Eukaryota > Metazoa > Arthropoda > Arachnida > Ixodida > Ixodidae > Rhipicephalus > Rhipicephalus appendiculatus. The sequence goes on from JALIZH010032971.1 coordinate 1,945,235, forward strand.
AAGCCAAATTATTTACACTTGTGTGATGCTTTCTCTATCTACCAGCTTCCAGGTATGGAACCACAGAATTTGCTGCAAGTACCCTTGGGTAATTTAAGACCAGTAAATGAAATCGCTAGGTTTCGGGATCATTGCAAAAACACTACCTTTTTTTTTTCTTTCCTTTCTGTTTCATTTATTCTTGGTGACAAACCAGCAATAAGTCTACCAGGGTGTTGAATGCCATTTTAATAAACAAAGCCAAAATAATGCTACTGTGGGCATGAATTACCTGGCTTGCTGTTAGCATAATGGTTTATGGAAGTCAGTGGGGAGGCATTGATGTAAGCAAAGACTACAGATATGTTAAGTTTGCTCAGAATGCCGGTAGGCTGGCATGCTAGCTGAATATATGCTGCCTGAGGTAGTCTTTCACCTTACAGCTTCGGTATCACCTGTAAGCTAGCAATGACATGCACAAATGCTATAGAATTAGCTCTTGTATGAAGCACCTTAGTGTTATGGTTAGTGTGATTGTTCAAATAAGTTAAGAGGTGTTCAGAATATTGTCTCCTGCTCAACTCTATGGTTGTCTGGCTAATGATGTTGTTTTCTAAAGCGGCTACTATCCAGGCAGAAAATTTTTATGTGTAATTAAAATATTTGCTCTGCATCCACTCTACAGGTAGTGAAAGCCTTCCGAAACCATTGGTTGTAGTGAAAAATTTATGTTCACCATCTGCAAAATATTAATAGTCCTGACCATGTAGAGTATATAATAACAACACCAGAAGCTTGCCTTTTTTTTTACTTCAAATGATCATAATATTTCCAGAAGACACAAAATAACATTCAAGAGGCTGCTTAGATCTGGCATCATTAATGTGTTAATGAAGTTAGCAATCTAAATAAAACAGGACATAAATTTTCAGTGAAGTTCTGTGAATGTCTGGAATTTTTCTCCCTATACGAGTTTTGTACAAGCAAAAGCTTACTTGCTCCTATTGCTACAGCAGCCTTGAGTAATGTGCAATAAAATATAGTATGTTCGACGGCTGAAACCAAGCAAGCCCGATAAAGCTCATAATTGAATTCCATTCATTTCTGTTGGGTTTCCTCACAGGGATTATGAAGACTAAGGGAACAGGAATACTGCCTCACCTTTGATCCTTGTAGTGAGCATGTGTGAAGATGTACAACTGGCATATGCACTGGCACACATCAGTAGTCAGTAGCTGCTAGTAACTATGCATAACACTGAGTGTGTCGCTAGTACAGCACATATTGCTTAGCTGAATAACATCTTTGCAAAATTTGATACAGAATTTATTAGGAGCTAAAGAGGTTCACAAGCACATTCTATGAATCTGATGTGGCACAAGCAGTATCACAATGCAACGTCAATCTTCTGCACTGAAAATAAGTTGCGAAATTTGACTTCATGAAACAATGTTCAAAGAGCAGTTCGTGTATATGTGCACTGCAATGAGTAGCTTTTGGAAGCAATGTTGTGGTGCCTTATTTTTACAGTGAAGATCCGTTATGGCCTCACTTGGTACCGATCCTGTTCGTCTTCTTTGCATACCTCAGAACCTCTCCCCAATTGTTCATGTATTCCTTTCTTGGCGGCCCAATATTAGTGAGAACTAAGAGACAAGGATGCCAAGAAAAGTATAGGAGATGTGATCAGTAGTAAATGTGAATAAAGAAAAGTGGACAAAAAGATAACCAGTTGCCGGCAGGGACCGGACCTGCGACCTTCGAATAAAGTGTCCGATGCTCTACCAACTGAGCTACGGCAGTGGTCATCTCTCCGTCCACTTTATAGGGTACATAGTACATATGTGCATTTAAACGTGGAAGTGTCAGTCAGCACCGCCAGTAGCCATTACAGCGAGTGTGGAACGCTCTTTCTTTTGCCTGCTGGCATCACGTAGCACGTGATCTTATTACTAGCTGGCAGCTGACCCATAATTCCTTGCATACTACCTGAAGGCATCAAGTCTGCCAGAACGAGACCCACGCATCACACGTGTAGCACAATGCAGCCATAACTGGCAAAATGGAGAATGAAGCTGAGTGACATTGGAAACTTTTCGGTCTACAATGTCTGCCAGCAGAAACTTGTTAGATTTCCTAGTTTTTTTTTTGTTTTTTTTTTTCACTGCAGGCACATGATGTAAAGGCAAACAAAATAAAATATATTTGCAGACAACAAAGCCACGCCAATTTTTTTTTTTTAACTCTAACTAAAGGCCGCCCTTTTCCAACTATAATGTGTTTACTTATCCCCAAGACAATGTGAGCTTCAGCTCTCCAGTTCAGGGAAGACAGAGCTCTCCAGTTCAGGGAAGACAGAGCAATTTCTACTAGACCTCGTACTGCTGTGCTGACTTCTTTAACGGATGTATGCCTGCCTTTGGAAGTCAGTGCTACTTTGACTGTTACTTTCTCGTGTCGGGGCTGATTATAGACTTGTGCAGTGAGCAGGTATGGCTAGCCTGTAATGTCAGCGTCCTCTATGTGTCTGTGATATACTTTTGCCAACTGACTAGACTGTCAGTCAGTAATCATAGCTTTAGTGCCACTTTTAAACTCTGTCCCATTACTTTTTCTTATACCATGTGACTAATTGGCATAAAAGATAAAGTAAACTCTCAATAAACAGAAATCTCTTAAATGTAACTGCTACTTAAATGGAACAACTGCTTCTAATATGATTCATTTCATACTTGAATTCTGCACCCCTGTTTCTTTCACAGTAGATGGAACTTCTGTTAAATGGAACATATTTTCCGGGTCCGTTCAGGTTCTGGTTAACAGGAGTCTACAGTATATTAATCTATAAATGAAATTTGCAAGTAAGCTCGTCGAAGTTTAAGTTCAGGTATGCTTTTTGCATGTCTGTGTTTAGCCATTTCTTGCTAACATGTGTGCACTGAAGTTTTTGCCATTGTACTTTTAACTTATGCGCACCCTGCCACATGTGGGTGACAGATAAGGAGAAAGGTGATGTCATTGAAAATGTTAGTGCGGAGCTCCTGCAAGAGCAGCATTCGCTTAACTTGGATCAAGCCAACGCAGCTGTCGGGCCTCCCTCCCATAATGAAGCCGGTATTTGCTACAGCATGAGATTTTCGTCAAGGCGAGGACCACAGAGCCAAGTCTGCGAGCACAGTGAGAAAGGGGAGGGACAGAAAAGCCTTAGCCTTAGGCCCGTGGTGTGTCGCATGCCCCAATCCCAGCTAGAGCAAAGCACATAGTAGCCTGCCTTACCGCCATAGCTAGCACGGCCTTTCATACATCCTGTGTCAGGTCAGAGGTCCCGCGCGGCCATGAATGAGAGGCAGCAGGGAGTAGCCCGCCTTACCGACATGTCTAATATGGTCAGACACGTCCTGTGTCACGTCGGACACGTCCCACATGGCCATGAACGACAGGCAGCAGGGGATGGGCCGTGCATGTGGGTCCACGTATGGGACGTGCGAGAAGGCAAAGTAGTGGGCAACCGCCGCCACAAACATCTCTATGCAGATCAGGAAGTCCTACAGAGAGATGTGAAACAAAAAAGAGCTTATATTCTTCGGAGGCCTCACCAGCTGCTGCAGATACATGATGTATCACTGAAAGCAGCATCACTTGCATCCTCAGTAAATTCCACTATTTTACTCCTACCGATTCACTAGATTTTACCATGCACACTTTCCCAAAAATGAATGGTCCAAAAGTTGCCTGCACATTGAAGCCAGAACATCCTAATGTCATGGCCAAGATCATCGCCACTGTCATCACAAGATGGTGACAGTACATGTATCAGTGAGGAGGAACAAACAGCGAAATAAATAGAAGTAGTAAACATGACAGACACAGCAACTGTAGTCTTTATTCCATCCCACTGTTGGCTTATTTGTTCTGTTTCGTTATGCACCAATCAGCACAGTTCAGTGCCTTCACGTAGGTTGGTAGCGACAATGTCCCGTTATCATTTAAAAACCTCACTTAATATAAAGAAGAAATTTTACAAAATAAGATGGTAGTACAATACTGTTGATGTGCTAGAGATAAGCACGACACTGGATGACTGGCAATGTGGTTAAGGTAGATTATGGACCCAACTGAAATGGTTGCATAGTCATTCATTCAAGGAATGCATACAATAAAAAATAGATGACTAACATTATAACCCGCCATGATGCATTCAGATCAGTCAACACTGGGCAGATAGAGACAACAAATATAACGTGTAAATCAACTTCCATAATGCGAAGCTCAAGTACCGTATTTTCTGGTGTATAAGACGCTACTTTTTTCTGAAATTTTCACTGGTGCGTCTTATACAAAGGTGCGTCTTATATATGCAAAATGTCACGCGATCTTGAGCAACCAATATGTCCATATTTTATTCGCGAGTACGAGAAACTGTGCATGAAAGCATTCGTAAAAAGATATGTAATCTTGTTATGACAATGAAACAACCGTGATCTCAGGTGGCGGCTACTTGCTGTTAAAGCAGCGCCGCGACCACGGAGATTAGGCCGGGATAAAGACCGCCAACATCACGCGCACTATCTCATTCGAATTGTTTCTTCTTAAGGCGTTAAACCCACAGAACCGATGCAATAAATAAAAAAGAGCACCCCACTGCGCGCCAGTCGCGTCTCGCAGGACTAATTATAAAGTTTGAGCAACCAACCACAACGCTTTTATCGCAACGTCTAGCAGCCACGATCTACCAGTTACAAAAACGAAAGTACCACTTCGTTATCATCGTCATCAGTTCTCATGCGAGACTTCTTGGCAATCCAACAGTAGTCGCAGCCTCCGTCTTCCAGTCGCCATTTACATTTTGTGCTCGTGCGTTTCGGCGGTTACGGTATATTCTAGCACACTATAGTTACGGTGACTGTGCGGCACGATCGTTGGTTCACTGGTTGGTTGCGTGTTCCCGCCGAGCCTTATATTGCCGCAGAGGCAATGCCATCGATGTGCTTCAAGGTGCTTACAACGCCGCGTGAAAGAGTTACTCAGAAGCCGACAACGGCAACCCAGCGATGCTGCCTACCGAAGCGGCAGAACTTTTGACAGCGCACGGGATGATGTGGCTTCGAGTAAAGCGCAATAAATATTTGTTTTCTGAGCCTTAGCAATGCGTTCTTTACGAGTTCTATACTAGTGCTCACGGATATTCGGTGCCGTGTGCCACTACGCATCTCGCGATGAATAAACTCCGTGTGCGTCATGGTGTTTCATCATGTTGACCGGGTTATAAATAGGTGCGTCTTATACAGAGGTGCGTCTTATACAGAGGTGCGTCTTATATATCATTTTTTCCTGCGAAAGTCGTAAAAAGTGGGGGCTGCGTCTTATACAAAGGTGCGACTTATACACCGGAAAATACGGTAGTACATATGTATGTACAGGGTGTTCCGACTACACGCAGCAAGACTTGAAAAAAGAGGAACAGTGTTACGTGAAGCAAGCCTGATACATATTGTTTCCAGTACATTGGAGTAGCCACTACTAATCTTTTGTTAATGATGTTTCATTAATTAAACATAATTATATTTATAACTCTACAAGTGCTCACCTACTAATCAAAATGTCAGTGAGGCATAATTGGGCACATTCAAATTACTTTTATCTGTGTTAGGTATTTTCAACAAGCTGGTAAAGAAGGCCCAGATGATGAAGTTTCCAGCTGATAAAGAAAACCCACTCAATGTGAAAAATACCACTTGTCTGCATTGCCACTCGCAAAAGAAAGCGGCGCCCCCCCAACAAGCTTACCGCAAGCAACTGCTTCGCCTGTTGTCCACTTCCAGACACAGCATTCTGCACTTTGCAAGAATACAGGGCGAGCGCCAACAGCATGCATCGCAAATTTGCGTGGATTCCTTTTACCTGACTGTATGCCACCATTATTATCCACGTCTCATGGTTGCCGGTTTTTATTGATAATGCGTACGGAGCACTGTTCTGATTACGGCCGACTCTGTAAGACGAAAGTGACACGCTTTTTCTTTGGCCAGGGAGTGGCAGACAATAAGGTGATCCATATTTTTGCTTTCTGCATTTTTGCCTTGATACTGTCTACCTCACAGTGAGCCTGCTTGAGGGCACTGCTTCCTGATGCGCGCTGCAGGTTAGTAACGTGCCATTTATCAGATTTCACAGGATTTTGTTTATTCACAGAAAAAAATGAGCATGCAGTCACTCTGTTGTTGAAAATAGCGCAGTTAGATGTCATTTGAACATGGCCACATATGCCTCATTGACATTTTGATAATTAGGTTAGCACTTGTCGAGTCACAAATATAATTAACACTAATTGATTAAACATCAACAAAAAATTTGTAGTGGCTACTCTAGTCTACTGGGAATAGTATGTACCAGTGACACCGTTCCCCTTTTTTTTAATCTTGCGGCATGATACTTGGGACACTATATAATCCTGACTGCAATGCAACTAAAGGCATGCCATAGTTTTAATTTTAACGCTATCAGGCACATATATAATTTGGACTGGCATTATTTTCTCACATTGAAATTATAAAAATTGAGTTTGCATTACAGTTGGAGTCAGTGGTATGAATTGGATCAAAGGGTTAGCTTGGGTGGTTACCATTTTTCTTTCTGTTATGACACAGATGGTCACTAAAAATACACATTCACCGCAATAAAAGGCAAGAAACACTGCTCTACATTGTTACCTTGATAAAAGAAGCAGTGCTTACCTGAAGACCTCTGTTCACATCGCCTGCAGTTCCTTTCTCACTAAAGAAAGAGGGGGGACACTAATCCTGTGTATATCAACAGCGAGATGATCACCGATTGGCTGAAAAATTAAAGCACTGTTTTTAAAACCATAGGCATACACAATTTCAAAAAAGCTTCAATGCTAAATACTCGTGTTTGAGTAAAAAAGAAAAATATTAGAGATGAAAGACGTTAGCAAGGGCTAACCTAACTGCTGAGTTGGATATTCTGCACTGAAGTATGTAGTAAGGTCAAAAAAACAAAGAAAAAAAAAGACACAAAGACAGTCTGGTCATTTCAGCGAACGCCCGCATTGTATTCAGCGCGTTTTATGCTACTCCCAAGTCACAACACCTGGAAACCAAGCATTAAGGCGTTACAAGAATAGACTGAAGCTTTTTATTTACGACATCGTAACCAATTAAACATACATAAATGTACATACATTTTAGCAGCTACCTGACATTCCAAAAGCTTGTACCATGCCGGAAAGGTTAGGGGAGAGTCGGGAGGTTTGGGACAGTTGGAGGATTGGGACAGCGCGTCTATCTCTCCTGCAGTTACCTCAAAGACGTTAGCCAACTACTCATTAGATGGTGCTAACATACCGACTGCGTAGCTGTAATGGCTGGTGTATTTGGCGGATGGAGCTTTCTGTAACTTCAAATCGCGCTTCTCGCGCGCCCAATGTTAGTTTTTGCTATCTGAATTGTAAGGCTCTCAGATTTAAAGCACTTTCTAGATGCTAATATAATTTTTTCTCCGAAAACACACATAAGCGCTGTACTTTTTCAAAGAAAATGTTTAGGCATTACGACTGAACTTTACCCGCTGAACATTGTTTACTTTGGGAAACATAGTTTGGGAGGAATGGGACAGTTGAGTTGAGGGAGGAACGGGACACTGTCCCATTACTCTCTATTCTACTGCCACACCGCGTTACACAGCGCAAAAAGAAAAATGTAAGACAAAAGTCCTTACATGTACATTGGGCAAGCATAGGAATGAAGAATTCACAGAGGTTAGCATGACTGCCCTAAAAAAGGAACGCAGTACAGTCAAGACTGCCGCCACAGTCTATCAAAAAAAAAAAAAAAAAAAAAAAGAAATGGCATTTGTTGAAGGATTGCTGTTCTTCAAGTGAAGAAGGCACACTGGCCGTTGCCTTTGACGAGTCTGACAACGGCATGCCAGGTTTTGATAATGAATGGCATGCCATTTGTGAAATAAATTGGTCTATAATGAATATATTCAAGTGACAAAAGGCGATGTTTTTCTTGACAGTTCTAATAAAAAAATTGGCGTTCATTACATGGCTAGAGTCACGAGCAGTAATAACATCTCAGCGTCAGTACGTAGTTCCTGCGGAACGAAGAACAGAGCTCTCAGTTCTACTTTCCTCCTAAGAAAGATTAGGGGGACTTAACCTATTACGGAAATTGTCATGAAGCTGCCAGTGTCAAAAACTATCGGTGCAGCAAAGTTTGTGCAACTCCGTTTAATGTTTGATGTTGAACTATCCGCTTATAATGGTAGCTGGAGACCCTTGGACCATTGTGTTACGTACGTCCCACTCCTCCCAAGTGATGTCCCACTCCACCCACAGAGGCGGGTGGAATGGGACAGATTTTAGCCATCACAAACTATTTTTTTGCAGCTGCACCAGGAGTCATAGGAACCAGTGTGTCTCAGAAATTTTGCAGCTTGATTAGACATGTATTATAATGAATCAAACATCGTTCTGCGTTCAAGTTCAACAAAACTAAAAATACAATTGTGAAAAGTGTCCCAATCCTCCCGACTCTCCCCTATGGGTTTTTCATGTATGACCCGCATACTTAAGAATTAATTTTTTATACCTATGGTTTCCAAATGGAACATGTTACCCATACACATTGTTAATTTCCAAACAGCCTCAACACTTCTTTCTGCACTAGCACATAAACAACAATCGCTTTACATTGCCTCTATCCGTAAGACTATTAGGATGGATATTGCTTTCTATGTCGTTAATTCTGAACCTTCACAGCAACACAATACTATTTAGTGTTTTGTTTATTGTTTAAACTTGTTCAAAATTCCCACCCCAGCTTAAAGCCTGGTAACAAGGCTGGCAGCACTTGAAAAATGAATAAATAAATAAATAAATAAATAAATAAATAAATAAATAAATAAATAAATAAATAAATAACATCCATTATCATTGGTACAGCTACAAGCAGCGAGTGAATATAATGGGGAGTCACTGCTAACGTGAATGTCCTAGGACCCTTAAAACCTTAGTCATATCTGGACTCTCCAAACCGAGGTGAACTGATTCTAAATCAAGCTTTACAGATCGTCTTGAACTCCTATGTACAAGAGAATTAATGTTAATGTTTATAAAGAAAAGTGTGTATAGCATATCTTCACACTTAAAAGTTGATAATATTGAGTCAGTTTCAGAAGTGTCTCAAAACCTTTCAACATTGTTTTTGTGTTTGAATGTGACAGCAATAATAATGATCAGCCCTGAAAAAATTTATCTCATCATTATTCTATGTTTTTTCAGGTTTGTGCAATCTGAATGACAAAGCATAAAGCGCCTAATAAAATTTTTATGACTGCGAATTTTCAGCTGCATTGGAACACGTACACCCAGCAGCAAAATAAGTCTGGACTCATGACAGGAGGCCGAAATTAGATAAAACTGCATCACCGCCCCCTCCGACATTCAGCACCTGGTGTCGAGGCATTACAGTGCGCATCTTTTCATGCTCACAGCCATGTCTTTTTACTCGCTTGCAGCAGACTAGCTGATTACATGTAACATTTGGCAGTTAGGGCTACTTTTTTATTCAATCCATCGCACACTCAGTTCGACAAAGGCGCGATGAACGTGAAGCGTACGCTGCTCGATTAGCCCTGGTTAAAGAGATAACATATCTCAGTGACAAACAGGCACTACATACAGAGTTAGTTCTCTTCTTCACGATTTCTTTTCGTTTTAAATGTACCATATGATAATGAAACACAAACAAGGGCACCAAAAATGAAGAAGTTACGCCAAAAAAATTGTTCAGTTCATCAACATCAGATGAAAAGAGACAGGCAGGTCACCTTGCACATACAACAAAATAGGCAAGTAGATAAGTCAAAAATAGCGTGAGCAGATATCAGCGCAGTCACACTTTGGCTGTGAAAGAACAAAAATGAAAGCAACTGAGGCAGAAGGATATGTTATCTCTTTAACCGGCACAAAGCAAGCACCGAACGCTTCAGCCCCATCGTGCCCCCGTTGAACTGAGTGCATGACGGAGTGAATAAAAGTCACCCACAACTGCCAAAGGCTACATGTAATCAACCATTCCACGGAAAGCGGGTAAAAGGACATTGTTGTGAGCGTGAAAGGATGCGCACACGCACTGCGATGTCTCGACACCAGATGCTCAACGTCGGAAAGTGCGATCATGCAGTTTTACCTGATTTCGGCCACATGTCCAGACTTATTTTGCTCCCTGCTGTACATGACAGGTAGCATTAACCATTCGACTTATTGCTACATATTTAATTAGCTTTATGATGGAAAAATATCATTTAACATGACAAGGTGTTACTTACAAGAAAGAAAAGAACACTACAGCTTTGATGCACAGGAATTTCGGTATTGGAGACATTGGTGTCAGTTCAGTCCGGTAGGCCTTGTAGAACAAGACTAGGCTGTACATAGCAACCTGAGAAAGAAACAGTGCATACATGTTGGAATAAGATACCAGCACAACACTACCCACATTATCAAGGAACAATGGCAGAGAGAAAACAGGATGTGGATGATGCACACAGTGATTCAAAGCAACTGATAACAAATCATAGGACATAGGCAATAAAAATATATATGTCGTGCTTACAAACTGCGATATGTTGTTTATAACCACTATATATGGGTATGAATATCCGAGATCAAACTTTCCTTCTCCATACTTCCCAAACATTTCAGTAATTCTGAAAAAAAGTTGAGAAAGACAGAAGTTAAAGGACAGTGCAATGCATATGAAAATCAGTTAAAATATTTTTGAAGGCTGCGAACTTACAGGGCCAGCGCTGTTGTGATTGGTCGGATTACGGTGTATTGAAGAATACCATGTCGACAGGAACTTATAAAGCGCCTAAAATGAACAACACGCATGTATGCACAAATGTTTCTTGTTCTGTAAACATCATAAACATCATTATAACTAACTATCCAAACTAATTACACTGGCTCCCATTTGCACTTAGCAACATCGGACATGTGTACACCAGGTGCCTGCAGCTAAGCTTTTACAGCAGCTTTTCAAAATGTTCTTGAAGAGAGACATCCTTTGATAAACAGGTCAAAACGACATTTGCGTGGAGGTGCATGCACCATATAACATAAGCAGTTTGAACCACCAGTCATTGCTACAGTTACTCAGCATTTGGCATGCAAACGCTGTATATGCAATCTAGCAGGCGTACAATTTACGAACACTAGTCTGTTAAGATTTTAGTGAGCGATACAGAAATCCAGGGTCAGTTTGAGTAGATCAATGTATGCAGCTGTTAACTTTTTGTACAATTGAAACGCTCTGTGGAGATAAAGCAGAATTTCTGAACAGAAAACCTTTGTCAAGTAACAAAACAGCGAGATGTGGGCAAAACTTTTTGTTTCCATCGCTTAACGGCATACTGTAAGGTAATTTGCTGGTCAATGATAGCAGCTCTTTGAGAAAGCAGTGAAATTTGTACACTAGCAATACGCCTCATGATATCAGCGTGACTGTGCCAAAAATGATTTGAGGAACTGTGCCCATCATACCTGGGGTATTACATCAAGACATTAGAGTATACACAGCATGGCGCTTTCAGTGCCCTATGAAGAAACCGAAGTGGTAAAACATAAATATGTAGCCCTTCTCATCCTCATGATTCATTGTGCAGTATCATGATGTTGAGACCCCATCACTTAATCTAATTACATCATTAATCGGCTTAATTACACCAACATTAAGCCAGTCCTGAGGATGAATTTTCACTCTGCTTTCTACAAAACATAGAATGCATGCAGCATGTGAGAAGGAAGACTTACAAGCCCCCTGGGCAGGGCCGTAGAAAGCAGAGTGGAAAAATGTGCTTCACAGATGGCCTGTGCTCATCCATAGATATTTCCATCTCCAGCTCTCGGTGCAGGAAGTTTAGCAGGAACACCATGAAATTGTATATCACATAAGCCTCATAGCACTCCCTAATTGTGTCAAGGTATATTCCAGTCTTTGGCCATGTGAGGGCAAGCCACTATGACGGAGGAAAAAAACAACAGGAAACTAAATGACATGTCACGGAGCGGTCAGTTGCTCCTTGGTATTGATTGTACTTACGCAGTTGAGCGAATAGATTGGTACCATCCATAGGATCCTGCAAACAAACAAACAAAAAAAAAAGCCAACACCATGAAAACTAATAAATTTACTGCACTGCTGACTGCTTATTTTCTTGTTTTTTTTTTTTTATGCAATGATAAAACATAAAGGAAGTAAAGTTAAGCAAGATGTCTCTCCGCTTTAGCTACGCTGGCCAAATCTTGCTGTTCTTTGTGATGCACCAATTCTTGTCAGATTTTTTGGGTATGCAGCTTAAAATTTACTAGGCAAACATATGCTGAAAGTATTTTTAGGATGATAATGTATTTTATAAACGATACGCAATCTCTCTTTATTTCACGCTAATGATGACCAATTTAAAGTAGGTAATTGACAGCAGCTAAATATATGCACAATAAAAAGACGAAGGAAGACACATCGCTTCTATTTGTAGAAACTCTAATTCATAGTCTAAGGGCACTTCAAATGCTAGTAATAATGACAATTGCCTTCCGAACCATGAGCAATCACTCCATTCACTGGTAGCATAAATACTGCTTCACAGTTGCGTGGGCTAATGCCATCACTGTTATTGCCTTTGCTACTCGGGGCAATACATCATATGTCCTAAGCAAATAAGCAATTTGTTTTAGCCACACTTTTCAGAAGCTTGGCAAAACGACAATGTTACATTAAAATTCTAACAGCCACTTGAAAGAAAGGAAAGCCACATTGCATCGACCTATTTGAATACACAAATCCAAACGTTACGTCACCTTAGTTGCAGTCCTTTAAGAAAAGTTGGCTCACTAGATTGGTTAGATGTATATATAGTGTTCTGGTTTTGTAACCTCAGCATATTGATAGCTTGCATGCGACATCATGGAAGCACAACATGGGGGTTTAGATGATGTCAAGGCAGTATAATCATGCAGCGATTAACCTGCTTCAGTGTGATAACGACATCGCTGGAACACTATTGGGCCTCTGTGCAAGAATAATGGAGGAACCACCATGTGATGTACCAATTACACTAATGTGACATCACAAAGTTCACGTCCCACCATGCTTCAGGGACGTCAGAGAAAGCCATCTATTGAAAGAGCAAACAATGGTACCCCTGCCCGTTAATCATTTTAAGATCATTGTTCATTGCTCCCTTTGTTTGATTGTTACTCAAGCAAGAATGGCTCATACCCGCTATGGCATATTGGTCAAGAGTAGGATGGAATTACCGCAGAGTTTCATTTTAAACTGCATTTGTTAATTCCAAAGCCCTTCGCTCTGCACCAGGCTCATCTTATTCCCTTACCTTGATTGATGACAAAGATTAGTACATGAATTCTGCTTTGCAAACCAGAAGCCACCATAATGGAGACAAGTTCCCTGGTTGAAGAATTGGCTCCCTGCCACATCAATCGTTCAAACACCATGCAATAATTTGTACAGCTGTCCCACAAAGTGCCCAACACTACGCTTGCTGCTTTCCTGTGCATCTGTTGAGTTTGCTGGCAAGCTCTCTAGCAGATGTTTAACATCCTGTGAAAAGATGCAAATGACCTCCCTTTTCGGAGAGAAACAATTCGCTTGAGCAGTGTGGTATCTATAGAAATATGGCAAGAGCTTCATTGCGAAGGAAATTTTACAGTTATATGAATTAACCAGAATTATTTTGTCATTATGCATTTAACTTCGACTATTCAATAACTTTTTAAAGTTAATTATTCCAAGTATTTAACGTCAACAGCAAATATTGTCTTAACATTGTAGAATGCAGGGCTAATTAATGTTTTGTTAGCGAGAAATTGATGCATCACAATTTTTGTATATATTCCAAGAGCACAGCGATTCATTCACTGGAATTCGCGACACCTTCAGGTTCAAAATTTGTTGCTAGGGCAGAAGGCAGTACAACAATCGCGGCCCACTGGTTTAATACATCAAACAGGAAACGGGTGTGCACCTACCTAATTATGTGCTTCTGAAGGTGTGGCTTTGTGTAGTTTAGTATGTGCTGGATTATTTCCCAGAAAGTTATGGGAAGTGTCAGCAGGACAAAAACGCCGCTGCTGAACCAGGCCTGAACGTCTGCACTGGCACCTTTGTTCATAAGCTGAACGCTGATAAGTGGAACCACAACAAGGATCACAAGCCCGTAGGCCAGGGCTACGGCGAACTGTATCCACAGTTTCCATCTTGAGAGACACCAGGAAAATGGCATGGCGTTATCGGCGTTCTCTTCTTACGTCTTGCACAATATATACGAACTGGTATCGCTAAACAGAAGTGAGTGGTCGGAATGACGCATAACTGGCAACACCACCCAAATGCGATGATGGAGTCACCACCCGTTAGCTCGTTGATTGCAATCCACAGACCACGTACAGCGCTCTTTTCACACTACAGGGATACTTTATCGCACAAAACATCACTAACAATTACAGACGGACACCGTATGCAACAACGGCACTGCGAGGCGTGAAACTCACAGCATACAGCTGTAAGCACACCGACATTACGTCATTACGTCACTGTGCGTGCTACGTGGTAGAGAAATGAAGGCGGCGACAAGTGGAGTCATTGAGCTGATAATACACACAACTCTGGAGTACGTGCGTACACGTTACACCGAAAACCACACCTGACAAAAATAAGTGTTGCCTAAAATGATATTCAGACACCTTAACTGCATCGCAACTTAGCTCAATGTTAGTTTCGCATCACGCTGGCGCTCCAAGCCTCGAAGCGAAACAAGCAAAGCATGAACATCCCTCCTACTGTTTCCTCTCTCCAAGAGGCATCAGAGGCATTGCCAACATTGCTCTCATGCTTGCTCATGCTCACCCTCTCTCTCTGCGTTATCGCTGACGCTGCTGTCTACTGCTGAGACGCGTATGCGTTGATTCGCCTGCTGTGCGGTAGCTTTCGGGTCTCGCCGGCGTCGCCAGCGTCACCCCCCGACTTGCCGGAGTCAGGAGTCTTCAGCGTTTTTCGCACCTTGTGTGATTATGCGCGCACGCTGCAGACACCGAAAACACCCTTGTTCGGCGTGAGTTCTAATGGAAAATATTGCCTCTTGTGTACGCTACAACGAAAGCAAAAGCTTTCTCGTCTTTACCGAAAAATCGTCCGTGTCTGGGCGCGCTACGTGGTGAGTTTGAAACGGTTTTGCCGGGGTGATAGCATGTCCCGTTGACGTGTCAACCTGTTGATCTTTCAGAGTGCGCACGATGTTGTCCCTGCTCATCACTTTCTTCGTCCTGTGCCTCCCCTTGGCTCTTCCGTTGCTGTGGCTGCGAATAAGAGCAGTCAGACGCGCTAGTCGCCAAAGGTTCGGAGTAGCAACGCAGACATGGGGGTTCTTTCACCCCTACGCCGATGCCTGCGGAGGTGGAGAGAAGGTGCTTTGGGCTGCAGTTCGAGCGATCCAAGAAAGGTAAGCGTAGTTTTATTGTCGAGTTTGTTTTTCTTAAGATTTTCCTCCCTCCAATATGGTGAGGAGTAGTAATAGCAGGAGAGAACACAGGCATATCTGTTAATGTGATCCTAATTTTCGTGAAGTGCACAAACATATCTCTGTGTTGGAGACAGTACCAGCATTGGATATGTTTTCCTGCATTTCAAGGATTAAGCAGGACACGATGCTTCACTTCTGTTAAGCTAAACACTTTGATTTCTTTTTTTTTTTGCTTAATGCCGACTTCAAGCCATGTTTCACTTGTGCTTTTGCAGGTACCCAAGCCATCACTGCATTGTGTATACAGGTGACCATGGCGTTTCCGGAGACCAGATTATAGAAAAAGCCGAAAAGCGTTTCAATGTCAAGCTCAATGAAGTCCACGGTGCACTTTGTGTTCCTCCGCAGCCGTTCAATGGTTGAAGCACGGCTCTATCCAGTATTCACTATATTGGGTCAGAGCCTCGGATCGATGATACTGGGCCTAGAAGCCATCCTCAGCTTTGTTCCTACCATATTCATCGACAGCACTGGCTATGCGTTCACAATGCCCATATTCAAGTTCCTTGGCGGCTGTAAGGTGATGTGCTACACACATTATCCAACTATCAGCACTGACATGTTGAGCTCTGTTGAAAGAAGAGTGCAGGCTCACAACAACAGGGGACTCATTTCGAGAAGCGCTGTTCTTACGCCCATCAAGCTGCTCTACTACCGCATATTTGCCAGGCTATACGCATACTGTGGTTGGTGTGCGGACCTTGTGATGGTGAATTCCAGCTGGACAAAAGGACACATCCTCGAGCTATGGCAACTGCCAACGCGGACTGTCTTGGTGTATCCGCCATGCAGCGTTGCAGACTTCAAAGTGTTGCCCATCACTGAAAAAGACAGTGCATCGAGTGCCGAATTCAGGGTGCTTTCCTTGTCACAGTTTCGTCCGGAAAAGGACCATGAATTGCAGCTAAAAGTGCTGGCTGAGCTCAAGGAGCAGTTGCCCGAATCCGACTTTTCAAAGATTAGGTTCGTGATGATAGGTGGCTGCAGGAACCAGGAAGATGAGCAACGGGTCATTAGCCTCAAGCGTCTTGCCGCAGAGATGGGCGTTGATGACTGTGTTGAGTTTAAGCTCAATGTTCCCTTTACAGACTTGATGTCTGAAATGAGGAGGGCATCTGCAGCCATACACTCCATGTGGAATGAGCACTTTGGAATGTGTAAGTCTGCATTTCTTATACTCGTTATTGTATGTGTTTACAAACCGGACATCTTATATTTCACACAGTGAATGTTTATCGTTTCTGCCCCAACATGAGACAATCATATACAGCCCCTGTTCAGTCAAATAATGAAGCCAAACCTATAGCAGTTTAACTTTAGCAGAAACAAACACCGAGTGCTTTCAAAGGATGATGCAATAAGCTAGCACATTCAAGGCACTTCACTTAGAAGTTCCCAGCTCCTTAGGCAGAAGCAGTAAGGTGCTTAAGGCATTGGTTTAAAGAAAAAAGTGCTTGCGAACCCTTCCCTTGTAGAAATAGATGAAAGATTGGTTTCCAGCTTAGTATCCTTTATACCGAGAAAGATGTGTAGGAATGCAGCTCAGACAAATGGATAACACTTGCATCAAAAGTGTACGAATTTTTCTTTGCTTGAGTCCCTTCAACCACTTTTTATGCAAAGCATTCTTCATAGAAAACAGTTGCCAAAAGATTTTTCAGATCGTTGTTCTTTGTAGTAAATAACTTTTTAGAACATGCACTGCTGATTGCACTTCTTGAAGGATCTTGACATTGCCAGCATCTCCATTTACAGGGTGACATGATTGTGATGAATGAAGTTGATACAAAACAAACTAAATTAGAGGCTGATTTCCAGTTGAATTGGCAGTTATGCTTAAGTGATCGTTTATTGAGATTCTACTGTAGGACGATATCAAGTCCTATTCAAGGATCTTCTGAACAGCACATGTAATCTTAGTGTGTATATGTATCTTCGTGTTTTTTTTGTTTTTTTTTTTCATATTTCAGGCGTAGTTGAATGCATGGCTGCAGGCCTTCTCATGGTCGCTCACAATTCCGGAGGGCCCAAGATGGACATAGTGACTGATTACAACGGCAAACGCACTGGATTTCTAGCGGACAGCGTTTCCAGCTACACAGCTGCCTTCAGAACCATTCTGGAAATGGCGCCTGATGAAAGAAGACAGACCAGAGAAAATGCGAGGCTATCGTCAGAAAGGTTTTCTGATGAGGTTTTCGTTGAAGCCTTCGTATCGGCTGTTGAGCCTCTGGCTTCAAAGTTGAATTGACTGCTGTGCATCACCACTTATTGTGTTTGATATAAGTGATTGTTGTCCAATAAACACCTTAATTTAAACAATAGAAAGTGTGTGTGTTAGCAAGTGTGCATCATGTTGGTCGCAATTATACATTGCGACTCACCTACAGGAGCCAGTTGGCGAAGAAAAGCGCGCTTTGCCCTTTCCCTTGTTTTACTGTTACTCTTCCCACACAGTGATGTGTGCTCCCCTTCACCCACAGTCATGGGAGAGGGAAAAGTTATTTCTTACTGCGAGGATAAGCGCATCTCAATACACAGTAGAAAGCATAGAAGAGTGCCCCGAAAGAGGCTTGCTTTCTGGTGTGGCTGGAGGATTCGGACAGATATCTGTTGACCCATCAGTGATCGCCTTCTTCACCTGATACACAAGGCAAACTAGGTAAGCCTGTGCTTAGTTTGTATTTAGAGTGGAATATATTTCCATAACGTCCGGTGATTGTTTATTAAGGCAGAAACCTCGAAGGCCTCATCAAACACAAAAATTGACAGGCGGTGACAAGTAATGCAACAAATCGTCACGCGATGACATCACCATATGAAATGATCATAATGTCGCATAACGTGACACCGTAATGGCATCATCACATGACATGGTTGCTTAATCAAAGGTGGGCTGATCACAGAGGAAGTGTGAAAAGTGCAGAAAACTTTCAGAGGGGCAAGACATAGGATCAATACATAGACAAAGAAGAAGAACAAGATTGCTTTCGCCTTCGAGTCGTCTTAGGCGAATACATAAATGATCCTGTGAGTTTTTGCTCTAGTAGCAATAAATTGTAATTTTAGCAGATGTTGCAGGTTGCTTTATTTGACCCAACTGCAGTTATCTGCGCCACAGATTAGGGGCATTGAAACATATGACACGACTTGTGTGCGACTATATTTAGAAGTGGCTTATGGCCCCAGCCGCACATAGAGCAATCCTCTCAGACTAAATGGCAAATCCGAGTCCGGGTGAGCTTTGGGCCTGCTTTTGTTTCTGAGTGATTCTAGGATTTCATGAGCCTCAGTGAATCGGCGTTTGATCCCCCGAGTCTTGATGTTTCTGCAAGTCTGAGTGGTCGTGAGTCTAACTTGGACTGCTTTTTCGGCGTCTGAGATAGCTTAGCTGGATGTTATTTCTAGTGAGTGAGTATGAATGAGCTGTGTATTCAGTTGGGTTTTTTTGTTTATTTAATATACAGGGGAACGGAGTATAAATCGGATGAATATAAGCTCAAAGAAAAATGCACATCAGTATAGTCTGATACAGCTTAAGTTTAAACAGGCCCTGCCCACACGACCGAAGCGCAGCAGCGGATCGACTTAAAGAAATAGTCTCGGTCATGCACTCAGCAGCGTTCTCCGAAGGAGGGCTTACCGGCTGTTTGGCTCATGACGTCAGTCTGGAGTGCGCGCCCATTGGGGCAGGCGTGTGTGCATCCGCCTTTGAGGACAAAATGTTGCAGACTTCTGAAGCTGTATCCGACTATTAGTGTATTCGGTGTGTCTCTTTGTGATGGATTTGTGCACCGTTCCATTGCAAGCTGAAAGTCAAACTGTATCTGGTCTTGGGCAGTGCTGCATTTGAGCAAAACATGCCTTCAATCCATGGTAAGTCTGAGTTCGGGTGAGCCAGACTGAACATTGTTTCGGCAAGTCTGAGGGACCTTTAACCTAAAAACATAAACACAAGTCTGAGTGAGCTTGATTTATGTTGCAAATTCAAGTTTGACACATTGCATTATGTAAGCTTGAGTGCACAGTATAATGTTCTTTTGTGAAATACTTGCAGTCATGCAACCGGCACCTGTAAACTAGCTAGGGCATTTGTGGCACCTTGCCGAAATATGTGCTGTTTGTACAGCAGGGTACATTACAGACCAATTCAGGACCACTGTAGTGTGTTAAGCACCATTACACTTTTATTGTACAAATACACCTAGGTATCACACGTTAGATGTACACCGGGCATGAAGGTTGTAGAAATGCTATGCAATAACTTGGTCATTTATCAACTGAATATAGTGTTCTGGTGTCTCAGAAGCTCCCCTATGTCTTTACATCTTAAGACATCCTCCATGCTCATCTTTACAATGCTTTTTTCTTCAGTCACTTGAGGGACATTTTGTAGTACCGCTTGCACCAATTCTACCGTTGACAGAAATGCCTCTGTCATTGTGGGTTTCACCGAAAAGAGTTTCGCTTCCCAGAGAGTCGATACAGCAGAGGAGGTCTTGAACAATGAATCACAGATAACGAGCTTGCAATCCTCCAACTGACCCAACTTTTTTCCAAAGTAGGACAATTCCCTTGCATCACGTGCTGCCAACTTCAAGTCATCATCAATTCCAAATGCGAAAGTTACGTACCCTTTGCAAGTGTCGCTTCTTACACTGACTGTGAATATTATAGCCCTGCCTGGAACTTCCACAACTCTGTCGACTGGATTTTCCAGTCTGCAGTTGCTGAGAATGCACATGTCTCCAAGTTTAACCTTCACTTCAAACCTACAGCACTCTACAACTGCTGAGCGAGGAACAGTAGACGTTGGGTGAATGAGGGAGTGCATTACTACTCCAGAAATGTTAGTAGGTTCGCAAACCTCAAAGGGAATAAGCTTGCTGTGCACAAATCTAGAGGTCTGTAACTCATTTGCAAAGGTCTCGCTGAAACACAAGTTGTCTATGTACTCCTGCATTGTTCCGAGATGGTAGAATTTTGATAATGGCAGCACTACCACGTGTAGCTCGCAGTCTTGGAGTACTTGTTGGACACCGAGCTGGTCACCTGCTCCACCTTCGCCTGCCTGTGAAACACAACTCCTCGAACGACGGCCTAAAAGTTGCAGGAAATCTCTGTAGGCATCGATTTCCTGGGTCACCGGCTTGATCTGGATGTAGAACTTGTTGAGCTTGTCAACAACAGAGCAATCAAAGAAAAATGCACTGTCAGTGTATGCGAACTCCTTTTTGCTCCCTGTAAGTGAAAACAGATACACTTGAATTCTCCTACAGTCAAGAGCATAGGAAATAAAGCCACTTTCCTTATACAGTAAAAGCTCATTAATTCGAACTGACACCCTGGTCCCGGCACCGCCCTGTGTATTTCTATGGGGGGGAAACTCCCGATAATTCGAACGTGTCGGTATCCACAATGGTTATTTCAAACTGGGAGCTCCTGGTTTTCATCGCTCCTCACGGAAGTCTGCCCCCCAGTGATCACAATTTCTTGCAAAACTAAACAAAACCAAATTTACTAAAGATGCAAAAAAACAAAACAGAAGCATTTCGCAGCAGATGTGAATTCGGACGCTGCGCTGGAACTCTTGGGTAAGCTGCAAACGATGCTCATGAAGTTGCAACAGAAAAAGTGCAAGCAAGTGCGAATTACTGATTACTTTTAGTTTTGATTGTGTTAACTCTGCCTTGTAAATAAATGTGTTTGTAGCATAAATAGCGTAATATATTCTGACATTAAGGCTCACTGCTTACATGAATGCATGTCAGTGCTTGTTTCTGGCGTATCACTGACTGATCAATTCATTCTGTTTACTTTTAGAACTTCATGAACTGAATTTACGAAAACACCTGCCACAAACGTGTAGTAGCGCCTAATTCGCGATAACGAGTCCAGAGGTGGCTTCCTTGGGTTCTGCCTGTGCAGTGTCCCTTCATTCTAGTGCCTGCCCACTAATTCGAACACCGCTTAATTCGAACAACTTAATAGTTCCCTTCAAGTTCGAATTAACAAGCTTTTACTGAATAATAATCAGCAGAGAATGCTTTATATTCAATCCATTGTAACTGGTAACTACACAGGTTCAACCGATGCTTTATAGGTGTGATCTCAGAAGTTTAGTGGTGCGCCGCAGCTTGACTGGCGTAAATCCCGGGGGTTGGGGGGGGGGGGATGTCAAGAGGTTCTGACCCCCCGTGTGTTCAGGCTGAGGGGGGACACCCCTTGCAAGTGTCCCCCGTTGAGGTTATCTTTATCTTTTAAACATCATATATTTGAATTGCTCGACGATGAAGTACGTACAGTGCATTCAACTTTATTTAATGCCTATTTATTTGGTAGCGTGTACTTGTGTTCAATACGCCTCAGCTGTGTGAGACTATTGAAATCGCAACTATCACTCGACCGGTGTCACAGAAGACTCAATAGAACAATGCCACAATGTGCTATTTTAAGGCCGCTATTAAGAAACATATAAAATTGCAGTCAGAAGTCACATTTAACAAATTACTGAGTATATCGAACAGTTGCATTATCCTTTTGAATATATTTTAGATATATAAAATATTTAATATGCTGAATTACCTATGTTTAGAACTTTTTTGTGAACCCCTTCAGATTCGATATGTTTGAGTTACACTGTACTAGTACTGCAGCATTGTCAAAAACCTTTCAGTAATGCATATACCATTCATTCATAACTAATTAGAGTGAAATTTCCTTGAAACTGATCGTTAAATGTGACATCAGTAAGTGGCAGTTCCTCTTACCTTCTTCACAAATTGCACCCTTTTCACGCATAAGCTTCTCTGTTGGCTTCTGCAAAACTTCAAGACACTCGGTTGTCAGACACGTGGTGGTAGACCGAACTTCCTTTGGCAGAACATAGACGCCATGTGTTAGCCCCACTGAAATGGGGGATGGATGCGCAAGTGCGGTGAATCCGGATTTGTCAAAGCTCCACTGGCCGTGACTGTGAGCTTTTTTCAAGCAGAGGAAGCGTGTACGTCTCTATATCGTCTGAGCAAGTCAAAAACACTCCGGGTTTCATCTTGGCCAGGAATGGAGAGTACATGGCCATCTTTAGGTCAAACATTTGAAATTCGGTTGCTGCATTGATTGGAAGAAGTGCGAACAGCTTTCCCAGAGCACTGTGGCTAGGCAGGCCGCTTGCTTTGGCCGCCAGTATGGATAAGCAAGATTCTCATGCGACGCTGTTCTTCTCCGTACATATTACGAAGATGCTCAAGTATGTGAAGGGTCGCACCGCCTGAACCTGAAAAAAATATATATATAAAATGGTGAGCGATTAAACTAAACGTTATTAACAACAAAATAATAATAAAAAACAATAAGCAAAAAATAAACCAAGTCGAAAAATGTCATCCCATCACTGTTCCAAAACTATTGCATTTCTGAAAAGTCAAATTTATCCTGTTCTTGATAAGTGTGTAGATTAAGTAAGACTTGTTGTTGGGCGAGTTGGTTAACATCTATCGGGTACATAATAGCGCAAACTTGGAAAAACACAGATTCGAGAAAAGAAGTAGGAGGGAGCAGAAAGGTCGGGCGCTAAACTCGCAAATAGTCAGAGGACATATAAAGCGTATTTGCAAGATTATTCGCTCTGAGTTGTGGGATCAAGTCCGACTCTGCTGGGACTATTTGCGAGTTTAGCGCCCGACCTTTCTGCTCCCTCCTACTTCTTTTCTCGAATCTGTGTTTTCCAAGTTTGCGCTATTATGTACCCGATAGATGTTAACCAACTCGCCCAACAACAAGTCTTACTTAATCATATTTCTAGTACATTGGGCCCTTTCAGCACTACGCCTACTTCAAGCTACACCAACCTTCTGTGTCACATCGTGCAATCAGTATGCCGGTCAAGGTCAATCGCTTTCAGCCTACGGAAGGGACTTGTGCCAGGCGAGGTCAGTGCCCTTTTCGGTTCTTTCAAGGCTTCGGTAGGACATATAAAGCGTATTTGCAAGATTATTCGCTCTGAGCGAATAATCCTCCTACTTCTTTTCTCGAATCTGTGTTTTTCCAAGTTTGCGCTATTATGTACCCGATAAGTGTGTAGATGTTTGGCGGAATGGGTGCACAAAATATTAAATATATCTTTTGGTGTTTCTAATTGTTGTAACCATAAAATCCCCACACAGAACATGGGGTTCTGCTTACCAACTTTTGGTCCAGGCGGATCGGAGAACACGTGATATGGCACAAGAGGGATGAGATTTCGCCCTTTCCTCTGAGCAATTTGTTCACGGAATGCAGTGGCTTGATCTTCATCAGCCGCTGATACAACAACAGCATCCCAGAAGTCAATGTCAACTTCACTTGGGACTTTTCCTGCAACATAGAAGGCTTGTAAATGCTTCTGCAGTTTGTAAATATGATAGTTGTAAGAAAGAGAATAACGAAGACGCATGGAAGCAGAAATTAGATGCCGTCACACTAAAAGGACAGTAAAAGAGAAAAACAAGTTGAGCCTTATATGTAATTATCCTTCTTTAATACCATAAACAAACCAGTTTTATCAATTACAAAATAAAGCATATGGTAAGAGAGGAGAGACCTCAAAAGAAAATGTCTGGTGGTGCCACTTTGGAACTTCTGCACATGCTTGCCGTGGCATTCTAGATTTCGAGAATTTCTGCTTATGTGTAGCTGGCATCTTATCTTATCAGTCAGAAGAGCTACACTGGATTTTAAAGTACCTAACAACTGAACTTATTTAGTTTCAAAAGATTTGCTGCTCTACAACTGTGCATGCATGAAAGAATACCTTGAAACTAATTACATAATGCTAAGGCAATGAGCAGGCAGTGTTCAAATGAGAAACTCTTTGTATATATATGTAGTTGCTTTGATAACATTATGCATACGTGACTGGGTGCATGTTATTTTGGACAGCTTTCCTAGCTAATTTCCACCAGCACTGCCAGCTTTTTTCGCTTGCTGTCAGCTTCTGGTTTGAGCCCCAATACTGGCACTAATAAAAGGTATCAAATTCTCACGTGTTACGTGCCAGAACTATGATTTATTATGATGCACAGAGCAGTGAGGAATGTATTAATTTTGACCACCTGGGGATTCTTTCACGTGCACTGAAATATACGCACACAAGTGTTTTGGTATTTTGTCCCCTGTTGAATTGTGGCTGCTATGGTGGGAAATCGAACCCATATCCCTCAGCTTAGCAGTGCATAAACTCAGCCACTAACTGCCTGGAAATCAAGAGACAAGGTGCATTACAAATTCTCTGTCTGGCATTGGAAAAAAAAAAATACAGGTGTTCAAATAAAAAAAAAAAAGAAAGATACCATTTACAAAAATAAAAGAATAACAACAAACATGATAGCATGCCATTTCCTGTTAAACATTTATACCAGTCACGCAAAAAAATATTGGAGTAAATAGAAATGAATGGTTAAAAATAGCATATGCGACTACATTGTTTAGGATTGTTTGACGTTATTAGTCGACAAAACAGCATGATGGGGACCAGTTGATTTATGCTTGTAATGAGGACGAAGCAGCGTATGGTCAGAACATGTATACCAACGTACAAACGTCACAAGATAAAAAATACAGCAAAAAAAAAAGAAAAAAATGTTAAAGCTGACTGGTTAACTCATAACAGAACCACTATAAAAAGGTTGACAGCCATTTGCTTCAGCTTGCAGACCATCAGTTACAAAGCACACATTAATGTAATTACATGTAAGGCATTTTGCCAAAGGAGCAAGTGAGAGGTACTACTTTTTCTGCATGCTCTGTCAAAACGGATGCAGACAATTTTCTCTACTTTCGAAACTTATAATAAAAGCCCATTTATTGGGATTATTCAAGGTACGCCAAAGATAAAAACAATGGCGTCAGAGCTAGTGGCGCCCTCTCCTTTAAACCCGCAAACAGCCGTTGGTTCGTCAGCTAATACCTGCTTATTTTGTTTGTCGGTAGGCGGCAACAGCTGATACGCGTGAGATTATGCAGCGTGCTTAGCATCGTGTACTAGAACACTCGCTTTGATTGAGCGCACGGTTTTGTGTCGTCACTCTAACGAAGTGGTGGCGGCGTCTTCAAAGCACGAGTACAGATGAATCAAACGTGTCTAATTAGACAATGATTAAAGGCAACGGCGGCGGCGGTCGTCAGCGCTATAAAACCCAGCCACACAGATCGCCCACCAGTTCATACCTCGTAGCGCTTCGTAGGAGTCAATGCACCTTTTCATAAAGGCGGGTACTGTGAGCTCCATGTTTGAATGAAACCGTAATTTGTACGAGCAAATCGGTGTTCAGTGCCTACGAAAGCAAAAGATAGAGATGAACACGGATACGCCACGGCGTATTTGTGAACAAGGGGAGTTGCCACGCAGTCTCGCCATTCAAACAAAACACGCGCGTTTGTAGTGTGCTGCCATCTCTGCTTCGCAAAAAAAATAAAAGCACTGTCCTTCCCATCGGCCTTGCCTGCCGTGCCTTGTCTTGTAAAGAAATGTTAACTAAATGTGACACAGTGTAATAAAGCGATAAATATGTAAGAGGAAATACATTTTTTACCTGTAGCTGCGCAGCATATTTGCAGCGCCACTGGTCTTCGCTTTATAAAATAAATTTTAACGCAAAATTTTTCACAAAGTTTTTATTAAAACCAAAATATTGAAAGCTTAGAGGACAAAATAAAGAGCTATGTTGCAATGCACATTGCATTAACGTTTTCTAAATCTAGTGACTAGCCTAAACCATGCAGCCATCACGTATTTTCAGCTCTCCACATTGATTTTGGCACGTCCTGCGTATAAAAGCATAGCCTTTAAGATTTGCGAGTGTGACTCAGAGATAACTGTTGCTTGAAGCGTATAAATGGATGGATGCTATGAGCATCCCCCTTTTCTTTATGAAGCATCAGCATGGACGCCTCCTATTGAGCATCGGCTGTTTTCGTTCGCACCCGTCAGATGGCACAAGGGGACAAGTCTCGAAACGAACGTTCACACGTGCAGAGAAGCCAGCCTCTGGGCACGCATTGGGCGGCGCTTGCCGGCTTCAAAGACGCGGGTAGTGTGCAGCGCGAGGACGCGAGGTGATTGTTGGCATCCGAACGAGCTGCTTGAAGTCTCTGCGATCCGTGGAACTAATGTCAGCGCCTGTGACCTGTGAAGTGTGTCGGAACGTTTGCGGAGTCCGTGTGCTGGTGCGCGAGAGCTCCAACTGAGCATGCAGCTTTGGACGGAGCTCGGTAGCTGAGGCAGTGTGTGCTGTTTCTGTGATCGCGGCGCGCGTCGTCTTGGGGGGCCTTCGTATCGCGACGCCTCGAAGAACTGGTTTCCAGAAAGACGTGTGGATTAGAACAGGTGAGTAAACAACGTTGCTAGCCCTCATGTTTTGGGTGGTGGTCATTGCCTGTTTAATGTGTGACAGGTGGTAACAGTACCCACGAAACCAGTGGCCGAAATACGAGCGTCGGGATTCATGTGCGCTAGGCGTCGATCTGTCATTAGGAGCTCGCGCCCACGTTCTTATTTGCATGCCCCCGTTGCTCAAGCGCGCACGCTTTGCATTCTGCGCTTTTACACGATGGTACTCGTTCTGATGTTTCTTGCAAAAGAAACATCAGAACATCATATTGATGTTCACGATAGCAAGTTTGATTAAACCGCCGTATGATTGATTAAACCACCTCATCCATGAATTGATCGAGTCACGTAATTAATTGGAACGTTACTTCGAGTGTTTATCGAAACAATTGCAGGAGCCCGTCGAAACCAGCACTACTTTCTCGCATTTGCTGTATATCATCCATCACACTATGACGTGCCGTTCTTTCAAATCCTCTTTCGTGTGCCCGTCAGTAGGGGAGGAAAGTGTTGATCTCTGGACACTCGAACTTGGACGTCAGCTGCAACTCTCGGCTCACCTTATCACGCCACTTGGTGATATGTTCATTAACCTTCATTTTTTTCTCCGTATATTTACATTGCAGCCGATAAGCTTCTCGGTGATACCCGTATGAGCCGAGCAAACAGAGCGATCGTGCTGCAAGCGAGGTTCCGGGAATTCCCACTTATGCCCAGGGAGCGCGATTAACTGACGCACAAGTTGCCCTTAGAAGCCGGCTACTTCGACAAGCGTACGGCGTTTTGACAAATCGAAGGCTCCGCTCGACGGCATTTTACGCTGTCGCCACCCATCCACTCGCTTCGACAGGAAGCACGGGCGTGGCGTTGACATGCGTCCGATGCGATATGCGACACCTCGAGAAAGCGAAACTACTAGTAGAGGGAGTGTTTAGTGAATGTAACGGGCGCGCTTTTGACGGACTCGCCGGTAACGCAGCAGCACATACCTCAGAGACCTGGTGACAAACATGTAATCCACTGAATAAGAGAGATTCAAACGCGTGATTCATATTTGCATAACTTCAGAACTCACATTCCCCGTTTTTTTTTATTTTTATTTATTTATTTTTTTTATTTAGCGAGCGATTTTTCTTGTGAGGTAACGTTAGTAGCGTGACCCAAACTTGAGATATCTAATTCTCCGCTGTGACTGCGGAACTTTTTCACTGTGTCTAATTTGCTGTGAAACGCAGCTCCGTAAGTAACTCCTCCGTCATTCAAGAGTCATATTTGGGTGCACACGCATTCTGATATACTTTCCGGAATGCCGCTGAATTATCCAAATAATAATATCTGGGGTTTAACGTCCCAAAACCACGATATGATTATGAGAGACGCCGTAGTGGAGGGCTCCGGAAATTTTGACCATCTGGTGTTCTTCTTTAACGTGCTCTGACATCGAACAGTATACGGGCCTCTACCATTTCGCCTCCATCGAAATGCGACCGCCGTGGCCGGGATCGAACCCGCGACCTTCGGGTCAGCAGCCGAGCACCCTAACCGCTATACCACCGAGGCGGACAAAAATTATCCAAATCAATACTTTTGAAGCTTGATTCTTCTTGCATCGCGGTTTTGACTCGAAATGCGCCTCACGTGGTTTGAGAATGCGTTCTGTTTTCTTGCTTAGTTCTAGCAGGAGAGCCACCTAGTCCGTAGATTCTGAATTTAAAAAAGTTTGTGTACCAGCTAGGTTTTCTCTGTCACCCTATACCATTCCAGCACTCAACGCCTAGTTATATTCCAGTGTTTTACGTGTCAAAGCCACGATATGGTTATGATGCACATAGGCGTGCGCACGAGGGGCGCAGAAGGGGGCGGCCGCCCTCCCTAGTGACCTAAGAAGGGGAGGGGCGCAAAGTGTGCCCCCATTCATTGACTTAATAGGGAAGGGGGGGCGCTGCGACGAGCCTTGCCCCCCCCCCCCCCCCCTGAAGGGGAACCCTGCGCACGCCTGTGATGATGCACGCCGTGTGTTAGGGGGACTCCGATTTCATTTCGACCACCCGATGGTTCATTAACATGCACCTAATCTAAGTACGATCGGCATTTCGCATTTAGCTCTCATTGAATTACGACCGCCGTGTCCAGGGAATCGCACTCGCGCCTTCGTGCTTAGCAGCGCAACGCCAAGCGACCGCGGCGTGTCCACTCAACGCTAGTGAACCTAGCGTGATTCTTTGTTTCTTCTGTTAATAACGAAGGCAAAGCAGTGAGAAGTTCGTATCACTCTGTGTCACACAACATTTCTTATAAGCGATACATTGAAATTGACCTTTGAGACTGGTCCAGGTCGACGGGTCCAGGACAAGTTTGTCCCAAAATAGCAATGTATCGCCAGACATTCTTGAGGAAAACCGAGATCGCAGACATAACGAAAGACAGACAGAAGTAGAGGAAGTGTAAGCTTTTGTAACTTCATTTTTAGTTGCCTTCCTGACCGTACGGCCGAGTCTGGTTTGACTTTCGTCTGAGTTCTGAACTGGCAGGTCGATACGTTCGGCGCCGGCGGCACGTGGTTCCACCGGCGTCGCGTTGACGTGAACCCGGAAACGAAGCAAAGGCCGCGTGTTTGATGAAGCGTGCTTTTTGGCGTGACGTGCCGTTTCGACCTGGCGCGGTTTGCCCGGAACTTGGTGGGAATGAAAGAACGGCCAAAACCCGTTACGGGTCGGGAAATAGAACCTGTTAACGGCGGAAACTGAGAGCTGTTGTCTACAACGCCACCTGGTTTTAAATGTCGGTGGTAATCATTCATATTTCACGTTGCTCTATCAATGCGGTGGGGGGCAGTGGCGTAGCCAGAGGGTGGCACACCGGGCGTACCCCCCCGAAATTTTTTTTCGCCATGGCATACAGAGCGCAAAATGACCATTTCAAGGAGGTGCCCCACCCGAAATCAAAGTGGTGCCCCCCACCGAAAAAAAATTTCTGGCTACGCCCCTGGGTGGGGGGGTAAGTAAGCTACGTGGATCGCGTACAACTGGGTCGGTGCCAGCTATACGGTTCCAGTTCTCTTTCTGTTCATTCATTTTTCGCCTTTTGTTTCGTGACCGATAACTCCGTATATGTATTGGCACCATCTTCTGCATTACTGCTATGTTCTGCTTGAGGTAACAGCGACACGGCCATTTAGGGAACAGTAATCGAGAAATGTCTTGAACCTAATGAAGCTTTTCAAGGAAAGTTCGGAAAGGCCCATACGCCAGCAATTGCGCTTTTGAGGTCGCTAACATTAGCAGCTTTGTCACGCTGCGCTCTGGCATAAGATCATTGTTATCGTTTCATTCAAATGCTATGAAGGATGTCTCCTCATTGTAAAGCACCCACTGCGAATTTTACTTTTCTTTCTCTTTCCCGTTATTGTTCTGAAAGTAAATCCAGTCGCTATACGTTTGGGTCGCCCTTGGCGTTTTTGCTTTCACTTCTGCGAGGGTTTAGTTCGTTCTTGCCACCAAAGTGCCCATACTTTCGCCTTTGTACAAAACGTCAAGAGGGCGCAGACGTACGCTTGTCAGAAAACCGCCGGCATTTTCGTTGACGCCGACTGGCTGTCTATTGAATTTCGCTTCTGAAACGGACTGCTAGTCAGGACAGATTGCATTGGCGGTCATGCAGACAGATAGCCCTGTTCTCGCGTGCACCTTCAGGTTCGTCAGTAAAACTAAACTGAGCAGACCATGATGACGTAGTTAAAGAGTAATCGGGCAGCAAGCTCCACACGTAGTTTTCGTGTGGAGCTTGCTATATATATATATATATATATATATATATATATATATATATATATATATATATATATATATATATATATATATATATATATATATATATATATATATATATATATATATATATATATAACGCCTCCATAACACGATTCTGCGCCGCGCAGGCCGGTTTTCGCATGGGATACTCTCACGCGTATGCAACTATAAAGGTATGCATTTCAACGGCGACGCTTTACGTATCTCGTTTTAACTTTTCTTTACTTCGTGTCTTGCCTTGAAACACAAGGTTAATGCATGCGTCTCCGAGGGATACGGCTTTTTTATCTGCGTTCCCGAGCCGTGTATCGGCGGCCGCCCGTTTGAGAGATAGGTCCCGCGCGCGCGCTGGCCTCTATAACGCGTAATTTTTTTACGACTGGGTCCGTGCGCGGCATGAAGAACGAGGCCAGCGTTTGTACTACATGGGCACTTGAAACTGAAGGAAGGCGCCGTGCGTGTATTTATGCACAACCGTGTGTGTATGTGTGTGTGTGACTGAGAGGGAAATTTGTGATTTTGATTTATGCCGCGTACAACGGATGCAAGCTCAAAACACTCGCGAGAGCGAGGATAAAACACGGCTCTATTTTACACATTAAAATTTGGGAAAAAGTTGAAATAATCAACCTGAAGGTGCTGCACAGAAGGGGGGCAAGCACAGCGGACTTGTAGGTTGTATTGTTCTGTGAAACTTTTATAGCTTGAATGTAATAAAATAATGCTGCTCAAAGTACGTCCCGCGCAAGGTACACTTGTTTATATCTTGAATGGTATTTAGCTTGTATTAGTGCGGTACATATAAGAAACACGACACTGACGTAAAGGAGAAAGGTAGGCGCTACGCATGTTATCCCTTCACGTCTGTGTCGTGTTTCTTTCTTATATGTGCCGCGCTGGTACAAGCTAAGTTCATGGATGACCAACTCGCCAGAGATATACAACACTTTTGAATGGTGCACCGTGCTGTTTTCATCGCAATGCTTCTTCCAACTGTATACTTGTGTGCAAATCACGAGGACATCTGGCGTTTCTCACAATATTGGCCGCGAACAACGCGCGTTATCATTGTCAGCCTCATGTTTTTGCCTCCCGTCTCGACTGTGGTCTATAAATAAAACTTAACTCGACTGACTTTGAAGGTCGTGCTTGCGCGTAACTATAGACACAACTTTACCATTCACACGCGTAAGGCGCGAGTCGAGACATTCGTTTCTACTTTTTGTTTCCTTTCCCTGTGCCCCTTGTCAACGCGGTTACAGTTTTCTCCTTGACATTCCGTACAGACGGAAATAAGAAAAATGAAAGCAAGAGGAAAGTTGAAGGTGACGTCGCGAAAATCGTAAATCACTTTTGACCACGAAGAGCGCGCGAGTGTCTCGCACGCGCACTCGAAAGAATCCGCGCCTTTGCCGTCTTTTCATTTTTTTTTTATACGCGCTGATTGACAGCATTCATCTTACAGCCTTTGGGGTTGTCTCGCATAGTGTCGTGCGTTTAGAAATAGCGGCAAGCCCGCTCGTCGCCGAGCGAAAAACAAGACTGCACATTACTGCGAGGTGGTATGTATACTGTTTGTACAACACGTATCCGTTGCCGCATCAAACGAAACGAATGAGAGAGGGTGCAGGAATAGCAGAAGCTATATATCGGCTTTCTCTGTGTGATTTATAGTTCCACTCGTAAGCTAGGAGAATAACATGACCGTTTCCTCCGTTCCTTGGCCGTTTATCACGTACGGCGCCGCACGTATCAAAGCAGCGATTCGTTACGACGAGCAAGAAATAAAAAGGTTGGGGAGTTTTGAAAGGATTCCCAACTTGCTGACACATTGTGGGATCGTGAGCTCGCGCATAAAATAAATTTTCCGATGTGCTGAATGCGACTGTAGAAACGCAGCTGTGGATGTGGGTAGGCGAGGATGGAAGGAGGGACGCGCAGTGCTGTGTGACTCCCATACGAGTGACCCGGATGCAGTCTGACAAGTGCGCACTTACAAATCGAACTGAGTTGGAGGAACACTTCGTTTATATACGAACGATCGTTTTGAATCGTGAGGCCTCCGAGGAGTTTTGTTGGTTTTGTCGCGACAGCTGCTGAGTTTCATAGTTTTTCTGTAATGAAGGGCATCTTCGAAAAAAAGAAAAAAAAAACAACAAGAATATAAAGAATTGTGTCCAGCTTATAACGTGTTGGTGTAGCGTCATGTTTTACGTTTGTTTCGTACGAAAGAGTAAAATGCGAGCTGGAAAAATGCCAGTATTTCACTGTCACTCGGGGAACGAGACGTGAAAGACTCGAAAAACTTCCCCATCTCCCGCCAAAGGGAACCATGTGTGGATGCGAAGCAGTGGGGAGATGGTTAGCTTGAGCGGGAGAAACGTCGCCGCTCTCGTTTCGCGGCAGCGGCCCGGGCGCTCATCGCGGCGCTGCACAGGAGAGAGAATGAGGCGCGCTCCGTCATTTTTATAGCGCGGAAGTACCGTGGTGCCCCCCAGCGGAGTATGCAGCTGTCGCACCACCTGTCGCGCGCCGCTCCGTAGAGGATTCCTAGAGGAGAGAACGGGGGGGAACCGTAGGAGAGGAGAGAGAGGGGACGCGCATGCGCTGTGGGGGGTGTGGGACGCGGGAGCCGCTCCCTAGAGTAGAGGATTGCTAGAGGAGAGAAAGGGGGGTGAGCTTTGGAGAGGAGAGAGAGGGGGGAGATGACGCGTATGCGCTGTCGGGGTGTGGGACGCGGGGGCCGCTCCGTAGAGTAGAGGATTCCTAGAGTAGGGAAAGGGGGGTGAGCTTTGGAGAGGAGAGAGTGGGGGGAGGGGACGCGCATGCGCTGTGGGGGGTGTAGGACGCCGGACGCGGGCGCCGCTCCGTAGAGTAGAGTATTCCTAGAGGAGAGAAAGGGGGGTGAGCGTAGGAGAGGAGAGAGAGAGAGAGGGGGAGGGGACGCGCATGCGCTGTGGTGGCGTCGGACGCGGGAGGAGGGACGGACTAAGCCCCCCCCCCCCCCCCCCCCAAACACATGCAAGCAAGATCAAGGAATGGAGTCAACCTGGGCGACAGACACCGCCTTCCTAGCCATTGCTACAGTGTACTAGTACCATTGCTAAGCAGCCTCTCTGTCCGCAGGGTATTTCTTTCTCCCCCCCCTGCCCCCCCCCCCCCCCTATTTTTTTTTGCATTCCGCCTCGTCAGCATCGCGTGCGGTGATACGAAAGCTGCGGATCGAGCATCAGTAATCCAGGAACCAAAGAAAGCTGTTATGATGCTTAAAAAAAAAAAAAAGAAAAGAAAAACCGCTAACGGAGGAGAAAGCGCAGCATTTGTACTGTTGCCTTCTTCGTCTCTGCCATCGTTTTCTCTCTCTATCTATTTTTA
Organism: Rhipicephalus appendiculatus; assembly: GCA_030522465.1. Classification (NCBI taxonomy): domain Eukaryota; kingdom Metazoa; phylum Arthropoda; class Arachnida; order Ixodida; family Ixodidae; genus Rhipicephalus; species Rhipicephalus appendiculatus. The sequence continues at coordinate 1,979,396 of JALIZH010032971.1, forward strand.
CGCTGCAGATATTAAACGAAAAGTTTTTTTGTTTTTTTTTTTTCGTGATGCTTTTCCCATTTGCGTGGTGGGTCGTGGCGTCCCGTTCCTATGCGGGTAAGCATCCTTTCCGCTTGCTAATGTAGAGCCAATCAGCTTCCTTTTCAAACTGACGTCCGCTACAGTGGTCGATGCGAAATATAGATTCTGGCAGAACGCGTTGTATAGATTTATTGACTCGATGCTGTTTGCAGCATGCAACCCGTTGTGGAGTATCTAGCTTGAAGGCTGTGGCGCTCAGCCCCTCACCATTCTCGGGGGGTTGATTGCCGATTTATTCAGCCGCTCTTAGATGTTCTAAAATTGGCACGTGCATGGCTTCGTTCTTTCTCATTAAGTAGAACTATGCTGTAGGCTCTCATCGATGACTGACCCCTTGTCCCTTCCCTGCCTTCATTCATTCCCTGCCTGAATAGTTGTACTTGTTTACATAGATCAGCACAACGTGTGGAGCTCAGTCAGACTCACTCTTGAAATATATTTCGCTCTTCGGGGCTCACTCGGACTCCCACTCACTATTTCTTTTTTTTTTTCAACCGGACTCACTCGGACTCAAACTCGCCAGAATATTACTCACTCGGACTCACTCAGACTCACGGCTCGGTCTCAGTCTGAGTGAGCGTGAGTGAATCGAATAATGATACGTTATTATACGTTAGCGGATACGTATGTAAGCGTTATTGTACGTTAGCGTATAATAAGCATTTTCGACCATGGCGTCAGTGCTTTTTAACATCCAATATCTTGTGTAATCATTGATCATATTTGGCGCCTTTTGATCTCGTACCTCCAATTCCGAGTTATCAGTGATTGCAAGCCAGTAACGACATGTCTTTTTTTTCTTGAAAGTGATTACCCAAACGACATATTTTTCACCAATACCTTCCCTGTGAAAAAGTTTGCGGGGGGAGTGCGGGAGGTCAAAACTCACGCCTCTGATTAATAAATATTGAGGTGGCGTATGAACGATAGTGCTCCGAAGTACGTGTCAGTCAGTAAACGTGAGTATAAACGTGAGATGACATTAAGGCTGATAGTAGGCCCATAGCCAAAGGGGGGGGGGGCTAGGTGCCCGGGACCCCCCCCCCCCCCCCCCCCGAAATTCGGATGGAAGCGGGTGTTTTACCGAGGAAAAATAGCCAAAAATGGGTGTTTTTCAAGGCTTTCAACAAGTCTCCCCCCCCCCGAAAAAAATTCCTGGCTACGGGCCTGGCTGAAAGTAATGCTGAAGTCGAGTAGATAGGGACCATAGGTCGGACAAAAAATGCGGAGCTCACTCAGACTCGCTCAAAAAATATATTTTTTCCGCTTACGGCTCTCGCTCGGACTCAAACTCGGCAATATTTTTCTTATACGGACTCACTCGAACTCACGCTCACTAAATTTTTTTTTTCAGCCGGACTCGCTCACACTCAAACTCTCCGGAACATTACTCACCCGGACTCACCCAGTCTCAGACTTACGGCTCGATCTTAGTCTGAGTGAGCCTGAGTGAGTCGACTGATGAGTGAGCTTGCCGACCTATGCTTAACAAGAAGGGAAATCTGGGCTAGTTGGGTGTAGTTCATTTTGATCAGCTCACAGCGCAACATAAGACGAATACGTAGACGTTTCAGCGCTGGTGTTGTCACATTCTTCTTCTACGTCTTCGTCTTATGTTGCGCTGTGAGCTGATCAAAACGACCTATGCTTGTTTGTAACGTTGGCTTTGAGTCCGGAGACGAGACGAACATGTCCGATGGTTAATCAAACGACAATCCTGTATAGGTTCGTTATTTTCCGGATATAGTATGTTAGCGTTTACTGTCAAAATTTCGAACCGTTTGGTGCAGAGTATAGGTTCGGCATTCAGGGAGACATGTCATGTTCGGGAAGAATAAGCGTCAGGGTTTGATTAACAAATTGAATCAAAACGCTTAAGTTCATCGTCTTTTCGACCCCAGCAACGGCGACAGGATGTCTACCGACTCGGTGGCGAAATTTATGCCGCATGTATATAGCAAGCGAATCGCTCTCATTACTTCACGTTGCTTTCCGCGAATGGCGCCCCTGATGTCTGCATTGTTGAAAAGCACATGTCTGCATTTTTTGAAAAAAAGAAGTCATTCCTTATTATGAACCGGGCGTATTGCTCAGATTGTGAAGGCGATGAATTTCCCGTGTACCAACTGTATAAGCCGCAGGACATCCTGCGCCGAATATATAACTGGCAATGCGGACTGACACTTTTCAAACCTGTCATTTCGACCAAGATGTTGCTTGCCAACAAATTCATTTTTTAGCTCTGTTACTGCACGCTACAGGTTTCGCCACAGCCAGCCTCTCGCGCATCTGCAGAATGCCAAACTTATTAAAGAATTCGCTATTATGCTAATTTTGCAGCTTATATATGCTTGCTGATTTTGCGACCAAGCGGTTGAGTTATAATAATGGAGGGCTGCATATACTTCCATGTCATACTGATTCGTGTGCTCGCACGCATCAGCAGCACCCGCGCACCCCCCCCCCCCCCACACACACACACACACACACGCACACGCACACGCACGCACGCACGCACACACACACACACACACACACACACACACACACACACACGCACACACACACACACACACACACACACACACACACACACACACACACACACACACACACACACACACACACACACACACACACACAGCGCGCGCGCGCGCACACACACACGCACGTCCGCACGCCCGCAGGGACAAATAACATCACATAGAAAAGGGGAATGCATAACAGCGAACTTTCTCACGCTTTTCCGACACTCATGATACAGACGAGACTGTGCGGTAATAACGGCGGCGGACATTTTCTCCGCAGCACGATTCTGAGCCGAACGTCGCGTATAATGCGAAATGAATTCGCTTCGTCAGGGAGACGCGATAAGGCGGGCCTCGCGCGCTAAACTCACGTCCGCTCTCGCGGGGGCAGTTTTGTGGGCTGCATGCCGCCGTTTCCGAGTTCGCCCCGCAACTTGGGCGCGCTATTTTGTAAGCCGCGAGTCTTTGACCGCAACCGGGCGCATTCGCGTCACGTCTCGGTATCGCTTCCGAACGCGTATACGATTCCCTGCGACACCGCGGGGGGGAAGCGTGGTCCACGCCTGAATTCGCATCGCCGATGCTGTGGCGTGTTGCGCCAGCCGCATTTATGTGCGAGAGGCGCTCTCTCCATGAGGTTGGTTTGTGTACGGGCATTACGGAGATGCGGGGTGCATGCCGAGAGTGTTGAATGGCTCAGTTTAGTGAACTATATGTGCAGCTGCACGCATCGTCAAGAGCGTATACATTCGTGTATGCATAAAACATCTCGTTTCGCTCGTATATCCGCGCGTGCTCGCCTTAAGTTGTAGCGCGTGTCGCGGCCGACGTGTGGGCTCGGTAGCATCGCCTGCATCTCTCGCATGCGGACGTGGAGACAATAAAACGACTCGTGACAGCGCATATTCATGTGCGGGTGGACTGGCCAGATACACGTCGATAAATTTAGACTCCCGAAGACGATGATGAATACGGCCCGGCATATTTTATCTCTCTCGTAGGTTATGCAACGTACTAAAACAAGTTTTACCTCTCTCAGAAGTTATTGGTAGCTTGATTTACATTAAACAACATTTTGCTTTCGCTAAATCAAGGTCAGAAACAACGTTTTTTTAAAAGATATTTGAAATGCTCACCTTTTCGTACTTTTACGGTAAAATAATACATTATTCCTCATCCGCGCTCTGGCCCTCGATAACCGCTCCCCTCACGGCTGAAATAGCAGTGGGCGACCGCAGTTAAGGAGAGACGAAACTGCAAACACGTCGAAGTTATGGTATTTAGTTGCAGTGCACGCATAATGCTATGCACGCAATTAATCTCTGGTGCCCGTAGTAAGCAAGAAATGCGAAGTTCATCAGCCAACGGCTAGTCCTGCTGGCTACATTTTTTCTAAGGCGTTGGACTGGGCTTGTTGGTATACATTGTCAAATTGGGAAAATAGCAGCGGTATAAGAACCACATTTTTTCGCTTGGCAGTTGTCCACGAAAGCTGCACCTGCTCTTCAAGGATTGCTTGCTGCTTAGTTAAACAGAGGCCGAGAGCCACAAAACTTCTCTTTCGTAACCGCGAGTTTTTCTTTGGTCAGCCGGCTTGGTTATGTCCCGCATCGAGATTGGCTGTAATATTAAGAAAATATTTATCGTAAGACGTATTTGTGAATACAGGCCCAATATATTTTTGCGCCAAGCTGTAAATTCTCGCGCTGATGTCACCCCACCTGTCCTTGCCATTTCAGTGTATAAGCCAACAAGAGAGCGTTATGGACTTGTTTTATTAAAGTTGGAGGTTAACAGTGATGATTAAGGGCGCGTTATCTGAGCGATGCCATTGTGTGTGTGGGGGGGGAGGGGGGGGAATTGAGAAAGGTTTCCCCGCGACCAGTGGCGTAGCCAGGAGGCGGCACACCGGGCCCGTGCCCACCCCCCCAAACTTTTTTTCTCGCCATAGCATACCGAGCTCAAAATGACACTCGACCACACCTGCCGGCCCGTGTCCCACTTCAGATCAGGAAGGTGCCCCCCCCCCCCCCGAAAAAAAATTCTGGCCACTCTCCTGCCAAGCACAAGGTGAACGAAACAAAATTGTTGTTTATTATTATATCGGTTTTTGAATCCGCATTGTGCGCAGTTTCCTTCGTATGTTCTTACCGGCACACATTTTACGTCTCATGCACGCATAATAGAATTTTCTAGGAAAAAGCGATAACAAAGAGAAGGGGGTGCTCCCTCGATCTGTCTTCACTGCGCCGCGTTTTCATTCGATACAAATTGCTCAAGCACGCGCATATATAGAGAAAATTAATAAGGCCTTGAATGAACGCGACACAGTTGTCGCGCATTTGTACACCGATCGGCGTGTCTTTTCGTCTCAATTTGCGGGAAAAAAAAATAAATGCCGTATTGTGTACGCAAACAGGAAAAGACGAAGTATAGCAGGTGCGTTTGGTTGATATCGCTTATGAATATAAAGCGAAAAAAAAAATTACGCACATGCTATTGGCACCTGTCTTCCCCGGTGGCAGGATAGCCTTTATTCGTTTGCCGCAATAGGTTGGCGCTTTTTTTCACTGTTTGCTTTTCTTTTTTTTTTCTGCGTTCGTTTATGTTTAGTCTTTTTCTCCACTTCGGAGTGCATCCGTATTACACGTTTCGCGATGATATATACTGCAGCATTTCGGCCAAGAACGTTTTCAGCTATTCGTGTCAGTGCTGCGATCGGTCGCTGCAGCTGAATCCTGGTGCATTTTTTTTTTATTGCCCGTTCTATAAAAATGAGGACGGAAGACATAAAACAGAAAGGGAACTCTATATATACTTCAACACTGCGACACTGTAATGAATCAGTGGCTTCGTAACTGCGGGCTTGCATAGCCTAGCTGTCGTATAGCCGGTACAATTGGGGGGCGCGAAGCGCAGTGCCCCTGGCTTTGCATAGAAGGCCTTCTGATTGACTTTGTTCATATATGTATACCTAAATATAATGTGGGTGAAAGAATGGGAATGGATCAAGGGCTCGTTTTTTTTTTTTTTTTTTGTTACACAAACCCTAATGAAATCAACGCACAATGAAGCCAAGGAAAGTATGGGGATATTTCTGTGCGTGCAAACCTGGGAGTGTTAGCCTGTGCCGCTCGTATAGCCTTGACCGCGTGAGGGGAATATAAAGTGGAAAAAGTCTGGCTCGCGGACAGGAGGACTGCTTAGCATTGTTGGTAGATAAATTTCTGCGGTAATCACTGCTCGAGCACTGACTAGGTGTTCCATTTCACACCAGTAAAATAAGGAAATTTACACTCTAAGAAGTAAAGGAGGAAGAGGGGTATCGAGGTTGCTCCTTTAGGGGAGTAACTAACTTGCCACAACCATTCTCCCATTTTGGGGGTAGCTGCGAAGGGACGAACTGTTACTTCCTCCTCGCGGTTATTCCTTAAAGGGACACTAAAGGGGAAAACGATTTTTCGCGTATTAGTTAAGCACAATTTCACAATACCGAAAACACCACTCTTACCGCGACACGACGCTTGGTAAGCGAGAAAACACGCGAAAAGAAAATGCGGATGGATGACGCCACCTTTAAATTCCAGCACCAAACACCGTGACATCATAGATTCTGAAGGCGTCTACTGAGTCCTACGTAGCTTCTAATCAATAAAAATGAGGTGCATTGTCATCTGTGGGTGCCATAGACTTAGCATACGAAGTTTCAGAAAATTTCATCGAGCCAATGTCACGAAAATACGAAAAATACATTTGGAATCTCTGGCGTCACGCGCGCAGATATCGGCGCCAAATTTAAAAAAATAAAACTTTAACCTTGATTTTCTCCGCTAATAATGAACCTATGATAATGAAACATATGACATTAGAGTTCTCAGAGTGCATTTTGTCAACCTAAACCAAGTCATTATTTCACTTTAGTGTCCCTTTAACAATTGCTCCATCCCGATACTCCACAGCTACTTTTTGCGCAAAAAAAAAAAAAATCATTTCTTGGTTCACTTAACCAGCATTTCGAGATTTGTCAGGCATGGGATTAGATGTACCATCGATATACAGGCATCACATTCAGAAATAATGTTCAGTAAATTTATAGCGCACACATGGGATTCGAGCTCACGACCACTGAGTCATGCTAAGTCGGGCTAGTTGGTTTACATTAATTTTAAAGGCTTAGTAACTGCGCTATTGAACATGGACGAGGACGAGTGAAAGACAGGACGCGAGTCTGCTGTGAGTCTGTGCGCGTCCTGTCCCTCACTCGTCTTCGTCCGGGTTCGATAGCGCAGTTACTGATACCCCTGTCACACGTGGCAACTTAAGTGCACTTTGAGTGAGTGCACTTACGCTCACAAAGTGTCACTTTGGCTGTGCGTTGCTACACGAGAAAGCGAAGTGTACTTTGGAAATGATGGCAGTGGCAATTGGCGGATTAGTAGCGCAACATGTATTGGTTATTTTTGCGCCCGTGTCTCAGCGTCAGACAACGCTGTCTTCGTGGAAGTAACACCAGTGGCACACGCCATCGTAAATGAGTGGAGAACGGCTAACCTACACATGTGCAAGTGTAAGGAAGTAAACAACACGACGGACGCGGCCATTAAACCACTGTCACACGTGGCAACTTAAGTGCACTTTCAGCGAGTGCACTTGCGCTCACAAAGTGTCACTTTGGTGGTTCGCTGCTACACGACAAAGCGAAGTGTACTTTAGAAATGATGACAATGGCAATTGGCGGATTAATAACGCAACATATATTTGTTACGTTCGCGCCCGTGTCACAGCGACGGACCACGTTGTCTTCGTGGAAGTAGCACCAGTGGCTCACTCCATCGCAACTGACTAGAGAACGAGGGACCTACACATGTGCAAGTGTGCAAGGAAGTAAACAACGCGACGGACGCGGCCATTACACCGCATACACCGCATGTGCTCGCGCATCCCCCTAGCGGACGTGGCCGCAAACTGCCCGAGGGCGAGACTAGCGAGGTTTTTCGTTGTAGTATGACTTGTTTTAATACATATCAGTATTCCTGATAACGAAAATAATGGTTAAAAATACTATCAGCGCCGCTTTATGCAATAGCGTATTTATGTGCAAGCCACTGCGACCGAGGCTACACACTCCGTCGCAGCGAAGTGAGGTTTGCGAACACACTTGCCCGCAAGTGTACTTTGCAGCGAGTGACACTAAACTTTCTCGTGTGACAGCGTGCAAATGACACTCGCGGCGAAGGGCACTCGCTCAAAGTGTACTTACGTTGCCACGTGTGACAGGGGTATAAGTCACTGAGTCAGCATGCGTGTACACTAACCACCATAGGCGTGCGCGCGGGGGGAAAGCAGGGGGGGGGGGGGGAGGGGGGGGGGGCGCCAAGCTAGACCCATACATTGACATAATAGGGAGGGGGGGCGCTGCGACGAACCTTCGCCCCCCCCCCCCCCCTGAAGGGGAACCCTGCGCACGCCTATGCTAACCACTACACGCCACGCTACGGCACCGTCTAAAAGGGAACGGGGTTATGTATAGCACCGATGGGTTGTTTGCACACGGCGCGTACATTTCTGCAGTTGCTCCGAAAAAGGGCGCTTAGCGCCCTTGTTGCTGTGCCGTGTGCAAACTTTGGCACACAGTTCGTCCCTTGTGGGAGCAAAGCGCCCTTTTCGGTTAACTGTGCAGTTTACTCGCGAAATATTTTTAGAGTGTACCAGTTAAATAGTCGATAAAATAGCCGAAATATTTAGCGCAAAGTGAAACAAGGACGAGTAGGGAGGACACAACACGTGCGCTAACTTTCTTTTTTTCTTTTTTTGAAAGTTAGCGCGCGTGTTGTGACCTCCATTTTCGTCCTTGTGTCACTTTGCGCTAAATATTTCCTCATGTCTTACCAACAAGACCGAATTTCTCCCGTTTTCGATAAAATAGTGATCTGGTTTGAACGTATAGAACATTCAAACAAGCTCATCATACTGTTTTTACATCGGTACTATATCGCATGTAACTTACGCTCGTGTTCTGCAAACTATCTTACTCATCATGATATACGGTATACGTATATTACTGCTGTCCTTTCAGCCTTTGCATTGCGTGTATAAAGAACGCGGCTATTTATCGATCGCCGGGTAAATTAACGGAGTGCGCAACGAAATATGTAAACGAACATAAAACGAAGCATTTCTGTATAATCTTCTACGTCGCTGTAAGCGCGCCATGGCTCGGTGAGTCTTTCTGGCGTTGGACGTGGTTTGCGTGCCTCTATAGCTTGGAGCTGCGTTTCCGCGGACCGCTGAAATTTCTTCCCTCTTGCTCCGCCCTTCGCTTTTCGACGCTGTTCAGACCCGCCAGGAGGAAACGGGCATCAGCCGCAGCAGCAGCGTGCCTCCAAATTAAGAACCGCGTTGCCCGAGGCTCCGAGCGCGATATAGAGCGGCGTGGCGTCACGTCGGACCCTCATCCATCATCGGGCCCGTTCAAATACAGGCTTCCCCGAGCGATACCGCGAGCGAGTGAGATAGCACCGCTCGATGGTTAGCGAACTGCTTCGTGGGCGTGCCTGTCCACTGAAAGGCAAGCCTCACTGGGTCGCGTGTGCTGCGCCAGCAGCTCCCGATCTTTTAGAGCACCAGCCGACGGGAAGCAAGCTTGGATATACTGGGCCACGCATCCTACCGTTCACCTTATTCAGCGATAAATTGTGACTTTTTTTCTTCTCTCGTGGCCTCGGTAGCCACGTTCCAGGTATCGGAAAGAAGTGAGAGATATTAGATGCATTTCGGAGAATTCGAAGCGATCAAGTTAGAATAGGATGTTTTACTCGTTCGTCTCCGTCTCCAGATGGAGTACACGAGGTCTCGGGTTCGATTCCTAGCCGCTGTACGTGTTGCATTCGACGGAGTGCCGAAGGTATCCGTGGATCATGGCATAATTAGTCCTAGGCCATTCATAACTCAGCATTATTTACAGGTCACGCATGGTACCAATCTGAATATGTATGTCCAGGACCCTGTTGGAAAGTCCACTGAATTGAATGAATGAATGAATGAATGAATGAATGAATGAATGAATGAATGAATGAATGAAGTCTAATTTAACAATCGCACACAAACGGATAGGCTTGGTGATAAAGCAAATTCAGCGGCATAGTGCCCCACGTTCCGTACCATGCACATATCCATATATTGTTAGCGTAATGTATAACACGCGCTGCTGTATTTCTAATCTCACGTTGTTTTGTCGGACCATCCGAACAATGTTTTAAACGCCTCTCTTCACGCGCCCTCCTCCCGCATCTCAGTGCCCGCATTAAGAAGTGTATAATTTTTCGAGAGATTTAGTTTTATTCTATCTGCGTTACACAGTGCAGTCGCGCTATCGTGCTATTCGACAGTATAATGATGCCGCCGCATTGCCGTTCCACAGCTTTAAAGAAAACCGTTCTCACTAATGTGCCCGCCTTCGCGGGCAGTTACACAGCCTTGCATACATATTGAAAAGCGCGCCGCGGGACGCATTGAAAGGTTGTTCGGCTAAATCTGCGAGCGGGCTTACCTCCCGCTGCCCGGGTGCTTATTACGCCCAGGCACGCGCGTAATCCCATTTGCATGGCTGCAACGATCGCAAGGCCAGGCCGGTCGACGCATTCGTGAGTGAATGCGACGGAGTCGTGGCCCGTGAATACGAGGGTGGGCTCTATACGTCCGCATATAATGGCACGCATATGCTCTGTATACCGCGTTCGCCGACTGACCCGGTTTCGATTCAGACGGCGCAGCTGCATGGTTAGTTGGTGCTGGCACGAAATCACCACGATCCGAGCGTCGATGATCTTACCTGAAGAGGAAAGGGCGGTCGTCACTTTGGACTAGTAATATCGGAGGTTGCGCGTCGACGCACGTTTCTTAATTTCTTTTTATATTTTTATATAGGAGCGATGGCCGATGTTGAAGTAGCCGGCACAACGACTCCGGCGCTTGTCGCGTGCGTGTGTTAAAATTGTGGTAAAGAGAAAACGAGGCTACAGAGAGAATAACTACAGTTTACGCGGAGGGAGGGGGGGGGGGGGGCGAGGAGGTAGGGAAGAAACACTAAACATGAAAACGACCACGCTCAAATGCGGCTCTCGCGTTCGCATGTTTTAGCGCGGTCTAGGCCCGTGACCAGGAATTTTTTCCGGAGGGTACTTGTTGAAGGCCTTGAAAAACAGCAATTTTCATTATTTGTCCTTGGTAAAACACCTCCTTCCGTCCGAATTCCGGGTGGGGGGGGGGGGGGGGGTGGCCTAGGGCACTCCCCCCCTTCCTAGCTACGGGACTGTCGCGGTCGTGTAGTCACAACATACATTTATCCCGACGTTTCATTCGGGGATCGGCCTTCATCAGATAGGTGATAAACGCCGGTTCCCTGGTAGAAACGTCAGAATAAATGTGAAGTTTTTCGATATGACTTTTTTGTTTGCTCATATCCTTATCCTTAACCTAATACAGGCAGGAACATTCTCCTTTATGTATGTATGCATGTATGTATGTATGTATGTATGTATGTATGTATGTATGTATGTATGTATGTATGTATGTATGTATGTATGTATGTATGTATGTATGTATGTATGTATGTATGTATGTATGTATGTATGTATGTATGTATGTATGTATGTATATATATATATATATATATATATATATATATATATATATATATATATATATATATATATATATATATATAATATGAGAACTAACAGACAAAGATGCCAAGGAGAGTATAGGGGAAGCTATTAGAAGTAATTGTAATGTAAATGTGAAGAAAGGCACCCTGCCGGTGGCAAGTTATCTTTTCGTCCACTTTCCTTTCTTCACATTTACATTACAATTACTTCTAATAGCTTAATTCCCCTATACTTTCCTTGGCATCTTTGTCTGTTAGTTCTCATTAATACTGTGTCTAACAAAGCAAACGAGCCCTTAAGTTTACAATTCTTTCCTATATATATATATATATATATATATATATATATATATATATATATATATATATATATATATATATATATATATATAAAAGTAAATTATGAATAGTCTGTCTTCGGTTGCCGTAAAATATATAGGAAAAAAGGTGTACGCTTCTAATAAGCTGCATTTGTTGACGTTTCGATCGGAGACCGGTCTTCATCAGGATAAGGATTTATCATCGGTGTCTTGATGACAATCGGTCTTCGATATATATATATATATATTAGCGAAAGATTAAGAGAGGACCTACTCTGCTCGCGGCAGCAAGAGTTGCAGGCTCAAGCTGAACAGTCAGCATTTCCATAAACTATGAATAAGCGCTAGTTTAGTGAAACCTATGCATATAATACAAAATAATAAGAAGAGTTCAGCAAAACCTTTCTGTACATTTTATATGTTGGCAGAGCACAACGGAAGCCCAATTCACTTGAAGGAAATGCGTATACAGATCTAAATATCAAGCGCTGCTTGCAAGGAATGCGCGGGGGGGGGGGGGGGGGGGGATATCTACTCGCGCAACATTGAGGAAATGCTTTCAGGAAATGTTTCCTCGTAAGAACCAGTGGTTCGAACAACGACTGGGCTTATAAAAAACAAAAAACGAACAAACAATACGACCTCTATACAGCGAGCTGTCACGGTGGGCCGCATGCCCAATACTGTGAGAGACCGAAAGTTCCGGTGCCATAACCCGACACGACGTTTGTTACTGGAAACAGGGCTGTGTATTCGCGTGCAGTGAGCGCGCAGAAATCCTGCGCCGGAGAGTTTCGGTCACGATTCCGCTGCTGGCATTTGTTAATCTTTTTTTTCTGAGAGCGTGCGCTATAGACACGCGCGTTGGTTTGCGAAGCGTGACGTTTTCCTTGTCCCTGTGTGTCAGCGTTCTTCCTCCCCACTTCTATATTTATTTGGTGTTAAAGAGCTTAACGACGCAGCGAGCCCCTGCGAGGCTGCGACGCGTTAGCGGGTTGCTCGGTCGGGGCTCGCGCACTCCATCAGCGTCAGTCGCATCTGGGATGCGGAGGATGCAGCGCCTGTCACCAGCGGTATAACGAATGGGAAGTCTTGCGGCCGGAGGCGTACACGTTGTTGAAGAAGAAGTGATGCCAGCACGCGCGTTTGGCGTTTGTTTGTGGGATAGCGTGCGAGTCTCGCCTGCTTTCGCTTTCAGCGATATGAATTAGCACGCTCTGTGTACAATCTGATGTGTTGTCCGGTAAGTAAATATCCCGCTGGCGTAAGAAAGAACTTTAGAAAATATCGGCTTTCCTCTGGCGGCTGGTCTTTTAATTAACGAAAGCTACAGAACAAACAAATACACGTGTATGTACAGTTGGTGTCTAAAGTTTAGAGACCACTATAGATCTGGGAAAACTTTGAATTTTCCAGCCATATACACATGTATGCGGTTGAACTACGCAGTACATGTTGTTAGTGCCTTTAGACCGGAAATCTAAATTCAAAGCTGCCCGCAGAAGCAGCGGCTTTTTCTCGTGTCTCGTATAGTTCCTAAACCTTTGATGCTGACTGTACGTGGATAAGTGGCAAATACAGAAGAAAAGCAACGCGATACCGATCATAATCCACTGTTTTAAGTGAGCTTCCATGTGCTTAGATTTAGGCGCACGTCAAAGAGGTGGTTCAAATTTCCGGATTTCTCCACTACGGCTCCTTTCATAATCATATCATGGTTTTGGGACGTAACACCCCAACAGTTAACCCCTTCAGGCGCGCATTATGATGCACTGTCCCGAAATGTCTAAATTTCGCACAACATAATTCTAAGGCACTCGTTATTACACTCCAAGAAAGAATTAGCGTATAATTAAATATTGAATTATTCTGCAAGAACTCATTTATGATTTTCACACGAAAAGAAGGTAATCTTAGGCTCAAAATACACACGCAGTTCGTTTTTGGGTCTGTTCATTTTGAGCAAAGAAAAATAATATTTAAAAAGTTGGTTCGGGAACGCGGCACATCCACTCACAAGTCAAACATCGTAGTGTCGTCATAAAAGTGATCGGCTGCAGTCGTATGCAGCACATAAGGGTCAAGTGAAGACGCGTTGACTGTGCATAAGGTTCAATTATTCCTATGCGCAATGTATCTTGCCCTTTCTTTCCCACTAGTCCGAGGAACTGGCAAAAACAAGTCGCGTCCACATATGTGGACGCTGCGCCTGAAGGGGTTAAGTGTTATATTGTCTGACTGAGCTCAGCAACTGACTCGGGACAGGCGCCTTCTTCAACAGCTATAGCTCCCGCAGAGCCCGCACAGCTGCGCCGTTCTTTCTCAGTCCGCAACGTATATCTATCGGCCGTGGAGGGCGGCGCATGTGATTACACGGCACGTTCACCGCTCGGGCACCCCGACCGCGGCTGCCGCCACCGATACGCGCGATGAATAAATTACGGCGACACGTTTTGCGTCGCGCGCGCTCCCGACCATATACCGCGTTAGCGGCGAGGTATGTAGGTGTATGCGCGCGCACCGGTGGCCGTTCTGCGCCGCTTTGATTATCTCCGCTGGGAGCATGTTTCATTCTACCGGGCCTCTGGTGCTCTTTTTTTTTTTTCCCCCATTATCCTCCCTTCTCCATTACGAACGACGTAAATTTTCTGCGCTTGCGATGTACAAGGTCTGTCCGGGGACGGGTCGTCTCCGATTTGAATGAGCGGTTCTTGCAGCAGAAAAAGAAAGAAAGAAAGAAAGAAAGAAAGAAAGAAAGAAAGAAAGAAAGAAAGAAAGAAAGAAAGAAAGAAAGAAAGAAAGAAAGAAAGAAAGAAAGAAAGAAAGAAAGAAAGAAAGAAAGAAAGAAAGAAAGAAAGAAAGAAACGTGAAGAGAAACAGCTACTCGAAAACGAGCACGCGAACTGAGGGTCATTAATAGCAGCACCGGGAGGTGCGCGGAGCGTGGTGCAATTAAAGACTGATGAAAGAGTACAGAAAGTGACGGGGCCAAATCCGAGTGACGATAATGACTGCGCGGCGCTTCTCTCTGTAGGACTGCTGCGTTGAGGATGAGCGTTGCCTTTTTAAAGTGAAACGAGCCGGAGACCGATGAGAGCGAAATTAGAAGTGGCGGCGGAGTGAGACCCGTGCGTCGGTGCTTTCCTTGCGGCCTTTTCCGTGGCAGACGGAGTTTTTTCCCATTGAATCGAGACGTACCGAAACGAACGACGGAGCTCGCAGCGTGCCGTCGCATGCGTGGCTGCTTGAAGACGCGGCCTTTATATATGAGGCGCTGTTTAAAGAGGCTGCTGCGATAGAGGAGCAAGGAATATGGCTGAGAAACATTAGTAATGGGGTTTCGCTATGCAACTCGATACGTGGCTTTCGCCATCTTTAACGTTGGAATTTCGGGAAGGACATGGTAGATCCGCATACCTTGTGTATATAGAGCAGTTATAGCGTTTTCTATACTGTTGTAGCGTGTACGATTCGCACGTTTGTGTGACCGGTTTGTTCGCTTAATCAAGTGGAGCCTTGCTATGTGTTACAAATTTCGGTAGCGGCCGCGGCACCGCGAGTGTACAGAAATGCGGCCCTCGAAGGTGCTCCGGTCACATGCGTATTTGAACGAGGCGTTGTCTAATAATTGATGCTCTGTCGATCGTGCGCTTGTAGGCGATCTGCCGTTTCTGATATGATAGTCTGACCTGTTATCACAGTTATTTGTCATTTCACATCGCTGAATATCATTGTTGCCTCGCATTGTTGAATTTCATTGTTTCATACGTGACCGTCGGTGTTGCCTGTTGCCAACAGAAGTCTTCGCTGCTGAGCGCGTGACTAAAGGTCTAGGTTCCCGGCTTGGAGGAAGGAAAAAGTTAGGAAGGAGCATTGCGCGATGCCAAAGAAAGAAAGAAAGAAAGAAAGAAAGAAAGAAAGAAAGAAAGAAAGAAAGAAAGAAAGAAAGAAAGAAAGAAAGAAAGAAAGAAAGAAAGAAAGAACAGAAAGAAAGAAAGACAGACAGACAGACAGACAGACAGACAGACAGACAGACAGACAGACAGACAGACTACAATCGTTTTAGTACTGCCTTAAAGTATCGCCTTCATGTCTCACACACGCAACGTTTGATGATGATGTGTGGCTGAGCCCTTTGTATCGGGCGGGCAAATGCCATGTGCCCTAGCCAAAGAATCGGCATAACAACAACGACAAGAAAAAGAATATGCACTACACAGACGCACATGCACATCCAACAGTATTAATTCGCAGTTAGTGTGTACGATCTCATTGTTCCACCAAGTGAACTCGTATGCATTTGAGTAGCGCCCCACCATTGTCCCAGCCTTGCTTTTGTGGTGCGAACTGCTGCATAGTTCGCCGCACCAACTGCTCCATCGCCTGAATGTATAGTTACAGAGTCACCTGGACCCACAAACCCCACTGGCCAGGGCAGTGGATGGATGGATGCTATGAGCGTCCCCTTTATAACGGGGCGGTGACATGTCTGCCACCAGGCTCGAGGAAAAAAAAAAGAAAAAAAAACTTTCTTTTTATGTTGGCCTAATGCCTTATCTACAGTGATTAAATCTATGTTATTATAGCAAAGAAAAAATATAAATTCACGGTCCATCTCTCTGCCTCTTAAGGCCGAATGACCTTATTTTTTCCCCATTCTTTATTTTTGTCCTTTATATCTACTTTTCTGCCACCAATACTCTAACCGCCTCTTACTTATTTCTATCGCGGACGTGTTCAGCTTTCTATTGTTGTCCCTAAAACCCAAGTCTTCATGTAGACTCGTGTCCCCACGTATATCTGGGTGGATATCCCCACATTCAATCAGTACATGGTATACAGTGTCTCTTGTGGAAGGCGCCATCTGTTGAGCGCTGATATTGTATATATCGCGCTGAAAGTAAAATACGGTATACCCCGCTGTAAGTATTCTTACATCGTAGTATACATGTACCACGCCTCTTCCTTCAATCATTTCGTTATATGTATAGTACGTCTCGCCACGAACACCGTGCAAGCACCGCAGATCATGCCGCAGATGCTTGTCGGTGGCGCGCGCCATTGCGTGCGCGTGATTGTCGTCGCAGTGTGGAGGACTGCGCTTGTCGCGATTCTCCGATGGAGCGCGCACGCAGTCTGCCCGTCTGCCCATTCCCGGAATGTCGTCGCCGGCGGCGCCGCGCGCTGGTTTTTGTTGTCCGCATTGATCGGCTAGTTAGGCGGTTCTCTCCGCATCGTGCGTCAACTCAATCGCAGACCTCCTTGTTCGGATCGTGTTGTTGCTGTCGGCCTCTCGTGTGTCCTTCGTTTGGTCTCCGTGGGCTCGTGACGGATGCTGTTTGCGTGCAGCGCGAGCCCTGCCATTCGTCGATCGCTGTGTGTGTGTGTGTGTAGTTTCGACATTGGATGGAAGCGCGGACAGTTGCGTAAACATTTCGGAAATGCGCGCATAGGTATTGCGGTAACTCTGGTTACAGCCGAGGTGTGTGTGTGTGTGTCGTGTGGCATAGACGGTCGCGACATCTGTGGCGCGGGTGGCCAGCCATTTTACCCGAGTGTTGTACGTAACCGAGGTCTCTATTTGCACCACTTTGTTATAAACCGTATACTTGACGCGTGAGTGCATCCCTGTAGTGGCCTAAACGTGCTTGTTTCACTTCGACTCTGGAAGGAATCGTAAATGTCACTAATTTCACGATTCCATGCGGTATTCTTTAGGAATGATTGTCAACCAGCAAGTTCACGAAACGTTGATTTGATACCTGTCGCTTTATATATGTGTCTTTCTGGGTTCAGGCGAACCAGAAGCTTCTTATCCCGGTGTATAGCTGATTGTTAGATTGTGTCCGCCGCGGTGGTGTAGCGGTTAGGGTGCTCGACTGCTGACCCGAAAGTCGCGGGTTCGATCTCGGCCGCGGCTGTTGCATTTCGACGGAGGCGAAATAGTAGAGGCCCGTGTATTGTGCGATGTCAGTGCACGTTAAAGAACACCAGAGGGTCAAAATTCCCGGTGCCCTCCACTACGGCGTCCCTCATAATCATATCGTGGTTTTGGGACGTAAAACCCCAGATATTAAAAATTAGTTATTGTTAGATTGTGTACAAGTTCTGCATGGTATACTGATTAACGTATCTACTTTCTACGCCACTGACGCATATTTGTAAGCTTTAGTCTATGAGCTACTGCATGTAGACTCGCGTTCTTCATGCTCTGGCAAGCGATCAGTCAGTTTGTTATATAGGAGCTATACCAGTAAGGCTCATAAAAAGTTATAGGCATTTAGTGTATGTTTTGTATGAATTTACGTGTACTTATACGCCGGGTCCGTTTCAGTACGTATGTGCCTTACAGCAGTTAGTATAGTATGCGCGGCATCTTTACCGCACACGTTTCTATGCTGGCCCAGTATAGTAGACTGCCTGACGAGTCAAGCTAAAATTTACGTCGCCTGCGAATGGCGACATCGGAACTCTCTGTCTGCTACTCTATGGCCGACTATGTTTAGTCTGTCAATTTTATTTGCTTCTCGTTTGAAGTTTCAGTGGTGTAGAAAGAAGAACAAGAACGAACGAGAAAGTTTACTTCGTCACACTGTTCTGTTCCGCTCGCTGAGCGAGACATTTTGAGGCTGTCAAAGAGGGCGTGTTTGGTTTCGAAGTTGCTCTCTTATATACACGTCTATGGGCGCACCTGTTTGCTTTTAAATTTACGAGGAGTATCGTCTGGCCGCGTGTACTAAATTGGCGGGCGTAGTTACTTTAGAGCGACTCGGCTCGACAGTTATGCGCGGGGCGCGTTAGTACTGGGACAGTCGTGCGTGATTTGCATTTCTATAACGCGTTTTTTATCAGACGCTGGTAGGCACACACGCGCACCCGCACTCATTGTTCCCGCGAACGCGGCCGCACCGTCGCGAACTGTCAACGTGTGGGCGAACGGCGCGCGTATGATTATACGTGCGTGCGCATATAACATGTATGATTATGTTGTTGATTCTACTTGTGTGTGGGGTGTTTGCGTTACGGGTTTGAAATCGGGGTTTGACGTGTGGGCGCAGGAAGCCTAATGCAGGTGCAGGCGTGCTTCGTTGGCTGGTGCTGCGTGGAACACGTTTTTGTCTGTTTGTTAAAAAAATTTTTTACGCGAGTGTTTGCCCTTGTAGAGAAACTTGATTGTTAACTGAGTTCTCTGCATGTTCGTTGCTCTAGGTGGCGTGTTAGAATGAGAAAGGAGAAAGAGATAAACAGAATGGCAGGTTTCTGCATATTAGATAAGATAACACTTGATTATAAAACATGCGGCTACCTGTAGCCGCCCCTTTTCAAGGGGGGATGTCAACGAAGATCCTTATCATTCGCTTCAGGAGTGGGCTTTCGTGTATACTTACATGATAGCGCCCTAACGTAACAGGCCTTGAACGCTTTTACAGCCTGGAAATTTATACATTTTACTGGAAACGCATCTAGAATGCCGTAGAAAAAAAAAACCGGGGTTTGGGGTGTCAGTAATAATATCTGGGGTTTTACGTCCCAAAACCACGAGATGATTATGAGAGACGCCGTAGTGGAGGGCTGCGGAAATTTTGGCCATCCGATGTTCTTTAACGTGCACTGACATCGCACAGTATATAGAACATTTTACGGATGTGGTTGAGTGCCGCCATATTGGCTGTTAACCTTTGTGTTCTGTATCTTTAACAACTAAACGAACCGTGTTACGGTGGACGCACACGCATGAAAACGGTTGGGTTGGTGCATACGAAGTTTCATGGCCTTATCAATTCACGTCGCGATATACAAAAACAAGAAAACATCGGCTTAACAGCCCAAGATGGCGGCGCCCAGATGTCTTAGGGAAAATGGTCTATACACGGGCCTCTACCATTTCGCCTCCATCGAAATGCGACCGCCGCGGCCGGGATCGAACCCGCGACCTTCGGGTCGGCAGCCGAGCACCGTAGCCACTGTTCCACCGAGGCGGATGGTTCGTGGTGTCAATATTTGACACACAATTACTGAAGTTCTCTTCGTTTAGATTATGCGCTAGATCGTGGAATCAACGAACATGTTGGCTACGAATAGATGTTCTGGTCATTGTCGAGTTGCGAAGCTCCTAACAAAAAAAAAAAAAAATCACAGGCATGAATACAGAGAAACATGATCACGGCATCGCGATGGCATTTTGTCCATTATGTCATTACGTCTATGAAATGCACATCACTCTCTTCATGTCATTACCTGTCATGTTCATCATACGTGCTTTATTTTTGCTCATACCTGGCAGCGTATACCTGTTAAAAATACAACTATCTTGCATTATACTTTCCGTACTAAGATGTTGGACGTGTCGAACATGGACCTTTCACGTTAAATACGGCGTCGGACGTGTTACGCTTACTTTCTGTTCTATTGTCGCTCGAAGGAAAAATCCAAAATTTACGTCTCCATATAAGGACATGCGTCGTGACTGAAACGAATGGAAAATTGAGTAGATGGGGGCGTTATTCGTGCTGATGTGGTCGACAATTCAGTGAACGGGTTCTGCGAAAATGTTTCGGTATACGTAGGCCGCTTGCCTTTTGTCGGCTTACACGTTAGCAAGACGGCGAATATGGAAAAGGAGTGACGTTTCTTTTGTTTCGTTCCGAGAAAGAAAAGTAAAAAAAAAAAAAAGAAAACGTAAGAAACGCACAATAGTTGGCCGGCTGTTGTTCGGAGTGTTGTCTTGTGTGGAGGGCCTTTGCTTGTAAAATACGACGGGGAATAGAGCTTTTGTATTGCGCGCAGGGGCATTGTCTGTCCTCAGAATATAGCGCCCCCCACGATCGTATATAGCTACGTCGCGGTGTGAAGTTACGCATTAATTAATGGCGTTCATTGCGAAATGCCTGTCTAGCGCGAATAGGCTGTTTAATCAATCTTGGGGTTCAATCTTGAGGTGGAGGGGGGAGGTGGGGGGTGCGCCACCCTATCAGCCGCTGTAGTTGCCAGCACAGTAATCGTCGATTCATCATTATAGAGTGCACTAATGCCGCTGCAAGACAAGCTACTGTATCCCAGAGGTCTGGCAGTTACCTCTGCTAGCTGCCGTGCTTTAAACGAGAATCCGCGCCTTGCCTCCGAATTTTCCGTTCTCGCCTCCCCATCTATTTAATTCACTTCCGCCCGCCGCTGTACTTATCAATTTGTGTATGCGCAACATTTCTGTCTCTCTGATAGAGGTTACCAGCCATCGATTTCATAGAATTCATGACAAAACATACTTCAGAAAACTGTCACTCGGAAAGTTACAGACGTTACCTGAATTCTAATAGATTCTGTGCTTCCGATTCCAAGGGGCTTTGTGACTTTCGAAAATTAACAATTTTGTTCGTCTGTACCCTTCCATTAACTGAATACAACAGTTCAATGTGCGCAATGTACAAATGTTCGCGAAGCCGTACTACCTTCAGATATCTGCAAGATAAATGTGATTGTTCGGAAGTTCATGAAGAATGTGCGTAGTAAATATGAAGTGACAAGAAAATTTGCAGTATGGAGGTTCGGGTCATTCCATATAAGGTGCATCCATAGTTTTTACGCTCTATACAAGTGACCTCAGTGCCAGGAAGCCTGCTAGTAATTTTCGCAGAAAGTTTCTATGATCACATTTATACCGTCGTACAGCTATATAAGACAAGATGTGGTACATGGAGCAGTGATAACGTTGTGCTTCTTCGCGCCCAGGTTTCGGGCTCGAGTCCTTGCCGTGACGAAGGCCGCGTTTCGTTGGAGGCTAGATCCGAAGACTCTCGTCTACTCATAGATTTATGTGCACGCTTTCAGCCACGTTTGCCCGCATCCTCGGTAGAAGTGAGGATCAGACAGCACGGGAACTAACGAAAGCATAACGGCATTACAGAAATTAAGCTTTGTTAAGCTCTGATTCTGATGCTGATGCCGCTATTACTGATACGCTTGCTTACATTGGGGCGCGTTTAGCGCTTTGGCGCTCTGGTTGTGGACGCCAGACAGAGCTAAAGCACAGACTTTATTTTTTCCTAACAGACGCTGTCCTACTTTAGACGACCCCGCGTATTCGTGGGAGCGCTCATTTCGCCAACGTTGTCAGAGCTGGTTTAGAGGTCTTCCCTCTCTGTCTTCTCTGGGACTGCGAGTTACATAGAAGAAGAAGAAGAAGAAAAAAAAAAACGAACAAGTGCCATTGCGGGTCACGTTGAGGCCGATTATCTCGTGGCGGCCCGAATTGCGCTGTCGGGCGCAGCTGCACGTGTGATGACAACAGTGGAACAAGGACAACAACAAAAAAAGAAAGTCCTGTCATCATCTCTGCCGTTATTAGAGAGAAGTATACGGCGGAGGACGACCATAAACGGTGTCGACTATGTCTATATAAGTGGCGAGGCCTTTGAAGAGGAGGAGGAGGAGGAAGTTGCGTGAGTTGAGAGCCGTCGTGGCGTCTTTACCGCGCCGTGCCTGT
The DNA here is from genome assembly GCA_030522465.1 of Rhipicephalus appendiculatus. Lineage (NCBI taxonomy): Eukaryota > Metazoa > Arthropoda > Arachnida > Ixodida > Ixodidae > Rhipicephalus > Rhipicephalus appendiculatus. The sequence continues at coordinate 2,001,470 of JALIZH010032971.1, forward strand.
GGAAAAAAAAAAATCATAATAATCAGCCAGCTCCACGCCGCGAAAACTGCAAGGGTGTAAGCACGCGCGAGATCACGTGCATCATCATCATCATCACTATCATGTCCGCCTCGGTGGAACAGTGGCTACGGTGCTCGGCTGCTGACCCGAAGGTCGCGGGTTCGATCCCGGCCGCGGCGGTCGCATTTCGATGGACGCGAAATGGTAGAGGCCCGTGTACTGTGCGATGTCAGTGCACGTTAAAGAACACCAGATGGTCAAAATTTCCGGAGCCCTCCACTACGGCGTCTCTCGTAATCATGTCGTGGTTTTGGGACGTAAAACCCCAGATAATAAATAATAAAATCATCACTATCATGTCCATCATCATCATTATCATGATAATTTTGAGCATCATCATTTTTTATTTATTTGTTCACTCCCCTCTGGTCACGGGACCAGCATGATGCTTACTACTACTACTACTACTACTACTACTACTACTACTACTACTACTACCACTACTACTACTACTACTACTACTACTACTACTACTACTACTACTACTACTACTACTACTACTACTGGGTGATTCCACGAGAGATCGAACATGCATGTCCGGTCGATATTTTTGTTTTGTCTGGGTTTTTATATGTTATGCGGCCACATTTAAAGTGCACGGAACCGAAAATTTTATTTCGGAAAAACGCTCCGAGCGCGAGAAAAAAATATTTGAAGGTGGCGGCGCGCGCGTCTTGGTTTTGCTCACCGCAATATTTTTGGATTTCGCGGCCGAATTTAATGCGAACTGTAAACGTGGCGCCGAAATTTTTTCGTGTTGGTTTTAATAGGCATTGCTGTGAACTACATCTATGCTTTTTTGATGCTGTGCTCTAAACGAAAAAAAAATGTAAAAAAATGGCAAACACGGCCCAAATCGAAAATGTTTGCTAAGTTTGATGCGTCTTCGCCCGTTTGCTATTTTACACAGAAACTTCAGAACTCTGCCACGCATAGTAAAAGGCCGTTGAAATATTTCTGCAAAAGATCGTTTTTCTACAAGCAGCGTAAAAAAAGAAAATAATTGTTAAAAAAGCAAGTTTTTTCAAAAAAGCTCATTTTCAAAAAACAAAATAAAAAAAACCCCGGTCTCAATTTTGACGACAATTTTTTTATCGAAAAGCGCTTATGTCAATCAATGCACGGTTTCAATATCATATGTCCTCATTTGCTTTGTTAACGAGATATAATGGGCCAAAGTGACCCTTGCTGTGTGTTCTCACTTCAGTGATTTTGATGGTTGTTATCAGCTTGCATTGTGCCTAAATATACAGTACTAATTAATTTGCTGCGGCGAAAGTTCACTCTAGTGGCCCGTCTTCAGGAAAAATGTATTCTCAGATTTTATTTGTGTCTAGCGTGTGCGGGGGTGGGCTGCTTCCGCTCTTTAAAGGACTACGCGTACACAGTTTGCAGCCTTCAACCTCGCCTACAAGCATCAGAAGAAAGGTGGACGCACCTGTTCAACATATTAATCGCTTCATGTTCATCAGGAAATGCTTGGTCTACCTCATCGCGGTTCTCAGATCTAGATAGGTTTTAAATAAGACGCGTAAGTCAATGCCAGTACACCTCTGTCGCGAATATCCGCAGTTGCTGCCTGCAGCCTCAACTTACCCCGCCATTATTCGCTAATCAGGAGCACGCGAGACACCGAGAGCACATGCTTTAGATGACTTTGCCAAAACTCGCCTTGCACACACACAAAAAAGGCATCTGTATGCAGCGACAAGCTACCTTAATTTGTAACTAAATGCCACACGCCGTGTTACGGAGGTGCTTCCTCACTGCCTGCTTCCCTTCCGTTACGTGCTTTGGATGCTCTAACCATCTTATCTATTCGATGCACACTGTGCCTAAATAACATTTGTGAAAAGTTATCTCGGCCAATTCTGAGCCGTTAATATCGCTTCAAGCAATCTCATGTTCTCGGCGTCGCAGATAACGTCATCTTGCATCATCTCAACCTTTACCGCAACGTTTCACCGCCAGAAAACGTGCGGTGCGGCATGATTAAGACACAAGTGGCCGAAGCTGCCCAATTTATGATGTTTTGTCGGTAATTTTCCTAAAGTGCTTTCGCACGTCGAGAACAGTAGGGATTACTGATGGCTCCAGACGTATAAGTTATTCTTAATTTCGACTACGAGTGTGGCCCACACATTAATTGTCGTAGTACAAAGCCTTTAGACAGACAAAGCCTTGGTCATAAAGCGTGAAAACATGAGCAAATTTGGAAACTTTTTTCACGACAGCAGCGCATAAGTGAGAGAATGATGTGGCGCTGTTCAGTGTAAACGTATCGACTTGGTCTGTTCACTGCAAACGTACGATGCGCGTGATCCAAGGCTGGGTCCGAGTATTCTGTGGCAATTATTTACGTGTTCACAAGAAGAAGATTGTCGAGAAAAACATTGTCGTTGCGTAAATGGTTTTCTTTTTTTTTTTGCCATTACTGTTTTTGTTGTTGCCTACCTTCGGAGGCCACTGCCACATATGATGAGAATATTCGCGACAGAGGTGTACTGGCATTGACTTACGCGTCTTATTTAAAACCTATCTAGATCTGAGAACCGCGATGAGGTAGACCAAGCATTTCCTGATGAACATGAAGCGATTAATATGTTGAACAGGTGCGTCCACCTTTCTTCTGATGCTTGTAGGCGAGGTTGAAGGCTGCAAACTGTGTACGCGTAGTCCTTTAAAGAGCGGAAGCAGCCCACCCCCGCACACGCTAGACACAAATAAAATCTGAGAATACATTTTTCCTGAAGACGGGCCACTAGAGTGAACTTTCGCCGCAGCAAAATAATTAGTACTGTATATTTAGGCACAATGCAAGCTGATAACAACCATCAAAATCACTGAAGTGAGAACACACAGCAAGGGTCACTTTGGCCCATTATATCTCGTTAACAAAGCAAATGAGGACATATGATATTGAAACCGTGCATTGATTGACATAAGCGCTTTTCGATAAAAAAATTTTCGTCAAAATTGAGACCGGGGTTTTTTTTATTTTGTTTTTTGAAAATGGGCTTTTTTTGAAAAAAAACTTGCTTTTTTTAACAATTATTTTCTTTTTTTTACGCTGCTTGTAGAAAAACGATCTTTTGCAGAAATATTTCAACGGCCTTTTACTATGCGTGGCAGAGTTCTGAAGTTTCTGTGTAAAATAGCAAACGGGCGAAGACGCATCAAACTTAGCAAACATTTTCGATTTGGGCCGTGTTTGCCATTTTTTTACATTTTTTTCGTTTAGAGCACAGCATCAAAAAAGCATAGATGTAGTTCACAGCAATGCCTATTAAAACCAACACGAAAAAAATTTCGGCGCCACGTTTACAGTTCGCATTAAATTCGGCCGCGAAATCCAAAAATATTGCGGTGAGCAAAACCAAGACGCGCGCGCCGCCACCTTCAAATATTTTTTTCTCGCGCTCGGAGCGTTTTTCCGAAATAAAATTTTCGGTTCCGTGCACTTTAAATGTGGCCGCATAACATATAAAAAACCCAGACAAAACAAAAATATCGACCGGACATGCATGTTCGATCTCTCGTGGAATCACCCTACTACTACTACTACTGCTACGACGACGACGACGACGACGTTGACGATGGCACAGGGTAGACCAAGACAGCCTCGCTGTAAAAACGTCGTCGCCGCGAGCCTCCAGCGATGCTCTGTGAAGGTGCCACTTTAAAGTTGAAGCGTGCTGCGACGAAAGCTGATCGATTGCGAAATAATTGCTGCAGCGACGACGCTGCGTGCATGCCTTTGAGAGACGAATTAAGCGTCAGGTCCGGTCTGGCTGACGAATGGCGCCCGCTTTCTGTGTAATCTCTGATTAGGAGGTCGGGGTCCTTGATTAACCGGGCTCGACTGAGTGACGCGCGAAGTGATTACATCGTCCTCGAGCTCATTTTCATCACAGTCGTATACCCGTAACCTGCAGATTTGCTTCGCTGACTCGTTAACGCAGATTGCGAAGCGTATAACCTCTGGAAGGCTCGCGCGTGTCGGCTTTCAGTAATGCAGTTCGCTGCGCGTCTTCTCCGCTCAGCTAACGAGAGTCTGAACGGTTTTTTAAGCTAGAATAAGATTGGTTTTTAGGAACGCACGTTGGTCTCTGGCTCATGTAATAGAGTTTCGAAAGCGAACTATGGAGCCTGAGCTGCAGATGGGATTTTTAATCTCCTAATTATCCACTCAGGGAATGAACTGATTGTCGGTAATGCTAGGCCAGATTTGTGAAAGAAGTCTGGGCAGTGATGATAATTTGGATGCGACTGTAAATGGAAGGGTAGAATACAATTCTCAAGCGGCTCTTCCCATGCTGAAAGTTACCGATGAATAAACATAGGTTCAGTGAGGAGCGTTCGTGTGATCTCGTGTGCCAGTCGTTAATAAGTTATTTGAATGGACAGCACCGCCTTCTATATATACGAGTCACATTTGTCTCGAGTTCTAAGTTAAAATTAAATTTTACGATTCTCGCTTTCTCGCTCGCTCGCTCGCTCGCTCACTCACTCACTCACTCACTCACTCACTCACTCACTCACTCACTCACTCACTCACTCACTCACTCACACTCACTCACTCACACTCGCTTACTCACTCACTCACTCACGCTCGCTCGCTCGCTCACTCTCACTCACTCTCACTCACTCGCTCACTCACTCACTCACTCACTCACACTCACTCACTCACTCACTAAATCACTCACTAAATCACTCACTAAATCACTCACTCACTCACTCACTCACTCACACTCGCTTACTCACTCACTCACTCACGCTCGCTCGCTCACTCACTCTCTCACTCACTCACTCGCTCACTCACTCACTCACTCACTCACTCACTCACTCACTCACTCACTCACTCACTCCACTCACTCACTCACTCACTCACTCACTCACTCACTCACTCACTCACTCACTCACTCACTCACTCACTCACTCACTAACTATTTTTCACCAATCACCAGTTCCTACCATTCCAGAATATTGCAAGAATTGCTTTTTGTAAAATATATTGCCCGTCACATGACGTCTTTTCTGGCTGCTTCCAGCTTATGCTCGAGACAGAAATATTGCTTTAGAGATCTTTTTTTCTGTTGCTCAAGAGCAACCATCATTGGAGCACAAGCATGGACAAGCACCTATATATATATTTTTAGCATGCTTCGTTCACAACCGGCTGATTCCGGCGATAACTTGTGCAAGTGGAGTGGCGCTACGGATCACTGATGACGCTCGAGAAGTTAGAAACCATTGGAATGGAAGCGTTACGTTATTCCAGATCCAGTTGAAGCTCTTTGTGGGGAGATAACCCATCCGACTGTTTCTTGCTTTTGCAGGCTAGCCGCCGATTGCTCAAGCGGGGATAACCTGCGCAAGAAAGATGCCTGGGAGTCTCCGCTGTTCCTCCTGACGACACTAGCGTCCCACAGCAGCAGCCATGCGCCGCAACACGCGGCGTATGCTGAAGCTGGCGCTGACGGCGCTGGCGTTGGTGCTGTGCACCACGCTGCTGTTTCGCAGTCTAGCGGGCAGCGGCAACCAGGTGTTGGACTATGTGCCTGGCGGTGCCTCCTTCCTGCCCAGGGCTCCGCGGGAACCCAACGCCGGTGCAGAGGTCAGAACCTTTTCTCATCCTCGTGGCCTTGCCTGTTCGACGCGTGATGGAGGGTTGTGTGTTGTGCCTCATCCGCGGAGTTACTTGAACAAACTTCTAGATGTTCAGCAAGCATTCGAAATACATATTGTACCTAACGCGACTCGATGAACATATCAGTGCACAAGCTCAAATATTAAAGTCTGCGCACTATTCTCAGCATTCTCGTGATATAAGCTTTGCGATCTCTCTTTAGTCGGATAGAACTAAAAGAAAGTCCGGAGAGGTCTCCCCGCCCAGACGTCCGAAGCGCGGCAGCCGACCGCCTACGAGTCTAAAGAAATAAGTTCAGCTCATCATGCACTCGGCAGTGTTCTCCGAAGGCGGGGCTTACCAGCCGACCGAATCGTGACGTCAGTCGGAGTGCGCGCCCATTGGTGCAGTCTTGTTTGTATCCGCCTTTGAGGAGGAGATGCCGCGTACTTCCAAAGTTGTATTCGACTATAACAGTTCATGCTTGAAACTGTGTGATCGCTAGAACTCCATGTAATGCAGTGAAGGCTAATGAGGCTTGTTGTCAGCCAGTCAGCGTCGAGAGCCGGCTGCGTGTTATTGAAAATAAGGTGGAATGATCTGTTGTGCGCTTGCTGCTAACACTTCGCTATTATATAACTTCGGTTCGATAGGCGTATACAGGCCACTGGCAGAGTTCCGCTTCTAATCCTCAATTAGGATTGGCTGACGGGATTTGAAGCTTCCGGTGCATGGCACAGGGTTGGCGTTTTGTAAAAATCCACTTCAATATCCGTTCTTGTCTCCCATTGTTATTGGACCGGGCACAGCTACTCTGCCGTTGTCGACATGATCTGTCATGGGACCAGTGTATTTGTCCGTCCACTGCGTGTCGCCGCGCTTCGCGTACTTTTTGACGTTCAATTGAGCTGCCGGTATGAGCGATTTTTTTTTTGTTCTCTCGCGTTTTTTTTGACTGGCGCTTTCACAAGCCACGGAACGCGAATACTGCGCAATGTGAACGCCGCATAGCAGCCGTTGGCGACAAAACGGCACGACTGCGTGATGGATGTATATTTTCTCGGCTATTTAACATCACCATTTCTCATGGCTAACGGCCTATGAAATCTGCGACACTTTCGCGTCTAGTATCGTTTAAGACAAACACACACGAACACTGTCTCTCGTGACCGGAAAGAGTGAGTGCGTTATGGCGTAATGGTGCAACACTTCGTATAGGTCGGCGATATTGGCACCAAAACTGGAAGAAAGAACTTTTGCTTGCCGGTCTATCAGAAGGCAGTGAAATAATTCACGAATTCATGGGCGTGTCCGCGTAGCGAGTACAACCACGAGGCTGTTCTTTAGGGATGATGCTGTTGGTTTTCTAACAAATTACTTTGCGCGTATACTTGTTCCATCAACGCAGCGGATGGAAGTAATTTTGGGGCTCAAGTCAGGGAAACTGCTTTTCTTGCCTTGAAGAAACGCGTTCTAGAATGGGTGAACGATGTACAGAAGGATATTTATGACTGGCGCAAGGGAGCGAGGGGGGGGGGGGCAACGTGGAATAATAGAAAGCAAGATTGTGCGGGGCCACTGTGCACTGCCATCGCTAGGCAACGAAAACGTGGGCTTGCCTTGGTGATCGGCAAGTGTTCTTTATTATTCTTTTTTGTATGTGTGTGTGTGCCTTTCGCTACGTTGGCTTGACGAAACACGGAAGAGAAATGCTTAGGGTAAATACATAGGGGCTTTATACTAGGTGCGCTTCCCAAGGAAGCGTGGAGGCGACCAATCTGTTGCTCCAATCGAGCCTATACTCTGGGCGACCCAAGTCGTTAGTTCTTGCGTTTAGAAACCACCGCCGCGGGGACTTGCGTAGGCGGCCGCCCCGTCTCGCTCGTCGGAGCGACGAAGCCACTTAAGTTGTCGTTGTTGCTGTTGTTGTGGCATACAGTCTGAAAATTTATGCGCTCGTATTTCTCATCGTCCAAGAAGGTTGCAGCTATACTTTGATGATGACGCGGTTCCCTTTCGTGTTACGACGGGTTGCCATGAGAGAGAGATAGGCCATTCTTTTTTATTTATTCTGTACGTGGAAGTTGTGAAGAGGTTAGAGAAAGGCTGAGGGAAGACGAGGAAGATGAGGGTGTTCTGAATAAAGAACATTGCTGACACCATAGCCCAGCCCAACTGTGGAACCACAAATTAAATGTACATTTGGAAAAAAATGCATATACGTGGAATCAATATACGTATAGGAAACCGAAGCAGATGTTCTTGCTGTATGATTGGTCAGGGCAGAGTCTAAAATCGAGAATTTTTTCACTAAACTTCTACGGTGTTGCAGATGTGGGCGATCTGCGCTGCGGCAGGTAATGATTCTCAGCTACCTCTTGTAACGGTGGCCACCACATTCAAGGTATTCTTCCCCGAATGGCGTAGGTTTGTCATCCACTCTCTGGCAGACTGGAAACACGTGACCTCGCACTTACTATTGGCTAACATTTTTTAGCCACAACAGAAGCGGCTTGTTCAGGAAGTTTGTGCACGTTCGTCTTTGGCACCTGGGCAGTTGTGTTGGTCTTAAATATATGCATGGCTACGACACGACACTCTTCGCGACCGTGGTGTTCTGTTTAGGAAAACGGGGTCGCAGCAGGTTCTACTCTCGCTGACATGGCGGACTCAGTACGATAAGCACGGTAGTTAAAAAAAATCCCCGTGTACTGTGTCTTCGGTGCAATGTAGAGAACTCGAAGGGTCGAAGTTGAACCGGTGCACCTCGTAAAGTCGTCGTTTCTTTTTTTCTTTTTTTAAAACCCGCATGTTGGTTCTTGATAAACATCAACATATAAGTCTGAGTTTTGACAGAATGTTGTCCGAAACATGGGCACGCGTCGTTGTTTGTTGACAAAACAGAGAGAAAAAAAAACGTTGAGGGGGGTGGCGCTTACTCAGGTTTCTTTTTTATCTAATTGAAACAAAAATTTCAGTGCAGCGGAAATGACCCCCCTCTACCACGTTTAAGTGCAATGCCAACCAAACCAAGACAAAATACAAAAACTTGATCCCCAGTGGATACATATTCTGGAAAGAATTCTGCTGTGCCATTGCAGAAATCCTTCCAAGTGACGTAAGATGAAGGGGTAAGAAACTCGAGGAAAGGCTGCTAGAAAGCCGCATCAAGTTTGGCCGTATACGTTCGAAAATACCAAGCGGCACCGACGATTAAGAATTGAGCGTTGCTTTCCATAGCTTTCCACGCATCGTAACTTATCCTTACGCGCGAAAAAAGTTTCCAGTGCATGACGTTTCTCCGAGTATGAACAACATCAAAGACACCGCGCGCATTTGCCGCGTCCACAGTATACCGTGTATAGGCGGCGGCATCCTTTGACGCTGCATTTCGAACTAAAAACGTACACTCTGGCTCTATACCTGACAAGGGCCTTAATGACTTCGTATGTGCTGTTGTGACGAGGAAGAGATATGTTCGAGAGAGTTTATTGTTGCTCTTGAGTATGTTTCGTCAGTCGGAACGCACTTTCTGAGTAACCCCTTTGTGCATCGCGCTCTTTTTGTGATTGGAAATGTATGCGCATGAAAACATTCGGTCTATTGCTGAGCGCTTTTTGCAGCAGTTTGTGGAAAAGCGATGCATTTCCAAATTCCTTTGTCGTCACATGGCCCCTCGCTGTCATATTTTATGCGGCAAGCTTTAGTACATCGTCTCTGTAGCGGTGCAAACATAATTTAACGTAATTTTAGAAGAATCCTTTGAAATGTGACACTTGAATAACCTGCAGCTGTGTCCACTTTGGTGCACTATAAAACTAGTCTTATAAAGGGGGCCGAGGTACACGGCGATACAAGGCGTAATGTAGATAGTCATATTAAGAAAAAAAGTTTATATTGTATGAATCTAATACTTCCCGATCCTGCATGTACAGTGGGTAATGAGGAACACCCTGATGGATAGGTTCGGAATCGTTCTGAGTAAATGATGTTCTTCAAAGTGAATGAGTGATTGATTGAGTGGTTAAAAGAGAAGGAGAGAGGGTGTGAGAGAGTGAGGGAGGTAGGCCTTGCTTGTGACAACTCCTGTCCATCACAAGTCGCATTAAAAAAATTTTTCATTTGAATATTTCTCCTCTAGTGGTGTTTTTTAACTTAAGATAATGCAACACCTTTCAAAAGGAACGTTGCAAGACCACTTTGAGGAACATACTACAATTTTCTTAATTTATAGTCATAAAAAAAAATTTTTTTTGTAGCGCAGTTGCCTCAGTTACGAATGGTCTTACGTTGTTCTTAAGTGGACAGCGAGGCATATAATGTTCTATAAAAGAAACGTCGCAGTGTTCCTGTCGTACACATGTATCCGCCTGCAAAGAAAGAAGACAAGCAGCGCGGAATGCTTTCGGCCAGGCGAAGCTATGACAACCGTTCGCGACCACCTGACCTATACGCTAACAATCAGCAAAACTAACGCCAATGGGCAACGGTGTTATATACGGCGGTGGAGCCGTCGGCCGACGCAACAGCTCACCAGCTGTTGAGCTTCCCTGAGCTCACAGCTACGTCGAAGGAAGTTTGTGCTAGCTATGCGGTGCGACAGCCGGTCGGCGCTATACTATATACGGACGGCTTGGCCGAGCGACCGAGGGAAACGTTGATGACGACGTCGGTGACATTGCCACGCCGCGCCAGCCGCATTGCTACTGCTGCTTTTGCTCTGCGTCTCGTCGCCGCATCGCTCCAGCCAGGCCAGCCGTCGCGACGACGTGGCGTCCGAGTGGGCTCTCATTACGGCGAGTGGACGTCAGGGCGCCGACCTTTTTTTTTTATTATTATTTCCCCGGCCTGCGTTGACGTCGATTCCGGACTCGCGGCCTCCCTTCTTTCTACGTAATGCGTCGAGGATCATTGCGATGACAGATGCGCGGATTGGGAAGGGCAACTCGGTCGGTGTGGTGGGGGAGCGACGAGCATTTCCTCCTAATGGTGGACACATCGTGTGTAAATGACATCGACTGGCCCTTTTAGAAGTCGTAAGAGGGGATGACGCCAATACTTTGGCATAACCGCCGTGTTCGGCTTTAGCGATACCGTGCAAGTCTGTGCCATCAAAGGCCCGGCGCACTCTAAATGTCGTGTTGAGTGTGGGAGGCGAGGAGAAGCTTTACGAAGCGGCGTGTTATATATTCGCGCAGATGCGTCCTCGGTCCGTACACGGCATCTTTCGGTTCTTCCGTCGTGATATTTTGAGAACATGCGGTGAAAACTTTCTTGATTGACAGGTTGAATGTATAACACTTTTAAGAAGTAAATCGCTACATCAACGAAGAAAAATACGACAGACGTAGCTCTCGTCGGTTTCTCAAAGTACTCCGTCACCTTGAATATTTCCCTCCTCCACGTTAAGAACTCTTCTTGTTTATTTGACTTATGTTTTATTTACTTTTTCTTTCAGTGTTTTTTTTTTCGACATCAGAACGTCTGTCTGGCGATCCTCTCTTGCGTTAGCGTTAGTGTCGACAGCGCTCGGACGCCAACCGTTGCTTTATCGTCGTAGGCTCCATTATCGCGGGGACGTTGACCTTCGCGGTTATTTGACGGGTACCGTCAGTCATGTAGTTAGTTGGTTTGTTGGTTGGTTATGCGCCGAATCCAACTGACAATGAAGCCAGAAAAGAGCGCAGTCCAGGAAAACGAGGAACATGGGCTTTTTTTTTTTTTTGCTTCGTGGAACTTCATGTTCTCAGTGAAAAAAGAAGGGAAGTGAATGTAAGAAGATGCATAATTTCCGTGGAAAGAGCTCAGTTATGAACATGCGCTATACATATATCGAGATGAAGTTTTGCCGTTGTCTCGTTGTGGAGGTTTGCCCTTGGTGCTGCGTCGAAGACAGTAGCACTGTAAGGTGAACTTGAGCCCAATTAAAGGCTGAAACCTCGTCCATAAGCAGCATTCTGTACGCATTGGTTAGCGTTGGCTGTATGATGGCTAATGTGTCGCTTTGAACTGTCCTAAACAGCAACTTTGTCTTCATTCAATCCCATTTCAGTAATTGAGTTTCATTCACTACTTTATCCCTAACATGTTGTTGTTCTGCCTGGAGAAGTCCATAGCTTCTCTGCTATATACACTGTAAACCACTTTGCACCCTTAAGGGTGTTTCACGCAGGCAAAACACCCTTATGCCTAACCTAAAATTTGCAAAATTAGGGTGTAAGGGTGTTTTGCTTCCCCAAACAGCCCTTAAGGGTGATGTTCTAGGGAAAACACCCTTTAGGGGGCAAGGATGTTTTGGGTTATCAAAACACCCATGGCCCATACAACAGCGTACCAGATGATAACTGGGACTCGCTGATTAAAGAGTCGTTGAACATTAGGCGAGTTTAGATTAAAAGGTATGTCTCTTTTAGGGGTATTTACAAGCATACCATAAATTTACGCCCACTCTCATAATGTTTGGTGCTCACTTATAGGTAACAGGAATATCCCCACCGGCACTGAACGGTGGCTTAAGATACAATGGCTATATATAGCAGATGGTCACTTTAAGGCTGTGTAGCGTGACGCAGAGTCCACGGGCGTATTTTACAATACGCTCTGTTGTGTGTATGGTCTGACGCGCGCGTGCACCTTCTATGCTGATGTCAACTGGGATTCCACGTTCCCTGACTGGTAGATTTCATTTTTCCCTTTTTTTTTTTTTTCAGTGATAAGGGTGTAAGGGTGTTTAGGCCATTGGAAACACCCCATGATATGGGTGTTTTGGTAAGTCAAAGCACCCTTTTCCTATAGACACGGCAAAACCCCCCTTAAGGGTGTAAACTGGTTTACTGTGTACGTTATAATTGGCGACTGCATTTTGTAGCTGTGGATTTCCCTTATCCAAATTGCTTTCGCCTGTCTAAACATTAGTTTGCTCGCTGTCTAGTCCTTGACTCCGTTATCGGCCGCTGCACGCGAACGAGAGAACAGAGCAGAAGAGCTGAAAACGAGGCTGGATTGATACAAAACAGGCTTCAGTGTGATAGATTTGCGCTTGAGGCGTAGTACTTTGATGCTTGGTAGGTTGCGCATTGTCTTGCCTTTTTACTTTCTTTGTGTAATGAAGCAACGAGCTTATACTGACGCACTGTAACTCTAACATGTTCTGGCATTGGCAAAAAAAAAAAAAAGTGAGACATTGACTGTGACGCAACATGTAACGGCCGCTGACTCCAGCCTAGAATGATGAGGCGTGTGACGTTCGATCGTTTGTTGTCTTGATTGGTTTTGTCCGCCGCGCCGCAGGCCGAAATACACGTGGCTAGCGCTACCCCTCTGGAGAAGGAAATAAAAAAAGCTAAAGCAAGAACGAAAGCTCCGCGAAAGCGTGCGGCCTTGGCAACAGGTCTGTGTGCGCGCGCATCGTGCGCTGCATTACACACGGAGGACGGCCTCGTGGGTATTGCGGCACCGTGATTGCGGAAGTTGCTTTCGCAGTGTCTAGAAGAATAAACAAAGAGAGAAAAAAAATTTAATGGGGGGGGGGGGACGACGGGAAAGGTTAGCGAAGTTCACTGCAGGAAGGGCTTCCGCGCCGCTTTTCTCCTGCCTTTTCGAGTTGCCGCCTTCTTCGTGGCCGTGCCAAAGAAGTGGGACACTGCGAATGCGTGCGTGGTCCGTCTGTCTGCGGTCAGGACGGGTTGGACCGGTCGCTTCCTCGCGGCACTTTGCCGCCTACTGGACTCCCCGCCGGCGATGCTTCCGACGCCCCCTTTTGCTCCTTTTATTTCTTCTTTTTTTTTTTTTTCGCCGTGTAAATGTAGACTCCCGCGCTCTGTCTACTTTTGCGTCGTCGCTTGATTGCACGTTGTAGCGTTTCGTCTTGCGTGTTCCATCCGGCCGGCGCTGGCCCAGTGGCTGTATCATTCTGCTGATAACCACGAGGTTGCAGGTGTGATTCTAGACCACAGCGACCGCGTTCCGTTGAGCACAGAACGCGAAATTGCCGTTAGATTGAAGCGTGTTTTTGCAAAAACTGCTTATAGGTAACATAACAGGAGCTCCTCATTCGCAGTAACGTTCCCAGGTGCTGCACTGAGATATGAATGAATGAATGAATGAATCAACCAATCAATCGATCGCGCAATTTGTACATTTATTCATTCATTTATTCACAAAGCCCCCCACAGACTCCAGCAGGTGCATTGTGTGAGGGGGGGGGGGGGGGATTATGTAATATATAAGCTCACATAAGTGGAAGCATTAAAACGTTAATATAAGCACATTGTTATGATACGTAAAGGCTATAAAATAATGTTATATAATTGTTAGCGAGAGCAAATGTGACGTACAAATAATAAACAGAATGCAGAGATGCTGATATGTAAGGGCACATCAGATAACTATTAAAAATTCTAGAATATGAAGAAATGGTGGTTACTTCGGGACACATTGCTGTTTTTTCAAAAAGATAGCAGGAGCGGGTCCACAGTGAAATATACAATATTATATAACCAACAAATGTACAGCAAAATTACAACGATTGCTAACATCAGCATTGCATCATTCAATTCTTTGATTCTAGTTCTACACGTTATTCAGGACTTAAGCGCTGACGTGTGGCTTTTGGCTCATCCAGCACTTACACGTCTTGGGGATTCACGAATCGAAATAAGCTGCGGTGTGTTTTCAGAAAACGTTCGATAGAAGCGTTTGGGCAGCAGAAAAGGGGCTCACTGAGCCACGTGGCTTCGCCTCGTGGCGGACAGGGGAAACGGCTCTGTGCTGCCTTGGAAAGAGGACTCGGTCGCATAACCGGGTCCACCGACGAGGGATCGATAACACCTGATTCAGGGTTGAATATTGCTTTTCATTTTCTCAAGGCATTGCTGTTTGCAAGGTCGACGTTGCTGTTGGCTGCGGCGAACGGAGCGAGCTTGCGATCTGTCCTGGCTCGCACTTTCCGGTGTCGCGGCGAAAAGGAATCGAGCGTTCCACACGTATCAAAAACCTATCTATAGCGTCTACGTGATGCGCTGGCAGATGAGTTTCGGCGTGTCCTTGGACGTGCTGCGCCCGACGGAAGCGCTTCTCTTCTTAGTTTACCCCCAGAATTCTTGCCGCTGCTACCGCATGTGTCACGTACTATTATGCAAGGTCTGGATATCGCAACCAGCTTCTCGGTGGTGCAGGGGTTACGGTGCTCGGCTGCTGACCCGAAGGTCGCGGGATCGATCCCGGCCGCGGCGGTCGCATTTCGATGGAGGCGATACGCTAGAGGCCCGTGTGTACTGTGCGATGTCAGTGCACGTTAAAGAAAACCTGATGGTCGAAACTTCCGGAGCCCTTCACTGCGGCGTGTCTCATAATCATGCCGTGGTTTTGGCGCGTAAAACTCCCGGATATTGTTGTCGTGAACAGTCGCTGTAGGTACGCCAAGCATGCTCTTCAAATCGTGACTGTCGTCACTTGGGCCGTGCCAGTGGATCACCTTGTATGAACAGGATAGCACCGAGGCTCCTGATACTGATAGGTTCCTGCTTCATGATCCATACGGACTCCATAAGCCGTTAGTGGTTATTTGATTAACGAAAAAAATGAACGAAAAGAAAATTCGGGGATGATTTAGCGTTAAGCTTGCAAGGGATGCGTTTGCATTACATTTCCTTATCTATAATAATCCCGTGAGTACTTTGATAGTCAATAGGGATCGTATTATGCGAATGAATACGGTAAGCCTCCCGCGAACTCATGCACTTTCTCCAACTTTGGGGCTCGCTTAATGCTTACGCATTAAAAGGGCAGCTTGCATCAGCCAATGAGAAGCGAGAACAAGAAGGATCGATGGTCTCTGTTTGTCCCACCAATGATCCTCTCGCACGTTGAATGACGAATGCGTCACGGAACGGTTAACGTCGCGCAATGGACATACCCTTTGTTTCCGAGGTACGCGGCTGCTTTCGTTCCTGTCTGCTGAGGAGGAGGAAAAAATATTTTATTGGAAAGAGGAGTTTGGAGTAAGCAGGCTCCCGGGTTCCGCACGACCCCGTTGCGCTCGGACGTTCACTTGGGGGTGGTCCATGACGCTGGCAGCCCGGTTGGCAGCCATGGTGTGCTCAACGGGGTCCTCTGAACGCAGTAGGGTCTCCCAATCCTCCCAGGTCTTTTGGTGCTCTAGGGCCCGCGGGGGGGGGGGGGGGATCCGCCGGGCAGTGTGCTGAATAATGCGACCCGCGCATGAGGAGACACCGTAGCGCGCGGCGTTGGCGAGGTAGGAGTGTACACAGCTCCCGGCCTTGTGGCAACTGCGCTACTGCGCGTTCAACCGGAACCAGTATATACCGGCGCATCGTGACACGCTCTTGCGTTTTGTTTCGAGAGAAAGCAAAGTTGCAGTCAACGTATAAGAGAGGAGCGAGACCGGAAACCGTAGGAAAACGTGACCGTTATATCCTTCTCTCGGCGGCGGTCGTAAAACGGCTAGGGCTTTGGCTTCGGCGACTCCACGTCTTGATGGGGCCATTATCCTTTAACGGTGGCAGCATGGAGATAGTCCCCTCTTTTGTTTTAGCAAGCTGGTAAAAGGCTGTTTGGGGAGGAGGAGGGGTTGCGGCGAGTTAAGTTGGGGGGGCATCTTTGTTCGACTATACAGCGGTCATCTAGAGGGCACCAGACTAGGTTGTAAAGTGCCGGCAGGCGGGGTTGGTATACGAAGTCGCATCTAAACGTGTACTACGAAGCCAACGCACGGCCACAGTTCTGATTCGCCAGCGTGTTGGAGCTGAAGGAGCACAGAACAGCACCTGTCCTGTGCTCCTTTTCTTCGTCCTCGTCCCGTGTGCGCTGCTTCAATCAAAGATGAACGCCTACCAGGTCGCTCAAGTTTCTAAACTTGGAACGTCTCGGCAGCTGGTCTTCATGCCTGGTTGGTTCGCGGCACTAATGTACGACTGTTTTTTTTTATTACTAGTTTTCTGAAACGTATGAATTGCTTTTCTATTTTTACTGACCTACGATTCTCAGTTGAAACGATGCGCCCAGTGCTACCTGTCGCACTATAACTTGTCAAATGCATGAAAGGAGTGAAATTTAAGGGCTCGTTTTTGTTAGTTCGACGCAACCTTAATGAGAACCAACAGACAATCAAGTCAAGGAAAGCATGCAGTCTTCGGGTGCAGTCTGCACCCGAAGGTCGCAGGTTTGGTCCCTGCCCGCGGCAAGTTGTCTTTTCGTCCACTTTACTTTCTTCGCATCTTTATCACAATTATTACAATACACTTAAAACAGTAGAATTAACGTCCCCGATTCCTTCTCTGGCTGCATTATTTGCTGGTTTTCGTTATAGAGAAATAGGTTACCTATGTTGATATCGAACCGTCTCTCGAAGCACAGCAGTCCTATGCTCTAACGTTTACGTCACCGTGAAAGAAGGCAAGGCGTGCAGATATGAACGCAAGAGAAGAGAACCGGAGAAGACAAACGCCGGCGTTCTTATTGCCTGTTTCTCTTCTCTCGTGCTCGTGTCTGCACGCCCCTCTTTCTCCAGCGATGAATCCCTACAGCAACGAGCTCGACACACTGTCGTTTAAGTCACGATCGCACGCCTCTCTTGTCCAGACAAAGTCACTTCCCGAAACGTCTGGCGCGTGCGTCACGTACCACTTTCTAGCTCACTTGTTTCGTGACATTCTATCTCATTGTGAAGTTGCGTCAGACTGCGCTGTGTTCCGGATCAATCGACGTTTCGAGACTGCATCGTCTTCATTCAGTCGGCCTGCGTTTTGCTTAAGACGTCTACAAAATGTGCGACGTATCGCAGACAAAAAAAAAAAAAAAAAAATTCAATCAGTTTCAGGCTGTGAGAACCATCGGACAGCGAAGCTGAAGGCATGCGAGTGTATGTGATTGGCTAGCGAGATCACGTAACGTCGTAAATCCGCCGCTAGATTTAAAAGACGCGCCCTTACACATTTCAAGCATCATCATCATGATTTAGCTTCATCATCAACATAATTTTGTTGTATTCATTTCTATATTCGCTCCCCACTCTGGTCACGTAGCCTGAGTGACTATACCACCGCCACCACCACCACCACTACTACTACTATACGACGACGATGGCATAGGCTAGGCTGAAACAACTTCGCTGTAAAGAGATCATCTCTCGAACTGCGTGAGTTTAAAATTTGTTTTATGCTGGTGTTCATCAAGACTTCGCTGGCGTATTTCCGTCACAGATATGACGTTGGTAAAACGCACACTAACGGACGAACAAAAATTCCGCCGCCGGAAATCGAACCCACGACCTGTTGGTCCGCCGCGTTTGGCGCCCGGCGCTTCAACAGCTACGCACACTTGCACGAGTCTCTACAAACGCGCGTATTCTCTCTCGCACTGCGCGCTCTGTTGGCGGCGCTAGGTGGGTGGGGCGGTGCCACCGTCTGTTAGCGGTGAAGTGAAGTACTTGTCATGACACTAACGAGCGCCGATACAAAAGCGATTCGGTGACGACGTGGTTAAAGCTTCTCGGTGTCAGCGAGGAACGCTGGCCGCGCTAGCGTCGAGGAGTCGCCCTAGACGCAGGTTACATTCTTTGCAATTTCGCTACGTGTTAGCGACGCTTTCAAGAAGTAGCCTATATGTCGAGTATAGCAGGTGTTTATTATGTGCTTGTTGATGCCATCATTTGCGCGGGATCCACGCTATGCGGTGGCCAGGTGTCAACAACTTCAGCTACCGCAAAGGTTAAATCATGATCATGGGGGGTTAGTCGTCGCGATGGAGATGTGCCACTATAGGCGCCAACGTGGTTGCATCCAAGTCAAACAGTAATATATATGCCAAACACCAATAGATATTGTACAAGCTCTCATATATCAATACACAATAAACAATCAAGCTACTTCTGTGAAGACAAGTTTCACTTTCGCGTTATACCGATTCCTGTGATGGAGGTATCAGCCATGTTTTTTTTTCTTTTTACTTCAGTCCTGCGTCTGCGCCTCCCTTACGAATTTCGGCACGGAATCACTTTCGGCTGCATACAACTCTGCCGAGTTTTCGCGAGCGGAGCGCGCGGATTAGTTGAGCGGGTGCCTTGTGTCGTATACTTCGGCCGCGTAGCGAGTTATCGCACACACATACACACATCGTCGACGTGGGAAAGCTTAGTTGGCAAGGCATAAAGAAATGGAACGGGCGAGGGAGGCGCGGCACGGCGGGAGCGTTCCGGCTTCCACTCTAATGATTCTCTAATTAACGTAATGCGAAAAAAAAATTCTGCCGAGTGAGCCCACTGCGGGCGGTGGTCAGAGAGCTGCGCCGCCGCAATGGCCGAGGCTGTGCATTGTCTCACGCAGAGCCGTGCGCCTGACAGCGCTTCTTGTAGGCATGGGAACGAGCGCTGTGCTTCCTCCAAGGCTTCTCAAAAAAACCGTATAGCCGGATCAGGCTTACCACGCTGTGTACTTTGCTCGCGTCTCGTTTCATCACGTGGGTTTGGGAGTTTATTAGGTGCGTTTTGCAAAGGAGCGCGCGAGCACTTGGCGTTATGAATGAAATGTGAGCATTCGCCGCTGAAGTCCGGGTTCTTCAATTGGTACGCCGCATTGCCTTAGCTCTGCTTTGGCATTAGGCAAATGAGTACAGCTGCCGCTGTTCTGGCGCGCTTGTGTGGGAACGCGAACACGGAACCTCCTGTGTGCTGCGGGTAGCTGGGGTGCTGGCGGGGTTTTGTATACGTGTATGTATATGCTCGCGGTTTTCGCGTTCCCTGGCTTATTTCGGGCTGCAAGTCGTCCGTGATCCGATGCAGGATGCGTAGATAATTCCCCGCCTAAGGCTGGGGAGCGAGCGCGCTGCTTGGCATGCTGAGGCGCGGGAATCCGCTTAATCGCCCCAGAAAACGCGGGAGAAGGAGCCCTTAGTTAGGACAGAACCAAACATACCCTGGGTTAGGGGACGCTGCTCGCGAAGGCCGGATTCCAGGGCGTGTGCTATCAGATGTCTTTGCGCTGTGTATACAAGACCGCAGTGCCGAGAAAATTCGAGTGTTTGGGTCGAGTATCCGGATAAGTTTTCTGGGAAGTTGTGCAAGATAAAGACAGCTGCTTCACGATTATTTCTGACCAGGCTCGAGGGAGTTTTCGTCAGACTCTGCTTTTTTCATATGCTCTTGGTTTCATCATTACACGCGCAGTCATGTTGAGCTCTCGAATAAATTCACCCTCGTCGTACACCATCTGGCGGGTTGAAAGTGGCTGTGCTAGAAGGTTAGCGGATGCGTTCAGGCTTAATGTAGCTCCTTCTTCTGCGATATCTTCCCAGCGACAATTCCGTGCCTGTTACCTTCAAATCTTCACGTTTCTTTCAGGAGTGTGAGATGCCATTTCACCTCCCGTATTTCGTTCCAAACAGAAGTTTCGAGAGCGGCTGCCGATCGTTAATACGCTTTTGCACAATTCATGCGTCTAGCTGTTCGGAGGGCTTCACTAGCTTGCCAATATACGACCCTCTCAAGTGTAATACTCCAGTCGTTCATGACCTACAACACCTGATAGTCGACTCCAGCTTTCAATTTCTTTCCGCCGTGTTTAGCGGCGCGGCGCGCACCGATGCCTGCAGCTTCTTTGCCTGTTGAACTCCTTTCTATACACCACGGCCACGGAGCAGCGCTCGCCTTTCGGTCAGCTCTAACGGCGCTAGCGGAAAACAGTCCGTCTTGCTTCCTGTACTTTCGCCTAAAGCGTCGTCGGCCTCCGCTTGGCCGCGAGAGTGCGGAAGAAAAATGCGCGCACTGTGCGTTTTCGCGAGCAGGAGGGACATAAATCGTTCGCCGCCGCTGTACTTGGCTGTACCGCCGAGATTCGCGCGTTCGGTCGGCTGGAAAATGCGTCAGTTCATCGGAACGAGTTGAACATGTATGAATCGCTTGCCGTATATGTAGCCTGCCTTCGAGTGCTCTTTTATGGCGGTCCGATCGCGGTTCGCTGTGGCCGAGTTGGCATTGAGCGATGTATACCGGCGAAGGCACTCTCACGTGCTGTATATACGTGCGTATGGATCGGACGCGCTTCCGCTCGCGCAGATCAAAAAGGCGCGCGGGAAAACGCTTGCCTCGAGCTTCGTTTATAATTTTATTTTATTTAGTTTTGGAAAATAAACTGTGGCGCGCGTCCTTTTGTATGTAGACTTGCTGATCCGTGAAAATATGCGCTCACTACTGTGCCTGGCTATACCTTTCAAGTTTTAACGCGGCGTAGTAGCTTAGCCGCTAATACGTTGGGCCGCTAAGCCCGAGGACAAGGATTTCATTCTCGACCACGGCGGCCGCATTTTGATAGGGGCGAACTGTTGGTTTGGTTTTTGGTTGGTTTATGGGGTTGAACGTCCCAAAACGACTATGGCTATGAAAGAAGCTGTAGTGGAGGGCTCCGAATAGTTTAGATTACCCGGTGTTCTTTGACGGGCCTCTATAGTACACGGGCCCTCTATAGCATTTCGCCTTCGTCGAAATGCGACCGCCGCGGCCGGGATCGAACCCGTTTCTTTAGGGTCAGCAGCCGAGCACCGTATACCGGCTGCGTCACCGCTGGGGCTATCTTACGTATTAGGTGCACGTTAAAGAACCCCACGGGGTCAAAATTATACCGCAATCACGATCGGTCTCGCCGCCCGCGCGCACAACTCCAGACCGGCCGTGGACGTTTTAACGAGTGCAAGCTTCTTGCTCAGGAATACGTGCATGAGACTGAAAGTCTTGAATGTTTCATGCAACAATAAGCGATATGGATATGTGGCATGCATACGGAGCAGGTTGTTGAACGTACACTTGAGATCGTACACTTGAGATCGAAAGCGGAGGATTATCGGGCGCGTCGGAAAACAGCACTGTCCATCACGAAATGCTTGCAATTCGTCTGTTCTGTTGGTTGAGATTGAGATCACGGACTGGCTGTAATATTTTTGTCCTTTAAACAGGTATGGTGTTATACCCGCTGACATTTCTCCAATTCCGACACTGCCAAGTGTGAAATACTTGTCAGTTTCTTTTTTTTTGTCAGTGCCTGCACTATAATTACGAGCTTTAATTAACCTGCGTGAGGAATTCCAGGGCACCTTTCATTTAATATTTCGTCACCTTGTTTGCTGGTATTTTCAATGAGAATAGAGAGTTTTAAAATTATGCACCCGAGGGGATTGGGGACGCAAGAAACTTGCGAGCCGCAAGTGCGCATGCGCAGAACCCAAGCCAGCGTTAGGTTTTTTGCGTTCGCGTTGACCAAAGACTCAAAAATTGAAAACTATTGTGGGTCCCCCGAAGGCGTTTTACGTCGCCAGGGAGACGACGCAGACGCAGCGCGGGCCACGATGGAGTGTGGCCCGCGTGTGGCGTCCCGTGCATTTCGCACAATTCCGTCTGCGTTTGACCCAACTCTCAAACTCTGCCGCTCCTCCGAATTCAAGAGCAGCCTACCTAACGTATAACGCGGGGACCCAGTGTCTTGGGTCCCCGAATCTTTAGCTCTCTAACAACTGCGCAGCTGGAACCACCGTTGCACGGTACAGCGGAAGCGAAAGGGCACCGAAACTTTCCGGCACACTGGAGCGGCGCGTGGGCATGTGCGTGGGCGGGCCGCCTACTTTGCGGCCAATTTACCGTCGTCTCGGGAGGAGCTCCCCGTGCGTGCTCGCGCGGCGCGCTGGCGGTGGGAAAAATTGGCCGCAGAGCCGTCTGTTCGCAGCCTGTAGGTGACTGCGGCTTCGGGTTGAGGGTCCCTCGTGACTGCAGGGTCTTCGCGCGCGAGCGCCACCGGCCTTCGAGGAGAGGCGCGGTGCCGCCTTAGTTAGGAGGTCGCGCGTGACCACCGAACGTGTGGAGGGGATCTCACGCTGCGCCGCCGTGCCCGAGGAGAAAGTTAACGGGCAATGAACGGTACGCGCCGACGCCATCTCCGACTGAAAACACGCAAGTTCGCACTCATGCGGCACCCAGTTTTGTTTTGGCTGTGTGGTCGATAGGCAGGGAGAAGGGAACGTCGAAGCCGTTTTCTCTTACCTAATTTATGACCTACCTTTGTTCGATTCTTTTGAATCGATCATCCGATGAAATGGCGCTTGATTGTGTTCGGGAAGTCGTTCACATGAGGCGAAGGGCAGGAGGTAATGCGGCTTCGTAGGGATGGTTGTTTGTTTGCAAGCGCACTGCAAGTTTTCTTTATTCTTTTTTTTATATGAATGATACAGCCCAGGAGAATAAAAAAAACAACAACAACAAACGGTTGAGCCAACCAAACGAAAGGACAGAGCGCTGACTTACCTCTGGTTTTATTAGCACACTGCATGAAATATATAGTCCTACATAAGCAATCAATATCTAAGAAAACATGTTGGAAGTCAGCGCTCTGTCCTTTCGTTTGGCTGGCTGGGCCGTTTCTTGATTCTACTGAGATGTTTTGGTTCAAAAATGACAAACCAACTTGTCCAATCTTCAACATTACTTCACTGCAAGCTGTTTTCGTTTGGCTGAAACTCTTTCTAAGTCGTATACTCTTAGTTCTTAGTGGGATTAATGTGCGATTGTTCTCTACTCTGCTTTTCGAAGCGAACGAATCCAAGCAGCGAAATTGCACTTGTCCATCGTTAGAATAAGCTGATAAGCTGAGCGTATAGTCTGCCGTTCGTAATGACATGTGAACGATAGCATTATTTGTGGAAATGAGTTTTCGAGCAACGTAACAAGCTGTGGCTGCGTCCGCTCTAAGTTGTTCTCGTCATGGGATGCCTCGCATTTCTTAATTGTCTTTTTATTCCTAGCTTGTACATGCGCATACGTTTAGATCTATGCTATTTATTATTTCCTTACAAGTTAAGGGCTGCATTACACGCTCACGATTGCACAAAAAAAAAAATGAAAGGGACGTTAAATTGGCTTACGTTACAAATCATAATTGTATATATAGTTACAGATAATGATAAAGATTTGATAGCGCGTTTTATCAAGGCACAGCGAGCTGTGTCTGGCGACGCGCTCACAATTTCCGAGCCAGACATTCGTCTCACAAGGGGTAATTCAAAGCATTATATAATTCTTTACGTAGAGATAACTTGCTAGAGAAACCATGATTATTCCGTTCCTCGCTTCTGTTTTTTTTTGTCTTTTTTTTCTTTCTTTCAATCCTGCTTTTTGTCTCCGCTCTTTCGCATTTCCCTTCGCCGATAGCAGGGGTCACAAACACGCGGCCCACCGACCGCATACGTACGGCCCGCATTAATATGTTCGCGAGCTACACAGGCATGACTGGTATAAAGCATTGTTTTCGTGAGGCACATCACGTGGTCACCGTTTGTTGAAACGTAACCGTGAAACAAAAGCTGTATTTCAGAATCGGCGTCCAAATTTGAGTCATTCAGGCGATCGGTATCCACATATCGTTGGAATCCTGGCGCCGAATCCCCTTTCAGAAATGACCTCTATATATAAGATATGGGAAATGTTTTCTTTCAAATGGTAACGTTTGCTGACATATGTACAAACTAAGCCCCCTCTTTCCCTCTTTTACCTTCTTAGCTGTCCCGGCGCTTGCGGGACTAAATTACACCACGGCCCGCTTGAGGTGAACTTGAGACCACTGGCCTATAGACCTATTCCGTGTTTGCAAACAGGGTAGGCGCCGTCGACATACTGAGGCGCCTGTAGCAGCGTCGCGGCGCGTAGGATCCACCCAGCCCGAAGCTCGCCACCACCCTCTATGATCACGAGACAACTGGCACAGCAGCTGCGCGTAGGGAAGGCTCTCCGGCGCGCTGTGCTCGGAGGCAGTTTTGCAGCTGCTGTGCCAGTTGTCACGTGATCATAGAGGGCGGTGGCGAGCTTTGGGCTGGGCGGAGCCTACACGCCGCGACGTCGCTACAAGCGCCTCAGTATGTCGACGGCGCCTACCCCTGTTTACAAACATGGAATAGGTCTATATAGAGTAGAGTAGCAACCCATGGAGCTCATCTTTCGGTCAACCTCCCTGCAATTCGCTCACGTATCCGCCAGCATTGGCCCTCATATATTCTTCTACCTTGTTGATAATTTTTGTCTTATCAGGTAGCACATTTCTCCTTATTGCACGTATTCGTTGCGTCTATCTAGTTCATATCGCGGCTGTTTAGGAGCGTTCGCAATAACGGTACGATAAGAAACAGCCGAGCTTGAGTGTGTAATCGCCTTGCTATCGCTTCTCTGTAATATTGCCGCTTCATCAGCAATAAGGTTAGCGTAGTTCATCCGACGACGTCTCAGCATGAGGCATACGGTGCTTATTCTGAAGCGGTACCGCTTTGCTGTCATCACACAGCGACAAGCGCCAACTTCTGATCGAAACTAACGCTACCGTGGCAGTGGCATCTGGCTAGGCCTTGTTTAGAGCAGTGGTTAAAATGCCAACGCTTGTATAACATTTAATTTAGCGTGAGCAGAAGGGGACAGAAAGAAAGGCTTAGACAACACGATGCGCTAACTTCAGGTATAGCTCAGTGCATTGCGTCGTCCGCATCTCCTTTCCTGTCCTCTTCCACTGGCACCGAAAAAAAAAAAAATGTCTTCCAAGTTATGAAATACACGCCGAACATGGAGCACCACCAAAACTCATCGCGTAGTTTTCTATAACGTATCGCCCGGTAGCGAAAATAGGGCAAAAGTAAACTTGAATTTCGCGGCTATGTTATATCCTCGTGTCGGCGGGGGGGTGCTAAAGAAGAACCCCCCCCCCCCCCCCCGTCCCCCCCGCAAGCCACACCAATGCTTCCCCCCTTTTCCCCCGCGCGATTCAACATAGGTTTTGCACCCGCCACGACAAAATCCTGCCGAGGCCCATGGTTGGTATGTCAATAAAACACGCACGTGACGCAATTCGGGCCGTTCGCTGAGTCTCCAGAGGTAACGGCATTCCCATAAGATAACTTTTTTTTTTTTCTGTTTCTTCCGCTTTCTTCCGTGTGCGGCGTCCCCGGAATCGCTATAACGGCTTGCGTATTCCGTAGGCATTCGCCCAGACCTTGGGGCTGGCAGGGGGTCTTGATCCCAGCGAGCGTTCCCGCAGAGACCGTGGGTTGAACCCGGTGGTTGAACCGCGCTTCCATTACTACGTCCTTTTGTCTTCAGAGGGCGTGATAGGCCATTGCGCGCTGCCTTTTCTTTTCTCTTATTCGCGGTTGGTGGGGAAGAAAAGACGGTTGCCATGGGTCGCGGCTTATACGTCCGCAGCCCACGCCTAACAGCCCTTCCTTCGCTTGCTTTTCCTCTTCCTTGCTCTTATATCTCTTTATAGACTTGCGCTTTGTTTCTTTCCTTCTTTCTTCTTAAGGCCCATTCGGCACATTTCGGTAACTTCTTTTCCGAAGGAGTGAATCGGTGCCTGGAGCAACCGTACGCCTCCCTACCGAGGTTCTCGGTGCAGCCTGTCGGCTCGGTCGAACCTATGACGACGCATTGAATGCTGTTATAGACACCCGAATTTGTCAGCGTTGCTGAATTTCGGACGTATTTGTGCGCTTTAATTCAATGAAAAAACTCGTTTCCACCCTGTGTATCAACAACACGAGGCAATTCAACGCCTGTATTTTCTGGCCGTAACTTTGGATATGCGTGCTTTCAGTGAATAACGTAAATGTAGGCGCACCAACGAAAGAAAAAAAAGAAAAAAAAAAAGGGCAATTGTCTAGGCTGTGCAATGAAGTCTGAGTCACTCAAAACTGCCTTTCGAGGTTTCGTGCGATAGGTGACAGTTATGAAATTTTGCATTGTTATTGCTTGCTTGTTTTTGTTTTGTTTCTTGTCACTCTCTCCTTCTCACGTGGATTATACGCATTACAGCTCAAGTGGCTTTCACTGCCGTGCACTTTCACACACTTGAAACTTGCGCGTGTGTTCAAAAGTTTTATTTAAGCGCAGACTGAAATCTCTAAACGTCTCGCGTTTTCTCCATTGTCGCTGGCTCCTCTTATTATTACAGCTGAAACTGGTAGCTGAGAGTAACGCTAGATTTGTCTGCCATGTATCTGTTCTGTGCGCCCCGTTCAACGGCGTTCCTTTTGGGTGGCTGAATTTTCTTGAAGAAGCAAAATAAGGAGCAGAGAAAACGAAAAGTAATTGCAAAGGCATACCAGATCCCCCCCCCCCCCCTTGGAAACTCTCTCAAGTCTTTCATTACACCAAATTTGGAGAAGTACATCGACTTGCAAGGAAGGGCGCCTCTGTCTCGCATCCTCAGCTCGGCCAATTAGTGCGGCTTCAGCGGCTTCCTTGGACAGCGCACGCTATTTTCTAGGAGGCCGTTTCCATGGCAACCTGTTACCATCGCTACCGCCCCATCTTCACCGTCATCCAAAGGCGGCGTCAAGGTTCGGTGGATAGCGCCTTTATTTTCAGTTTATTTGGTCTATTTCTTTTCCTTTCTAGCTACCAGCCCTCTTTTGCTTCCTCATAGGTCTCAGCCGACCCTTGACGTATTTTGTGGGTGGTGGCAATATATCTATAGAAACGCGGTATCTCCACAAAGGAGCATTGGACGATCGCTGCCCTTTGATCCCTCTAATAGTAAAGAGGCTGCAGCCGTATTTGTGCCCTGTTCTTCTCGAAACGCGTCTATTTTGTGGCTGCCCTGTCGAATGTATGAGATTCTGGCGTGGCTGTCATCTATATCGAATACCGCCATCGCTTCGATTACGTTGTTGTAGCTCTGAAAATATACGGGCCCTTCACGACGAAATTACGCCCGTGAAAGCTGACCTTGCATTTAACCACGCTGAGTTTCAATAAGAGGCGTATACCAAAACCGTCGATAATGCTAACGCGATAGCGTTAAAGATCTCGTTTCGCAGATATGATATTCCAGGTGTCGGTTTCAGCGTCGGTATTCGTGTACGCGTCAGTGTCGGCGTCAGGTGTCGGCGTCGTTGGTTATCGTAAGCGAAAAATCCGCGTTGTCCGTGACAGGAAAAATTGAGAAAGACGCAAATAAAAAAATAAAAAATAAAAGTCGTGGGTTATGAGTGAGAATCGAACACAAGCCTTCTGCGGGGCAAGAAGGTGTTCCATCTCAGAGCCACGCCACTGCTTGAAACTGCTTGGGAAAGAAAACACTATATGAATGTCTTGTAGGGGGAGGAGTCTCCTTAACGCGTGCAATATTGCGTGGGAGAAGCGTAGAATCGCGCCAGGCTTCAAAGCGTGTGAATTGCGCTACGAGCGTGTTTTAAAGGCCTACCGTTTACAAAAGCGCTCAGATATTTAATCATCATCATCGGCAAAAGCTGCTCACTCGAAGTGAGCAGCCCACTCAAAGCCAGCTGCTCGCTCAAAGTGAGCAGCTGCTTAGATTCGTGTGTTGCCTTACAGAAGCGTAGTGGGCCCTTCGCTGATTCGGAAAAGGGAGAATAATGGCATAATGGGCACTTAACAACTGTACTTGCAGTACGCATTCTAGGATAGTTTGAAACGGCCAATGTTAAGCGTACAGACGTTCGTTTCCTTGCGGCACGGCTGACCCATCCACTGGGAACCGAAGCCAGGTTTACAATTGAGAAGGTTATGTGCACGGGACCCGATTACGCTATCGCGTTCTACTCTTGAAGGCGTGGTTCAAGCGTCCTCCAAGTTTTTTTTTTTTTGATCAATTGCAGAGAAGCAGCGGTGGACATTGCGGCACCTTTCAAGAGTGCGCACATTCGCAACATCGTACACATTTTCCCTTCGCAAATGTACGAATCGTGGAAGTTATTTGATATTAGATGCTAGTGATGTGTGCGGTGATGAGCTTGAGGACGATAAAGGAATAATAATAATAATAATAATAATAATAATAATAATAATAATAATAATAATAATAATAATAATAATAATAATAATAATAATAGTGATGATTAACTCGCGCTAGTCTAGTTGTAGCTAGCTCTTCATCCTTTGAATTTGCATAACGCTATTTTCGTTTTTTGGCCGTTTACCCTACGCACCGTGTAATCTAAATGAAAACATAAATCGCGAAGTAAGACTTACAGGTTGCGCCGTCACTCTGTACACCTTTCACCTTGCTTCGATCGTGCTTCGTTATGCGGGCCGTTACCATCAGTTGTTTTGTCGAATATTCTTCCGGCATGACACGCAGCCGGTGTTTTTCTGTGAGTCATTATTATTGCGGCGAGCGTTAAACAGATGTCGTCGTCGTTCACTCTAATTTTCACGCTTTATTAACTGCACTTGTCGTTTTTCATACCGCATCGCGTTTCCTCGCCACATAGACGTCTTTATAACTTTTATTCTAACATGCGACGCCTCTGATTCTTCTATCCTTGAGGAACAATAAATCACGCGGATTACTTTATTTACCGAAGCGAGCAGAAAATAAAGAAGAGTGATTGAATAAGTGGAAGCGTGAATGAAAGAGAGTGAGTTATGAATGAATATAAGTGTCGGCGCTGACTAACACTCCCACGTTTAAATGCTCATATATACCCCATAAAGTGGACGGGGGGGATGACCGCCACTGTAGCTCAGTTGGTAGAGCATTGGACGCGTTATTCGAAGGTCGCAGGTTCGGTCCCTGCCAGCTGCAAGTTATCTTTTCGTCCACTTTACTTTCTTCTCATTTACATCATAGTTATTACAAATAACAACCCTTATACTTTCCTTGGTATTCTGGTCTGTAAGGTCTAATTAGGATAATTGAAAGCGCGTTATGATAATTGATTGCAATAAACGTAGCCGGCATTTGTTCCGGTTATTGAACGAAGCAGAATACAAGCAAAAAAACAAAATGTAAACAAAAAGAAAGGTAACACGTGCTCTCTTGCACACTCGCTGAATTACATGTGACGTATTACATAATCGATCACACCTAATCGATAACTTGTAATCAACTACGTTATTTTGGCATTTTAGAAATTGATCGATTGCTTTTCTTACTTAGCATTATCTTTCTTACTAGGTAACGGTCGCTGTAATCCAGTTACCTTTGTTCTGCAATCATCTACGTGTAACTGCTACTCTATTTGCAAGACAGGCTCGCAACGGGAAATGACTTTTTAGCATTTGTATACGGCGCGAACAATCGTGGTATGCCCGCAGTCCGTGGAACGCGGCAGCCTGATGCGCCTGATGGATGCGCATGTTTCTACAGCCACACCTGAGCGCCGTGTGTTTGTTTCCGCGTATCAGAAGGTTGCGCGACCTGTATTGCCAAGCCCCGAACTCGGCATCTCTCTATGGTTTGGCTTTACGGTTTTCATTCGAAAGCGCCCGAAATTTCTTCTACCAGTTCGCCATTTGTACCCCGGTACTTGCGACATTAGCGGAAGTCGGTTGCGTCGTGGAAGGGCGTGGCGCAGAGAGTGCGCACATGCAACCACCGTCGCTACATGAGCGCGGCTGCCCCTTTTACGAGAAATGGCTGCGAGTGACTGCGTAACTTCAACTGCACTTTTGTCGCTTTCTTTTTCGAGTTTTTTGTGCATTAGGTTTCTTTCATTAGGTTTTCGAGTTTGTTATGCATTAGGTCCCTGCCGGCGGCAAGTTGTCTTTTCGTGCGCTTTACTATCTCAACATCTATTTCACCATTACCACAATACACTCGAGTGCATTTAACGTCCCCAATGCCTTTCTTGGCTTCATTTTCTGCTGGTTTTCATTAACTCCCAAGTATTAAGCACATAATTACCCTACAAAAAAGTGGACGAGGGAGCGCTCTCCTTCGTAGCTCACGTGGTAAAGCATCGGACGCGTAATTCGAATTTGGTGGATTCGGATCCCACCGACGGAAAGGGTGATTTTTCGTCCACTTTAATTTCTTTCACTTTAAGTGAGAATCACTACAATACAGTGAAGAAACCAGAAATAATATCCCCTGTGCTTTCCTTGGTTTAATCGTCTGTCGGTTTCATTGGTTGTTAATAATACAGAAAACGAGCCCCTCAGACAATTCCTCTTCTTTTGTACTTAAATATTTGCAGAAATAATGTAGTAGTTAAGAGACTGCTTTCGGGTTGGGCGTACGTCCGCTGATGCCATGCGCGGCAATGCCAAATCGCGGGATTTTTTTAAACTGTGAGCCATTGGCTTTGAGGCAAGGGCAGGTGATAAACAGCCCCTTTTTTTATGTGAGTATAGGCAGATAAATGCTTGACAGATAAAATTGAAAGGAAAGTAACGTAGCAGTAATCGATTACTAATTAGCAATTTATCATTTGCTTTCGAGAAGGCAGATAATTGGTGACTCTAATCGATTACACTTTTTGACTGTAGCAATTGTAATCGGTTACTTTCTTTTTTGTAACATCTCTTGCAGTGTAGCCCCTACATTGTTTTTTTCTTCGTCCACAAAAAGGGATTGGAGTAATTGAAGGTTAGGAAATCTACAGTAAGACGGGCAACTTT
The DNA here is from genome assembly GCA_030522465.1 of Rhipicephalus appendiculatus. Lineage (NCBI taxonomy): Eukaryota > Metazoa > Arthropoda > Arachnida > Ixodida > Ixodidae > Rhipicephalus > Rhipicephalus appendiculatus. Next base: position 2,032,558 of record JALIZH010032971.1, read on the forward strand.
GGCGATTTGGTATTGGTTCATACTTCACTGTAACAGCGCACAACAGAACAACCAGAGTCATAGGAGAAGAGACGACACACACAACAAGCGCTGCTTGTTGGAAGCCTAACTGGGGCGGGCAGAATACTGGTGGCCTGGAAACTGACCTTCCTTTTGAAAGATTTGGTTGGCCTAAGTGGCGCAAGGTGACGAGCCCAGTTGTCGGTCTTGTGCCTATAACGCCGACTCGCTGTTTTTGGACTCCATTGTGGTGGCGTCTGTCATCACAATGGAGGTCAAATACAAAACGCCCGTCTAGTCAAATACGTATACTTAAGTGCACGTCAAAGAACTTAAGTGATCAAAACAAGTGATCAACATCGTGGGAGCTCTAGCGTATTCGTATGCGCTAGAGCTCCCACGATCCACATAATAATAACGTTTACGTAATATTTTGTGGGAGGTCATTCGGCAAGCATTATCAAATCATGAATGATAGTCTACCACTATCCCTCAAGAGGAAGGTATATAACAGCTGCATCTTACCGGTACTTACTTACGGAGCAGAAACCTGGAGACTTACAAAGAGGGTTCAACTTAAACTGAGGACGACGCAGCGAGCGATGGAAAGGAAAATGATAGGTGTAACCTTAAGAGACAGGAAGAGAGCAGAGTGGGTCAGGGAACAAACGGGGGTTAAGGATATCATAGTTGAAATCAAGAAGAAATGGATATGGGCTGGGCACGTAGCACGTCGGCAGGATAACCGCTGGTCATTAAGGGTAACTGACTGGATTCCAAGAGATGGCAAACGCGTGAGGGGGAGACAGAAAATTAGGTGGGTAGATGAGATTAAGAAGTTTGCAGGTATAACGTGGCAGCAGAAAGCACAGGACCGGGTTGATTGGCGAAACATGGGAGAGGCCTTTGCCCTGCAGTGGGCGTAGACAGGCTGATGATGATGATGAATATTTTGTGACCGGACTTCCGGTTACGAGGATTACATCTCCAAGCCGTCGATGACCTGGAGATGTTTAGACACTTCGTCCAACCGCAGTGCCTTTATCCACGTATGTATGTTCTACAACTGTTCTTGTCGTGAGAAAAACAAGCAAGCAAACAAACAAGGTAACGCATTCGCAATTACGCTACTTACAAAAATTTACTAGCAGTGAAGGGCAGAATACGCTTGCTCACTGCAAAAATAGTTCCTCGTTTGCCTAATTGGTGTCTGCACTGCCTGAATGGCGCCGTTAATCTGGCCGCTCACTCTTACAGCTCCGGTAATCTGGTAATCCGCAAACGCTGAGAAGCTGGCGGACAGGTTGAAGCTCTCTATTAGTGCGCAGATCTCCCTTACGGCGTGCCACGTGACCGACTGTGCTCAGTTTCGGAATGTTAAACACCACAATTAGAACCGCCCCCCCTCAGAAACCAGTGCGTTTAACTTTTTTTTTTTAACTCCTCACAATAAGGAACGTCCCTAAGTACTGAACTATAGTAAGCTACATTCGTCAGATACATCCGTACATGCCTATTTTCTTCCTCTTTCCGTTTGCTTCGCACGCACTATACAGTGAGGCGAAATCCTTCAGTGCCTCATCAAGCTCTAAAATTTACCGTCGGCGTCCCGCGGCGTCGGCGCGAACACGTTAAGGCCTGACCACACGTACCCGTTGCAGCGCGTCAGTCTTTTTGCAGCGCGTCAGTCTTTTTGACGCGGCGCTTCGCCCTCTCCCCTATGGAGAGAAAGGGCGCGCAGCTTCGCGTAGCCACGCGCCCTCTCTCTCCATAGGGAAAGGGCGCGGCGCCGCGTCAAAAAGCCACGCGATGACGCGCTGCAACGGGTACGTGGTCAGGTCATTACAAGATATCACCATCGCGTGCTGACGTCACCACATGGCGTCCCTAAGACGTCACGTATCGCGAAAATATATAACGTCATCAGGACGGCATTATGACGTCACATGATGACGTCATCGCATGCCATCATCGCTTGGTCAAAGGTGGGCCCGATCACGGAGGCAGTGAGAAACTAGGTGAGGCGCTGAAAGCTTTTGGGGGGCCGGGGAGGATCAATACATCGAGTGAGAAGAAAGAAGATGGCATTCGCCTTCGAGTCGTCTTAGGCCAGTGCTTAAGGGGGGGACCGTGTGAGTTTTTTCTTGTCCTTGTCATCGTTCGGTGAAAGCTCTGCGGAGGACAGCTAATGTTCCGAACCACTGAATCGAGCCAATCCCACCTGGAAGTGGTATTGACGGATCGAGCGAGGCGAGCGGGTTATCACTTATACAGCAGCATCGCTTCGCCTCCCCGCAACGACAGTACAACCGCCTGCGGTGGACGAGGAGGAAAACAAAGCGGCCGGCAGCGAAACAAGGCTCGCGCGCATCGGAGCGATCGATTGGCGCTGTCACATTCATCGGGACGGAAGGCCTCCAGCGGCGCGGAGAAAGACGTTTTGCTTGTGCCCTCTTCCCCGCGATTGGCACCGCTGTGCTGCGCGAGAACGGTGTGAATAAAAACTACGGCGGGGACCAAACTGCTTCCATTTAGGTGATGTGATTGCGCGCTTATATATATAAACAAGGATATAGTATTAAAGTGCCCCTTAACCACTCCGATTTGAAAGACGAGAGAACGTTTTCTTTATCGCCTTCACCGGACCTTCCTATAGGCGCTATCTCTTCCTCACCACTTCATAAAAACACGTGGACAATGTCAGCGCTAAGCGTTGAACATATCAGGATGTCGCGCTTTTCGGCCACACGCTGTCATCTGCTTGCGCAGTCGAAAACGGGCAAAACGAGGTGAAACAAGTTCATCGCGCGCGATAGTCGTGCGAAACAACGCAGGAACGGGAGTGCGACGGCGTGGCAAAGCATAGTAGGAGACAATTTTACTACTGATATCCCCCGTATATGGACCAATGGAGCGATTATTTCCTCACGACGTCACTTGAACAGACCACTGGCGTCGCGAATTCTGCTGAAAAGACGGGAAACGCCATGGGAGAGAATAACGCGCTTGTTCTTTGTGTTTTCAGAGCTTGTTTAGGGAGCCCCTAAAAGGATGTTTGGATAAGTGCTCAACAGTGGTATTGAAAAAAAAAACTTCCCCATCTCCCGCTAAAGGGAACCATGTGTGGATGCGAAGCAGCGGGGAGATAATTAGCTTGAGCGGGAGGAACGTCGCCGCTCTCATTTCACGGCAGCGGTCCGGGCGCTCATCGCGGCGCTGCACAGGAGAGAGAATGAGGCGCGCGCGCTCCGTCATTTTCATACCGCGGAACTACCGTGGCGCCCCCAGCGGAGTATGCAGCTGTCACACCACCTGTCGTGCGCGCCGCTCCGTAGAGGATTCCTAGAGAAGAAGAAGAGGACAGGACGGGGGGACCGTAGGAGAGGAGAGAGAGGGGGGAGGGGACGTGCATGCGCTGTGGGGGTGTGGGACGCGGGAGCCGCTCCGTAGAGTAGAGGATTCCTAGACGAGAGAGGGGGGAGGGGACGCGCATGCGCTGTGGGGCGCGGGAGCCGCTCCGTAGAGTAGAGGATTCCTAGAGGAGAGAATGGGGGTGAGCGTAGGAGAGGGGACGCGCATGCGCCGTAGGGGGTGTGGGACGCGGGGGCCGCTCCGTAGAGTAGAGAAAGGGGGGTGAGCGTAGGAGAGAGAGGGGGGGAGGGGACGCGCATGCGCTGTGGTGGTGTGGAAGGAGGGACGGACTAAGCCCCCTCCAAACACATGCAAGCAAGATCAAGGAATGGGGTCAACCTGGGCGACAGACACCACCTGCCTAGCCATTGCTAAGCAGCCTCTCTGTGCTCTCGGCCATGACTCTGATGACTGTGATAGTGGTTGACGGCCTTCATATTACTACAGTGTTCTGGTTCGCATAATGGGTGCTTCCCTACTTCATGAAAGTGGCCGGACGCGGGACGCGGGAGGGACGGACAGAGCCCCGAGCATAAGATGCTTCGCATCTAAAAACTGTCATTGTAGATTTCAAGGGTGACTTCGAGAGAATCGCGTTCGGCATTCCGCATGGAACGGAACACGGTCGAGCAAATCGCTTTGTAAACACCGCCGCTAATAGAGGCGCAGGCCGCGCTTCACGGTGGTAGTGTGCACGAGATGAGACCGACGGGAAACTCGGCTTTATTCAAGGATGTAATAAACGTTCAACTGCAGTCTAATTCTGTGCCTCTCGTGCACTCTAGAGTCGGAGTCATCTTTTCCTGTTTATTAAGGCGAAAGCCTTACATGTCTCAGCAAACGCGACATTTGACCCGTCGGCGTCCTCCCGCGTCGGCGGCGTCTCGCGTCCCGCGACATCGCGAACGAGCGATGCAACAAATCGCCATCACCAGATGACGTCGCCACATGACGTCACGATGACGCCACAAATCGCCAAGATTTTGTGACATGCGTCACGTGATGTAACGTCACACGATGACGTCATCACATCGCATCGTAGCTTTGGTCAAAGGGTGGTCCGATCACGGAGGCAATGCAAAACCAGGCGAGGTGCCTCCGATCCTTGAGATAGCGCAGGAACCACGTTAGGTGCAGAAAGCTTTTGAAGGGTGGCGGTGCAGCATCAATACATCGGCTTAGAGGAAAAAGAAGATGCATGGCTTTCGCCTTCGAGTCGTCTTGAGTGAATGCATAATGGACCCTCTGAGTTTTTTTTAAAATTTTATTATATTATTTTTTGGAGGTACCCCAACTGCTGCCAAGTGACTCCCGAGTCGGCAATACGAAAGGAAACGTGCTGCTTGCCGCGCGGGACACCGCCGCGGCATGCTTTTGCGCGGTGGTTGCTATCGCTCGACAAACTTGGTTAAGCTTTCAACTATCGTTTTCAGCTAACCTGATCTTCGTCTTAAAGGCGTTCCGGAAGGCTTTTTAGATCCTCCTCTCGTTTTCCGAGTGCCGCGCTTGGATGATACGACGGCACGATGCCACCCAGCGGGATCCGAGTGGAACCTGCGATGGTGCCGTTGCGACATCGGACGCTTCTGAGCACTTTTTATAGTTGTTTTTGTGGTCGTGTTGGGGACAGCTGCACGCGAGCCATTTGTCAGGCTCTGCGTGTTCCGCGCCGTGACGCTGCTTTCCGTGGCACCGCTTGCGACATCGTTCAGGAAGATCCTTCATTCCATGTCGTTCTTGGTCCTTTTTGTTTTCTTTTTTTGTCCCCTTTGCTTCTATCGACTGGCGACCGCAAGTTCGCCGAACTAAGATTTCGCCTTCCGAACGTTGCTGTATTTCGCCCATCTGTATATGCTGTCATGGGACGGTCTTTAAGGATCTTTTTTTGGGTGGATATCTGTTCGCGGTCAACTGAAGTGAAGTTTCTGTAGTGGATGACTTACCAAGCAACTTATCGTCGATGTGCGAAAAGAAGGAATCTTCGTCGTGCAGCTGTACTTTTTTGCAATCGAGAAGCATGCTACATTGCCGTTGTTTTACGTCATGGTAATACTGCGCATGCTGCTCCGTATGTACAAGAAACAGCAATTACACCGTTCAAAGCAACTACAAAGTGAAACACGGAGTCAATTAAGAGTGCTAAATTATTTTCATGTGAACTGTACTGCTGTGAATTCCGTCATCGGATACGTACCTTAAAGAGAGAGAAAGAAAATGAAAATCAAAGTTTAATATTTTTTTTCAGCTCCAGATGGTCAAAATTAATCCACAGCCCCCCCACTGCAGAATGCCTCATGATCAAATTGTCATTTTGGCACGTAAAACACCATGGCCCACACACACACACACACACACACACACACACACACACACACACACACACACACACACACACACACACACACACACACACACACACACACACACACACACGCACACACACACACACACACACACACACACACACACACACACACACACGCACACGCACACGCACGCACGCACGCACGCACGCACAAATCTTACGCTGAAAATGTTCCTAAAAAAGTAGTTCAGCCAATTCTAATTCTGGTCATATAATTAAAGAAGCCGGCTGGCCAATAAAAAAGGGGCTTTTACGAAAGAGAAGTTTGGTGAATTCGGACTCAGAATTTATTTCACTTTTTTTGAGTAACCGTAGCCAGATATGAAAAGTATAAAACGACCTCGTTTCGCTTTCTGGCACGTTAATTTTTTAAAGTTAAGTCGTCGAATGCGGATTCAACATTCACGCTGTCTGTTCTGATCTTTGTGAAATGGCTATTTATTTCCCGGACAGTTTTCATCTACTCCGTTCCGAAAGTTTCTCGTAGATAACACTCGTCCACAATAGTTGAATGTTGCCACCCGCCGCGGTCGTGTATTGGTTATCGTGCTGGACTGCTGACCCGAAGGCCGTCGGATCCCGGCCGCGGTGGCCGCATTTCGATGGAGGCAAAATGCTAAAGGCCCGTGTGCTTAGATTTAGGCGCACGTTAAAGAACCTTGGATGGTCGAAATTGCCGGAGACCAACGCTACGGCGTCTCTCATAATCATGCCGTGGTTTTGGGACGTATGGTGTGGTATGATGAACTTTATTCAGGCCCAGAAGATCAACCCTTAGGTTGACGCAGGCGGCTCCGACGTTGGAACATTAAGGTTTAGCCTTACCGCCGTATCGTGGGCCTTCTGGACGGCCTGTACTTGATCTACAAGAACTCCACTGTGAAGGGCTCCTCGCCACCAGTCTCTTTTCTCATCACAATCTGTAAAGGCCACGGGATACTATTAGTATTGTCGAATGTTGCCCTGTAAGTCGCAGCGCAGGAGCCTCTGTAAGGTATACTGACGACATGAAATGTACAAAAGTGAATGTCCTTAAGACATTGCTACTTGTTCGGAGAATGATAAGATATGACCACGCCGTCCATGTAAGTTCACACTGTGCTTAATGAATCTCGCTATGTAACGTTAGTGACTCTTCATTCGCTACACTCGCTTCGCGCCGTCAACGTTGCCCGATCTTTATCGGCTCCCCACAGCCTGCAGCCGACTCGCACTTTTCCGGCCGACAAACATACTCGCTGCCGGGCGGCTATCTCGCTCTCCACTGCTTAGCCGTCGCTTTCAATCGATCAATTTCCTGCGCCCGGCCGTGGCACGCATTCACCGAGCCTGGATACGATCGCTCAAAGCGAGAGAATGGCCGGCGGCGCGTTATCTCGGTTTCGGCCCCGTTTAAGAACAATCGCGTTGCCGGGAGCGCGCGTGCATTCATTCATTCGCTGATGCTCTGCCCTAAACACGGCGTGCGCTCGGAGCGCCAAGCTCCCCGTTAGCGTCGCGTTTGCCGACGCTGCCGCGGGCGCTTGTGCGTGCTGGCGCTTTGTTTCATCCACGAACAGCGTCGGCTCCCGAGCCTCTTGGTATAACGGTGGCCCGCTTGTTCCACGCTGGGTGCCGGTGAGGAGTCATTCATTGCTGCGCACGCCCCGGGCGGTGCGTGTGGCGGACAGGACGTCTTTGATTCGCCCCTCTCCCATACCCCCCCCCCCCTGCTCCCACTCGTCTATCTGTCTCTGTCTTCCTTACCACTGTTGTGCCTTCAGTGCAGTCGTGGTGGTGGTGGTTGCTGCGGTGACGGCTCAACAATGACCACCCCAGGCACCAGAAGGCGGGACTGCGTTGTCGGTGGTACGAAGCGAGGCTCGAGGTGGCTTTGTGCATGAAGGCTCTGTCGGTTTCCCTATGTTTACCTTACGTTCAAGGTGGCGCCGTTCTTGCGTGTTGTAGTTGTCTAGCTCGTTTCCTGTTTGGCGTATAACCTTCCTCGTGTGGTTAACCGTTTTGGCGCTGGTCACCTAGAGGTTGGCAGACGATGCGCTGGCACACGGTTCATCCGCGCGTTGCTCAGACAGTACGGCCTCCACAATTTCCGGCGAGTAGAGGCGAGATAACTGCGTCTAACTTACAGAACGTCTCTGGACTTCCTGCATAACCGCGTTTGGGAGCATTTAGGAGTAAGAGTCTCGCATCGTATTTCTGGCATGGTGCTTCCGCGTATACGACGTCGGTAATTTTTTGTTATGCTGCAGCACAGTAGCGTTTCCTAACGATGATATATCGAGAACACTGGCACGCCGCAATAGTGAAGAGAGAAGCGACGTAAATGATTAGGGTGTGCCTTGTATTCACCAAAGCATTATGGTATTTCAGTTTATCTTTTTTGTGAGGGCACAGCCCAGCTGGGAAACTTCGCTCTTTCGCTGCTGCACTTGTCGCCCTTTGCAATTCCATCAGTTTTTCTTCGTTTTCTCTCCATATTTTAATCTTCAAAGTTTTTCTTTTTGACCTTTCTTAATGGGTAAATTACTCTGTCGTGTTTCGTCCTCGCGCTTTTAACAGGCGCGCGGCTATGGTAAGCCGTGAATAATATGCTTGGGGGGCCTCGTGGGTCAAAACCTCGATGTTATGAGGCACGCCGTAGTGAAGGTCTCCTAAAATTTCGACCATCCGGTGTTCATCTCGCATACGGACTTGTAGCATTTCTCCTCCATCGAATTGAGACCGCCGTGACTTGGGATCGAAGCTGCGACTTTTGGAGCATCAGTCGAGCGGCAAGCCGTGAAAACGAAGGCTTTCTTTCCTTTACTTCTTTTCCGGTATTTATCACATAGTTCTGTGCGCTCATTACTCCAGCACCGCGCACTCCCTGTCAGAATGTTTTCCTGCAAACGCAGTTGGAAAATACGCCAAGAAGTCCATTAATGTAGTGTTTTGGGCTTGATGGTTTGACATCATGAGGCTTAGTCTCATAGAAAGACGAGGACGAAGAAGGGCGTGACACAAACATACCGCATGTGTGCTTCAGCTCCTTCTTCTTCCTCGTCTCTTTCCATGGGCTATAAGCCTCATGAAAGGAGTCCATGCCTCGCCTTGTGTTAGAGATGTAGCGTCACTCCTCCGGCGAAATGAACGTGGGCACAGTCTCGCTAAGCCACGTGGCGTTCTGCAGCAACACACAACCACGACGACCAAAACCGCTGTTTGTTACACCGTGCGTGTATCCCCAAAGGAGTAGCGGCGGGCCTGATCCGATTTGGGAATGACGCGGTTCCACGTGCCTTGTTTGCGCCCCCGGCTCTCTCCTCGTACCCGCGCCTCGACCCGTCGATGAAGCTGCCACGGAGACACTGCGACACGCCACGACGGTGCCGCGTAGCGTCTAAGCTGCCTTATTCGGAGGCAGCAGATCTCCGCATCGCGATGTCATTGCCTTTCTCTTCCAAAGTACCACACGTCTCGGCAATGCGATCCCCGACACGCAGTCAGCATGCGCCCTAGACGCTTTCATTACTTGGTGACGCAACAGTTAATTCTTCATTTATTACATCCCCAAGAAGTGGCGTACCGGTGACACTCGAGGCACTGATGACATTCAAGATGAGTCCCCAAAAGCGAAGATGACGAATAGTGATGTGGTGACGATCATATGTAGAGATGACTAAAAAAGTGCCTAAAAAGGGTCGCATAATATTTCTTTTTGCACAGAGTGTAGCGCTGTCTGTATATAGCGCTTGTCCCGCGTTCCTCCCGGTGGTGCTGATATTATATTCGGTGCTTATTAAATAAAAATATTAATTGTAATACGAAGTACTGACAACCTGTACGCACGGTATCGGGAAAGCTTGCCAGGTCTGGACAGGTCTTGTCGGACCTCGTCAAGTATCACCAGGTTTTGGTGCACCGTGAAATAATAATAATAATAATAATAATAATAATAATAATAATAATAATAATAATAATAATAATAATAAAACAAGGAATTTAACGCTCGAACTGGTGCATATATATATATATATATATATATATATATATATATATATATATATATATATATATATATATATATATATGGACTACATAAACTATATCTTCACAGGTGTTTTGACTGCTCACGGTGTTCTCATTGTGGTGTTGGATATCTTTTTTTTTTAGATGTGAAGCATCTTATGGCGAAGCTTAATCCGGTGGTGGTGGTGGTGGTGGTGTGCCGCGTGACCTCCCTTACTGCGCATGCGCAAACCCATTAAAAAAAATAAAAACCTCCTCTCCCCCCTCTCTCTCCTCGAGGCCGCGGCAACCACACCCCTCACTGCGCATGCGCCTCCCCTCCTCTCTCCCCTCCTACGCTCCCCCCCCTCTCTCCTCAGGCATCCCTGCCCGCGGCGTCCACACTCCCACTGCGCATGCGCGTCCCCCCCTCTCTCTTCTCTCCTACGCTGCCCCCCTCTCTCCTCTAGGCATCCCTGCCCGAGGCGTCCACACTCCCACTGCGCATGCGCGTCCCTCCCCCCTCTCTCTCCTCTCCTACGCTCCCACCCTCTCTCGCCTCGCGACGCCGACGCAGGCAGCGTCTGCTAGCGAGTTTTTTGGTTGAAAAAACCGACTGCTCGCGCTGCACAACCGTTCACTGGCCACCCCGTATATATGGCACTGGATTTTGACCTGCAAGGTGGTGCCGGTGGGACATTTCTCCTGTGCGTTGTTGAACAATAAAAATTCGCAGCGTGCGCGTTAACTAAAAGCGGACTGCGGGTCTCTGTGTCCAGTCGGAGTCTTCTGTCTCTCATTGCCCATTAGCAGCTATTGGCATGTTCCAGTAGGAAACACCGCTCCATCACTGCGTGCTTTGCGCCTCCCCAGTTTTCTCTCCTGCGCAACGCTGCGATGAGCGCCAGCGCCAACGCCGCCGCCAGTGTAAGCGTTAGCGCCCGCTGCTTCACATCTACACATGGTTCCCTTTAGCGGGAGATGGTGTAATTTTTTTTTTCATCTTTCGTAGTACTGTGGTTTCAGCATTAACGTGCGTGGCAGTGTGACGAAAAAAAAAAAGAAAATTACCTGCCTTCATGCACACAAAAAATGAATGAGAGCCAGAAACCTACGTTTTCCGTGATAGATATTCCCAAATGGAACAAATAGTCAATTATATTATATGTGTCGTCCGGTGACAGCCGATTATCTTAACATGAAACGCTTCAACTGGGAAGCCTGCAGTCGATTTGTTTCCTCTTAGTAGCTATCGCATTGGCACATCACAAGATCTCTTGCGCTGCACCTAACGCTATCGCACGTACGGCACGAAGCATCGCAATTAACGCTTTGTCACTGATTTTATTAGCCGAACTGTATAATTATACCACTGCGCATGCGCGCTTTTTGTCCACGACATAGGTATTTCGACAGCAGGGTGGCCTCGTTGGGCCGCAGGCAAATGGGAACGACAGTAAAGCGGTGGTGAACCCGGTAAGCAGTTTTGTCTTCGGCGCCCTTGACTCAAGCAGTGCTCCATAACGCTATCGTTACGCTAATTTTCTTTTAATTATTTTTTGCCTTATTTTGTTGAAAATGTGCCAAATTGAGATTAAAAGAAACTTTATCGTCTCGGTTGAATGTAACTCTTTGCACTTACAAACGTTTCATTTCTTCATGCTTTGGAGGGTGCGTCGCCTACCTTCATGCAAGGGGCTGCGCTTGGCCGTATGCAAATTAGTGCATTAATGCAACGTGAGACGCTCCCCAGGAGATTGCGCTGGTTTCTGGTTCTTTACGAGCATATCTTAGCTAATGTTGTATGTCAAAATCTTCGTGTTGCTTCGACTAAAGCGCTTTCGATTGCCTATAAGACTGCTTCTATAAAACTGCAGGAAGTCTTCAGATACCGCTTCTTGTGAGTGCGACGGAGCGTTCTCGTCCTAGTATAGCAAACTCTCGCAATTGCGTTGTGGTATGGCACGGATACGAAACAAGATGACTTAAGAGAAGAATAGTCCCATCCGCGTGAGCACAAGCAAGTGGTGATTCAGCGGCACGGCTATGGCGATGAGGAAACCGGTTACAAGCGCCGTGTGGTAGGTGACACGGATGCAGTGTTGGTCTGCACTAGCGGAGCAGCCTGAAAGCCCGTAGTCTCGTAGTCTTCGTCCACGAAAAAAAAAAAAATAAAAATAAATAAAAATAAATAGAAAAGCCAACGCACGCCGACGAATGTCATGTGGTCGCTCAGTCAGTCGATCACGCGCGATGGTGTGTCGAAGCCACGCAGCTAGTTATTTTGTGCCGTGTTCGTGACCGCACAGCGCGTCCTAACCCACGGAACGGCTTCCGCTGTCGCTTCGAATTGGGCGTATTTTGTCCCAGCGAACACAAATGGCTTGGCGGGTTGGAATTTCCGGCTAGTTCCGTGCTACTAGAGTTAGAGAGAACACCCTTTTCCGTGCTGCGTGTTGAGAGAACTTGGGAGGAATGCTGCCGGACGAGCTTTCGCGTGACACTTTTGAAAGTTTCGCTGCCGGTGGCTTGCTTCGGCACGCATGTGACGAAATATGACGCGCGAGCGCGAAGCCGTGGCCTCTAAGATCGTGTCGTTTAGCCATGTAATTTCGGGGGCTTGGATAGAATCGACAATCGCGCTTTTAACTGCCTGCGACAGTTGGTGCGTCGGTAACGGCAGTTTGGGGAGTGCGGGGGATTGCCTAAAGTTGGCATCATCTAGCCAGGGGAAAGGGAAAGTTTCTCTTCCGGAGTTATCTTGATCCATGTACACGGAGCGTGTTTTTTATCTGTCCCCGCCTGCAGATGCCAGTTAACGAACGCAGAGTGGCGAACAACAGGAAAGCCTGCCGCGGAGTAATCACGGTCACTGGGAAAGTTTTTGTATATATAGTCAGAAAACCTTTATTAGTATCGTTACGTCCACATTTCGCAAGAAATCGGAACGCGTTGAAAATGTTCCGTGTGCGCCGTAGAAGAAAAAATAGAAACGTTCGTGAATAATTAATTCACGAATGTTTGTATCTTTTTCTTCTTTATGGTTTTCAGCGCTTACTTTACAAGCCTCCTTTTCTAACACAAATCATCAGATTTGGAGAATAAGAACGGCAAAGGAAAATAATCGAGTGGGGAACTAGACACGTTGGAAGGCTCCTAGAAAAACGTCCGCCCGTAATGGTATCTCCCGCGGGCCCTTTGCCCGGCTACTTGCGCGAATCCACTCGGAACAGTCCGAGCTCCGTCTTCTCTCCTGGACGACTGCGCGGCAGTGGTGTCAGTCTTCGGCACCCCTCGCATTCGTTAACACGCGGGGAGAGCTTTTTTTAAATGGCCCCACTGTTCGATCTGGAACGGGAGTGTGCAGCCCTGCAGAAAGAACGAGCGAAGACGCCAGACGAATGGGAGACGGGGCTTGGAGCTTCTCGAGTGAAAGAAGCCGGCGAGCCGGAGGATGAGGAGATGGATGAGGAAGGGGAGGATACGGGCTCCGGTGGATGGCTCGTTAGTATTCACCCCGCGTGCCGAATCGCTTTGAATGCGATGGCCGTGCCTCTCGCGATCGGCCTGCCAGCCTTCGTTCGTTACTGAGGGCGGCTTGCCTGCGCGGCACCCAATGCTGCCGTTTGTTTGCTTTCTCCGTTGTTCTCCAGAAGTTGTGCGGTGAAAGCCAACCTTTGAGCTGCCGACACCGATGGCAGTGTAGAAAGCGGAGTAGCGCTCTGCCCCCATTTGACGGCGCGCTTGCTTGCCTGGAGCGTCTCCCTGCGACCAACCAGGTCGTTTATTACGTTTACTGGTGCGTGAGTACCTTCCCCTTCTCACTGTCACTTTGGCCTCACTTCTGTGCGTGGACTTGTAATGCCGCTTTAATGCGTAGACGGAGGCTGCGTGAGGACCGACGCACTGAGGCGAGTATTTTACTTCGGTTATCTCTGTTATCCGTTGATGGAGGGAGTTATCCCGGTGACGCGTACGATCGTGTTTACGCCGGTGCCAATTATTATTGTCCGAAGAATGAAAAACAAAAACAAAAAAAATACCCGCATTTCCCCGAAGGGGAGTATGAGGAAGTGCGAAGCACGGGGTGATGCTATGAGGGGGCGCGCGCGACTAAACTGCAGAGCCGAGCGAAGGAGACGGCAGCGAGAGAGCACGCGCCAGTCGACCCACGGAGGTCTGGCCGTTTTTAAGTGCAAAGCACTTTTACTGATGATGATGGAGAGCGGTGCGGAGCCGGCGCGGGGCGCGCGCAGCCACGGAGCGGAGGGCGGAGCGCGCGCAGTCACGTGGGGCGTGACGTCGCTGCGCCGTTGCTACAGACGCTCCTCTCCGCTCCTCGCGCCGTTGCTAGGGGAGAGGAGGAGGAGCGCGGATGCCGGCGGAGTTTTCGGGGTCGCTTAAGAAGTGCATTCGCACTTAAAACAATGGGGAATCGTTGCTTCTGTCAGATCATCGTACAGACAGATGGGCGGTGTGCTGAACGTGCGTTTTGTTTTTCCTATAGATACTACGAGTCAGTCTTCTTCGAAGACAAAGAATAAAACTGGCTCGGATTCTCAAAAGAAACTGCCACGCTACGATTGTTTCTGTAAGAGAAATCGCTTCCCAGTTTTGATACGGTACGTATTATTAGCAAAGGTGCCCGGCTAAATGCACAAAGTGGTTATGAAGTTACTAATTTGTTCACAGCCGGGCACGTGATCTGTCTTTCAACCGCCTTTTTTTGTTTTCTTTTTTGCGACGATTATTTCAGGTCTCCTAACAGCTTTTCTAATCGCAATTTCGATATGTTCTTGCTGCTTATTTCAATCATTCTTATCATCATTCAGAGAGGTACCAATTCTAACTACGGGACTCATTCTGTATACATGCATCTCTTGTAGTTCTAACTATTTCATTCACACAAATAAACTGATTATGATTATCAACTGAGGGCTTTGTCGATTGAACTACTTGCCTGACTGCAGGCAGCGTAGAGTCAGGCGATCGATCGGAAGCTTAGTCTTCCAGAACTCCTCTAAGTGTTCCTCCCTAGAAGCGGGCAGTATAATGTATAGCGCCCTGTATCCGAACTGCGTGTACGTCGCTTCGTAGCGGTGCTCGCCGAGCGCTAATGGTTTCACTCTCTGGAAAATGGGGTACAACACTCTACCGCGCTCCTGCCGATCGACCCCCCGAGAAAAAATGCGGCCTCACCGTCCGCTCGGCCTGCGCTTCTGCTGCGTCAGCCTTTTCGTTCGAAGAGCAGCGGTGCTGTTGTTCGGTGCGTCCAAAGTGCTTGGTGATAAACTGTCTTCGCCCAGCTGTCTCGCATCGTGGAGCGAGCGCGTTTCCCCGTGCACTGTGTCTTTCCAGCGTCTCTCGGTTCTGCGTCCTTCGATTTCTCGGTGCGGCTGCGCCACTCGGAGAAGCGTGGCGCGGTACTTACCGAATCCATTTTTGTCAGCGTCTTCCGCACTGCCGAGCCACTCGACCCCAAGTCTTGGCTTTTCATTGTTGGCACTTCGGTGATTGTTTAGGCCTTGTGAAGAGGAAATGAAGGTAAAGAAGAAGAAATAGGCGTGGGCAGGGCACGTTGCATGAAGGCAAAATAACCGCTGGTCATTAAGAGTAACAGTCTGGATTCCAAGAGAAGGCAAGCGTGCGAGGGAATGACGCAGATAGTTAGGTGAGCTGATGAGATTCAGAAGTTTTAGGGGATTACGTGTCCGCAGCGAACACAGGACCGGCTTAATTGGTCAAGCATGAGAGAGGCTTTTCCCTGTAGTCGGCGTTTTCAGGCTTATGATGATGATGATGATTATGATGATTGTGATGCACTGCTCTGTGAAATACCAATTTTTGCCTTTCACTATTGACGTTTTACGCCTCGTGGACTTACGAAAGAGCCATGTTCAATGTTCTGGTGTACGCGCAATGGTATACCTTTTTTTTTTTTTCTGTGGCTTATCCCGCAGCGAAATCGCGTCAGGACGTGCGAAATGCCGGCATTTGCGTTGAATGTTTCTTTAACTTGACTTCTTGAGTCCATCATTTACGCTCCGCTTCTTACAATTTCGGAACGTTGTTTCGTTCACGCGCTCGCTTAGCTCGTGTCCCGCATAAGTTCTCCCCGCCTTTTTAACTTCCTCTAAACGCATTATTTATGTTGACCAAGGCTTTCTGGAGTGTTCCATAAAATTACACGGTAAACTGTTTTCTTCCTTCGCGGCGCTCAAAATTTAATTACTGCAGAACGTCGTTAGTTAAAGAGTAGTTTCGAAAAGAACGGAAGCGTCAGATGTTACTTTCGTTTGAAGTTGGCGTCGTCCCTTCATTAATTAGTTGTCGACGCCCGGTAAACGTAGTATAGGTACCACTAACCGGTGGCTATCTTGAACGTTCAGGAAACTACCGCTTTCTTTCTGTTCCTTTTGTCTCGGCAATGAAAGGACCGGGCGCGGACGTCTTCGAAGCATCTACAGTAGCGAGCGAGACTCTGACAACGTCGCGCGGCGCTTAGACAAAAGGAAGAGCTGACCCTCTCAGCCTGTCTGCCTTGTTATACGCCTTCACGGGCGGACGAGCACGCATGCGGGGCAGCGGCGAAGCAGACCGACAGGCCGTCTAGCCGGTACCCGCCTCCCGGGCGCGACGACGTCGTTGTCGTTGAAGGCGCACCCGCATCTTTGGAGTCCCAGCGACGCGCCTCTGTCATACTCTTCTCTCCCTCTCTGTTTCGCCTTCTCTCCCGCGGACGTGCGTCACACGCCGGTCCCGCTAGCCGAGCCGTCAACGAAGTCGACTGTCTGTCACTCACCGGCGCAACGGGCCGCACGATATTCGGAACGTCTGTTTTGAGAGAGAAAACGCGCGTCTTGTATCATCCTTGAGTTCCCGTCTCTTTGCTCCTCAAGTGCGCGCGCGCTTCGCTTCTCTCAGATTTGGGGATGGCGCGTGGATTAGACGAGAAAGTCCTCGCGTGCCGAAGTTTTCTCCGCCGCCTGTACTTCGAGCCTACGGGACGCATGAGCAGATTCGCTGACGCGTGACGTATTAGCATGCCGTCGATTGCTGGCAGATGTCGAATAATTTCCTTTTAACTGCGAAGCTGTTTAAGCTATCGGTAACTTGTACTCCGTCGTGCAAAACTCCACAGGTGGGCATGCGCCACAGGAATTGGGCAAGCCCCTCACTACCGAGTACAGCAGATGCGAGCGTTGAACGAAAACTCTACTCGGCGAAGTAAAGCACGCGAAACATGTGAAAGAAAGAAAGAAAGAATGAAAGTGAAAGAAGAAGAGGAAATAGAAAAAGAGAGAAAAAGATTGAGAAAGAAAGAAAGAGTAAGAGAAAGATAGAGAGAAACAAAGGGAATAAAGGGAAATACATAGAAAAAAAAGACACGTAAAAGGCATACAAAAAACAGAAACCAAGACAGAAAGAGCAAGAAATAGAGAGAAACAAAGACAGAGACAGAATGTAGCAGCGAGACAGAGAAAAAGAGATAGAAAGAGCAAGCGATCAATAGAAAGAGAGAGAAAGGATAGAAAGGCAAAGAAAGAAATAATGATAAAAGAGCGAGGTAGAGAAAAAGAATAGAGATAAAGAAGTAAATAGAAAGAAACATGCAAGAAACAGATACAAGAAACAGATTAGGAAAAAGAAAGAGAAGGAAGAGAAAAATAAAGAGAAATAAAGAAGGCCACCCCGCTCCGCCCTTCCATTAGGCTTGGCACCACTAGTGCGATGCTGTCATAATTCTTTAAAGCGGGAACGTTCCTTCTCAGAAGTATTTGAGCAGGCCTTGACATGTGGGAATCGCGTTTTTTTTTTTTTTAATGTCTAGTTGCGCGCTGGTGCGCCGGAAGTAACGGATTACCAATCCTATCCACTTACGCGTCTCGCATATACGCCCTCGAAGATATGTCCCGGAATGTGGGAATAACCGGCTCCGTTCGGAGTGAGATGAGCCTGGCGAATCGCGATGTCACTGCAGCGGTTCGCTGTTTCTCTGAACGAAGTACTGGTCACTCTTTCGTTTTTTCCATTTTTTTGGGGGCAGAGATCACATCCGTCGTGGGCCTGTTCCTCGGCAGCTGGTATTACACTTGACGGTTTCCGTCGTAGATTATGGTGGTTTATCCACAATTTGCTTCGCTCGAGTGATCAGATAACAATATTTAGTGGTCTGTTCTTTGCTTTGTTTTTTTTTTGTGTGTTTTATTTGTCTTTTGTGTTGCGTGGCATACACGCACGTTATATGTGTCACTGGAGCTCTCTCACAGATGTATCATTTGCCAGGGCTCTCCACCTTGTTTTCGCTAGATTCTTGCCGTGAGTCTGACCCTCCCACAAGGCTCTGTGTCGTGGTGTGCAGACACCTCTGTACTGTTGTTAATGCTCCTAAATGCTTAGAAAGACCGCGCACCCGCCTTTTTTTTTTTTTTTTTTTTTTTTTTTTTTTTTTTTTTTTTTTTTTTGGTGGCTCCGCATATATGTAGCGTCCTATGCCAGCGCAGGAAATTGCATGGAGTTTACCTTTCCTTTGATAAGCGCGTCTTGCCAAAACTCGTTCAAATCAGCCGCAAAACGACGGCGCAGAAGTAGACGCACCGTCACGCTCCTCTGACTCGACTTTACAACGGAACAAGAGTTGTGTTGAGGGCAGGCCACTGACAAAGACGCACCTGGCGTCGCAGCAGATGATAGTTATGTGTTTATCACTCAATACAATACTGTTATTTCCACAGATAATGCGTACTTTCGAGGGAAAAGCAAGCGTATTTGCTTCAAGTGTTGCAAAAAAAAAAATTATTATCTCGTGACACCAAATCCGGAACACAATTGCAGAGCAATGCATACCCTGGTAGTTAAATTTGTACAGGCTTGACTTCAGTGGCACAATCAAACGAACTTTCTGCTGTAAGTTTTGCATGCAAAAGAGAGAAGTAAGTTTTAACTGAAAATAACTTCATATATTTTTGTCTAAAGCTCGGTAAACAAGCGTCGCGAATCTGAAGAACGAAATTTATCCCAAGCAAATCCGAAGCATGTACTTCCCACCATTCCTATGGTGGTTGAAGCGCCGCTCATGGAGCCCCGCACGGACATGTGCACTGGCGCCAGATTCCACTCTAGGTATGAAACTCTATGAGCAAGCCGTTTTCTTATTGTTTTTTTTTTTCTGATGTTTGACTGCTTTTTCACTTCGCTTCTTGCTCTCCAGTCTTGGTTGCATTTGGCGACGAATGTTTCGCGCTTATTCTATTGTCCCTCTGTAGTTGCGGGAATTATTTTCGAAGCCCTCGTGTGGTAAACCTAATTGTCCGGTTTCAGCCCCGTTAGCTTGAATATTATTACTCTTTGTATTCTAACAACAATGATCTACGTTATATACGTTTATCGCCAGCAGAGGAAACGAAAGCACTGGACGTCCGGATGAGAATATATTATTTGCGAGCGGCAGTTATGCTCGAATGAATCATGAAATATCACCGCACGTCGCAAAGCTTTTGAGTCAAATGAGTAATGCGGATAGTTGTACCAGAGAGGAGAGAGTGGTTCAAAAGAACGTCATATCTGTAAATAGCTGATCGTGTGTCCGCGCCGGCTTGGTTGGCGTTCGCGTAGCTTTTCTTCTCGCAAAGTGCATTGCGAGAAGAAAAGAAAAAAAAAAAGAACACAATAGGAAAATCATTGCGAAAAGGAAAGAAAGCATAATGTTCGGACGTATCCGAGCATTGCGCATAGTTTTTTTTTTCTGCGTCAACACGTGTTTGTATAATATCTGTACATTTTGCATAGCTCGAAGGTACACGAGATTTAGTGCTACGCGGACTTTCTTGCTATACTTTACTGCACTGGCCCTTAATTCTCTGCTGCTTATCCTCAAAAAGGATGGCTGCCAGGGCTGGCATTTCATGCTGTATCCAATTAGCTCAACTGTCTTCGGTAATTCTCACATTATGCGGTTAGATCTTGACCGGGAAAGGTGACCACTTGTCTGAAATTGGAGGGGTTGAAGCATTTTGTGACGCTGTTTTTTTTTCTTTCTTTTTACTAATATCGCCGTAGTTAAGGCGAGGAGCCACGTAATCGTTGTGAACTGGAAGAACACTAAAAGACTGCGTATTGTTGGATGCTGTTTAGTTTTGCCTGCTAAAGAAAACGTTCCTCTCCTCAACCTATCCTCCTCCTCTTTGTGGGGTCATGCGACGTTCTAACTTTCGATGCAGAGCAATGGGATAATTTGTCAACGACGGCCTGTATTTTGAGTTCGAAGACTACAGCTCAGATTGCTGTAGGCCTTCTAGGTATCTCATTGTGTATAATGTAACACTGCGTGCGGTTTAATTCACTGGCGGGTGCGCACCCTGCCCGTTATTTTCGGGGAACTTCCTGTAAAGCGTGCTTCACCACAATAACAGTAGCAATGCGGGTAAGCATATAGTTTCTGCGCTGTGTGCATCCGGAATGCTGCTTTCGCTCGTTTCATGATCTGCGTCATACGCGCTGCTAGTGCTCACAGTGATTATACAAGGAAACTCGTCGATTGATATTTTATTCATGAGTGCGTTTGAATTTTATACGATAGTTCTTATTCCGCTTCCAGCGGCGTTATCGGTTTCCTGTTTGGCCCGGTCGTGTTTTGCTCCACCGGTGATGATCTCCCACCCTCTTGTCGATGAGCCTCTGATAACTGGGTCAGTTCCACTGTGGACGTCAGGCGTGCTAATCGAGTGAGATTAGATTGAGATAAGTCATTATCATAATCTCGTTCGTGCTTTGGTGTGTAGGGTCACTGCCGCCGGTCAATTTCGTTTCCCGAGACCCCGAGTCGAATTATTTTGTGATTGTAGGCGCGTCCGTGTTTTTTTTTCTTTTCTACAATAACCGTTAGGAGTTGTCCATCAAGGCAAACCCAGTAAAATTAATTTGCTTAATGCTGTGCAAGAAAATATTGCTATTTGACGAACTGAAAGCGAGTTCGGCGCCATTCGCGTATTGATGTGTCGAAGACACTTTGCGTCTGGTAAGTAGTAGCAGTGTTTGTCGCTCGTATTTGTAAACAATGTTGGTAACAATTTGTTGCAGCAATACTTCTTCTGCTTCTACTTCTGCACTGCGCTCTTTCCTGTCTCCCTCCTTTTTCCTTCTGCTTGCGCAGCTAGTCGAGTTTTCGGTAACAATCTTCGGCGAGTGTGTGCAAAGAAATAATTCAATCATTATCGCGTGATTTGTCTCAGGTGGCGCCGCTTGCTTACCGGTAGTTGCTAAATGCCCCAGTAATCGGAAATCCTGCACGATGCGTGAAAACTTACAGCGACCAAAAAGAGGGACACAGTGCAAAAACAGCGTCAAAAATGAAACAGATAAAGAAATGTGCCTACCGCGAATAACCCTCAAGATAGTGTAATATGTCAAGAGCTTGCGTACGTTTGCAAACGGTCTGCCGTCGTCTCATTGATCCGCATGCCTCTATTCAGCAACGCGATTCCTCGGCATTCTGCCATTGTACCAAGAACTATCCGAGTGCCGTGCTATGCTGCTTTCGCGACCTGATTTCGTGCCGCCCTCTCTAGGCTTGCCCTCTCACGGCGTGAAGTTCTCGCGATTTCGCATCGCAGTCAGTTGAAGCTGGCTCAAGTGACCAGTCGCGTAGCACTCGTGGTGCGCTTAATTAGCCGGACTGAATAATTGAGTGCCTTCTGCGCACAGCGAAGCACAGCGCTGTTTGCGAACTAAAAAGTGGGGACACTTTTTAAATTCTTATTCTTATTTTTTTTGAGTATCGCGTTGTTACTACGCTGCGCGCTTCGAGCGTCCCGCAAAGCGTGTCAGAATATGTATGTGCCCTTATATGTAAGCGAGTGTTACTATTTCATCACTGCCTTAGCGACGATGCGCATCTGCAAGTTTCGGCAGACCAGATGGACATGTGTTTACGACATAATGTATAAGTTATCAATTCTTGTTACCAAGCTTGCTATATTTGGAATGTTCACTCATTCACTTTGGGAAAAGATGTGGGATAGACGAATGGGCAAGAGATGGGGGGTGGGAGGGGCGCTTTCGGACCCAGCGCTGTGGAATATAGCTTGCCGTGAAGATAGCGAATGAAAATGGAAAATGATAGTTGTAACATTAAGGGACAACAAGAGAGCAGAGTGGGTCAGAGAACAAACAGGTTTCAAGGACATCTTATTCGAAATCAAGAAAAGAAAAAAAAATGGGCATGGGCAGGGCATTTAGCGTGAAGGCAAAAAAAAAAAAAAAACCGCTGGTCATTGAGAGTAGTAGTCTGGATTCCAAGAGAAGGCAAGCGCTCTAGGGGGATACAGGAAGTTAGGTGGGCAGATGCGATTAGGAAAGATGATGATGATGATGATGATGATAGCGAATAAGAGGCTATGAGATAAATTGATAGCGTGGGTCCTTGAGACATTAAATAATATTATAATCGACTGCTACGGCCATCTCCGAATGCTGCTTTAGTAACACACTGTTCCCTGGTGTGGAAAGCCGCTTCCTGGTCTTCGTAGGTCTTGAACCTCGCATCGCTCAGATTGCGTCGGCGGTGCCAACCGGTGCTTCTTCTCGTGCTTAGTCGTATGGAAGACGTCCGCATTTTTGCACTCTATGCGTTCACTGAGAAGCCGAATCATCTAAAGCAGATTGTGACGTAACTTCCGGTAGTACCTTTCTTTCCCCTAGCAGAGGCATATCCAAGTTAGGCCAAGCGTTATATGTTCGCGTTGGCAATCTGTACGTGCGAATATGTAAAATAATCGACGCGCAGTTTGTCATAGTGCTTTAGACGTAAGCCCAGTGGTATCGTGGTGCTCATACAAGCCGCCCACAGGCGCCGGTCCATACATGTGAAGAAATTGGTGGAGTAACTTACGAATCAGCGCCTGTATTCACAAAAACGTTTTACGCTAAAAATATTCGTAACGGAATATTTCTGCCAGTCACGATGCGGGACATACCATTAGCGAAGCCGGCTGACCAATGGGAAAACGCACTTGCGAAAGAGGTATTCGCTCCCAGTTACTTGAGGAGCAAGTGACGCCTGGATGGTATCGTGAAGTAAAAATGTCCAGCGCTCACAGCCTGCTTGAAAAAACGGTCCCACGGAACAGGCCGAAGTTTGCTAAATCCTTTGGGAAAAAGAAAACAAAAAGTTGTTTGCTCTTGTGTCACCTTTTGTCCATCTTTTTCGTCCGTGATATGTCGATTTCTCGGCGTTTTGTGTTATTTCGCAAACTCAGTCGGTGGGCTTATTGAGAATCAATACCAAAACTCATTTCGGCTGGCTGGTTTATAAAACTGTGCCGGAGAACTTCTGAGCAGTGAAAGTTCTACGCAGTTGCTCTTGTATATTTTTTCGCCCTTGCTTCATTCTAGAGCTCGGATTTGGGCGATCGATTTCATTTCGGGTGAGCTGGACGAGTCAGCTATTATAAATCTACAATGAAGAAAAAGGAGCAATCCAACGAAGCCATTCAATGTGCGAACCATTTTATTGGGTGAAATTTCTGATGGCCTTCCACATTTGTTATGTATGTCTTGAATTCATTGTAAGATGCCAACATATCATCACGTTATGATGTCGGACCTTTGCAATCTTGATTACCCCCCCCCCCCCCCCCCCCATTTTCATGGCGAACCCCCGTTGACGTAGGCCAGCACAGGAAAATACTCAACATGGATAATATCGTGTAGTGATATGATCATGCGCAACTGTCCATGTTGCTGTTTCTTTTTACTTAAAAAAGTGATTAGGAACGTCCTTTAAAAAAATTCTACAGAAATTCAGATTATACTTTAAACAAAGACACCATCTAATTACGAGACACGCCGTAATGGGACACCACTGTTCGAATTTTGATCATCTGGGGTTTTATCACGTGTTCCCAACTTTAAGAATACGCGATAATTTTTGTGCAGGGGCCTCATTTTTTCTGAAATGCGAAAACCGGCATATACCTTCTTAGCGATTTTACTGCCAGAAAAGCAATCCCAGCAAAACACATTACCTCAAGGCGTTGTTGAAATTCTGTAATGACGACATTCTTGGGGCGTTAAATGAGGCCAGATTGCGTATTGCGTGCATGTAGTGCTGTTCAACTGGCTTCGGCGAGGAGGGGGAGGTGTGATAGTGGTAGGAATTTCGAACGGAGTTTTTGTCAAGTTCTGGCATTTTTCCTTTAGCGAGCCGAACGCTCGCACCTGTTTGTATGCTAGTGTGCTCCCTTTGACATGTTCTCTTCTCTTGGAGATCGGCATCTGCGGTTTTCACGAGCCAAAACCACGATATGATTATGAGGCACGCCGTAGCGGAGGGCTACGGAAATTTCCAACCCCATCGAGTTCTACCCTTTGTGCGGCAGTGGGACACATACGTCCCACTTTTCCGTTTACAGAAAAAATTTTCTCCCACATCAACCGTTGCAATTAGCGCCACATTAAGTCACTCATATCTTACCTAAGTCATCGTAATCTCGAAAAAAATTCTTTTACCACGCTTTCGAAGGGCGGATGTAGTGTTACAATAGCGTTGAATTTCGGTAAATTTTTTATGATCGCTTCTGAATTTTCCTCTTCTTGAGATACATTGAACCTACCAATCAAAATGCCGGATAATTTCCTCTTTTTCTGGTTTTTGAGAGAGGCGATCTTAGCTTCCAGTCATCACGTGTTTTTGTAAGTTTGCGAAATAACTTGACCGATAAATGCATCGGAACAATCCCCTGCAAAATTACCCCGCTAATCCCGCAGCGCTATTGCGGATATTAATGCGTGGAAATATATTTCTTGATATCATATACCTCTTGAAATGGAGGCACATGTTCAGGGATAACATCTGTACTCGACAATTTCGGCAGCAAATGCAAGGACAGCCTAACGGACAAAAAAAAAAAAAAAAAAAAAAAAAAAAAAAAAAAAAAAAAAAAGTGGATGATGCATGCGGTGAAGTAAGCTTTACAGGAACATACCACAGCGCTTTGAAGGCTCAAGAGACGCAACTGCAGGCGGCGTTCTCCTGCTGAAATGAGGTCCGCGCAACTTTTCTCATCACAACTTTAGAAGTGATACTCTGTGCCACTTGCTTCGGCCGTTTCATCCCAAAATTCCCGTTGATGCAATCGAGAGATGGTGCCTTCATGAGGCAGTGGGACAATGTTTTCCCACTTTTTGAAAACACTCTCATGAGTCAGTGGGACATATATGTCCCACTTTTTTTCAGTAAACTACTGGCTTTATTTTGATGAAATTTGTTGCGTACTATTTCTTTCTTGTTTATATCAATAAAGCACAGCCGGTTTTTATATCACCATGTCAAAAATATAGGACGACCTACAAAGGGTTAACGTGCTCCTAAATCTGAATACACGGGCCTCTAGCTTTTAGCCTCCATCAAAACGCAACCGCCACGGCCGGGATCGAACTCGTAGCTTTCTGGTCAGCGACTGAGCACCGTAACCACAGCACCACCGCGGCGGCACGTCTCTTCGAGAGAGAGAGAGAGAAAGGAAGAAAAAGATAGTGGCAGAGAGGGATGTGCAGCTGAAAGTGATGGCCATGAGGAATGAAGGAGTTTTTCGGGGGAGGACGGTGAATGCACCCTTCTTCGTCACTCACCTCGCCCCCCAAGAATGGCGGTGGACCTAATGAGGCTTTGGTTTGTTTACTCGCCGCCTTCGAGGTGGCTTACACGCGCAATGTTTCCTTTTTGCTGTCGTCGCCTCTTTTATGCTTACGCCTGCTTTTATTTTCGGGCGCGGGGCACGTGAAGGTAAATGAAGCCGGCTTAATTAAATGAAACGTGCCTCGTCGCCCTTCTTCCTTTATCCCTTCGCGGCGCTATAGGGATAAAAGGACCGAGCGACGCTGAGAGGTGCGAGACTTTGGGGCGTGAGAGAAAGCAGCTGAGAGGCGCCTCCGGGCGACAAAGAAGGGGGGGCGTCGTTGTTTTGTTTCGCCGGATGAGAAGCGGACAAGGCGCGCTGCGTTTAGTGGTGGCGGTGGTGGCGGTGGCTTCGCAGCGCGCGCCGCTCTCGGCAACAAGCCGCAAAGCCTTTTCCTCAGTAGTCACGTGGTTAGAGGGAAAACTATGAAATAAAGAAGAGAGCGCGGGCTCCTTCGAACGGAGAGGAAAGCTTATCTCGGAGGATGCGGTTTGTTCTTGCTTTTAGGGCCGCCGTAATGATGGCGCGTTTGCACGGCAAGCTGGTATTTTGCGCGCACTCTTGAAGTTGCTAAAGGCTGTAGTGCTGCCACCAGCAGCGATGTCGTGCGTTGTAATAACTTTGTAATCGCGCTTCATTGGGACATTGCTGCAACATCGAGCAAGGCCGCCAGAAGGCTGATTTGCACGACGGATAGCACGGCATGGTCTGTGGACGAGTTTCGACGTTTGCCAACGATATCGAATCGCATTCACGGGCAGCTGTCTCGTTAGTGGTGGTTGTAGTATGGACTCGGTGCCCCTAAAAAATTGCATGGAACTGAATAATCAATATTGTTCGCTGGTTCAACTCATCTGAGGCGCCTTCACTTATAGTGGCGCGATGGTGCGGTTATCTTGCACTGATTGATTCGACGACATCAAACCGTTGACTGTTTTTAGTCGGCTTTGTGCATTAAGTGACTTCGGATACTCTCAAGAATCCTTTGAGTTTCTTGTTGAACGCTTGAAGTTATGCTTCTGAATTCGTCCTGCGTAAATGTATCTGAAAGCGCTATTGAACGAATGCAGCCACCCGGTAACACCCTGCTGCGCGGCATTTTTTTGTGGCTGGAATAGCTTTGCGTTTTCTTTTACAAGCCAAAGTTTTGGTCACTTCATAATAGAAGTTACTCGAGTGCGCGTGTACGTGCACTCGAGGATACGTGTACAAGCATCGTCGTCGTTCTCTGCGTCGTACACGCATCACGGTGTGGTTAAGCCCCCCAAGAAATGTGCAGCGCACATTCGCAAAAGAAAGCACTTACTGTAAGACCACACAACCAGTCCTAAAGCTGGACATGTCATCGGTGAACGTGGCCAGCCAGTGACATGCAGCACCCACTAGCGAAAAACATTGCGCGCTCCCAGATCTCTACCACTGCCTGCGCCTGCGTCTTTATGATTGACGCTCTTGTCCTCGTTATGGTTGCAGTTGCTTCGTTGTCGATTCGATGTCGAAAGCGTCGTGGGATTGCAAGTGGGCGTTCCTACTCGAGGGATGTGTATTTTCCTCTGAGAAAGAGAGCAAGAAAGAGGGGGGGTCTGGCATCTGCAGAATGGCCGCGGTCTCGCTTGAGCATCGACGTAAAAAGAGAATGCTAGACCGTGCACTTTGGTGCTACCGAGGCTGTGTTGCCTTCTCTGGACGCTCGCACGAGCTATATACTTGCTGTACGGATCGGTAGCGGACTGGTGCTGCGGTGCCAGTTAATTAACCAGTCTGCTGGAGACGCTTGATAAAGCGTTGGTTGCGTAGCGCAGGAAACCGATAGGGGCCTGAGTCCGCTCCTACCTTCATGAAGTAGCATAGGGGAATAAGGGGTGGACGGCAAGTCGAAAACATGCTTTAGGCCTTACGCCGACGGTTGCGGCCTGGCTATTTTGGCCTACCTTGGCCGGAGCTTGTCCTGCTGGCGCTGCAGCTGCGTCGTTATTTCGTGGTGCTCCGTCTTGCGTTCCGGTGTTGCTTGTCTTCGTTTTGTTCGGCCTTTCTCGTTCAGTGGTGCTGCTATGTTCTATCTTTGGTGCGTGGCTAATGACACTTCGATGTTGGTAGTTGGTCGGCTGGAAATCTGGACTGCCGCGCTTGTGTCCCTTTCAAGCACTCGCGTAGCCAGGGCTCCCCCGAAAATTTTCGATTTTGCATGTGTATATATACCTCTACACGCACACATACAAACGCACGCGCCAACATACGTAAAGTATTGGTTGAGCAACTCTCCCTCCCCCCCCGTTTCACCGATAAAAACTTCTGGCTGCGCTACTGTTTTCAACCATTCCCCTTTTTAAAACTCCCACGCGTTCGCCGTTATTGTAAAAAAATTCACCCAGTTCCGCTTTGCGGACACTGATGAAACAGCGACGCTGGTGGCACGCAGTCAGGTTGAATAAGTGGAATGAAGTGGGAACGAAGTGGAAATGACGTGGCATGAAGTGGGTGACTGAAGTGCGACGAGTGGCGGGAGCAGAAGTGGGCATAGGGGTGAGTAGTGGGAGTAGTGTAGTGCCGAGTTGGGGGGAGTAGTGAGCGGTGGGAGGAGTGGCACATATCCGTAGTGGTATTTATCCACTTCCTGCTCATAAATCCCACTACGATCTACGATGGTCCCCGTACATGAGATCCTCGACGAAGAACCGCTTCGCTGTCAATAACGGGCATAGCCTGTCGAGGAACAGTGGTATTGTCCAGCCATTTTTTTAGCCTATTCCCTCACTTTCAGCTCATTTCGTCCTTTTGCCTATGAAATAGCACTAAGAAAATACACGCCGACACAAAACTGACTGGTTTTACAAAAATATTATCTCCCGTGACTTGCGCTTGCGCTGGTCAAGAAACTGGCTCGCAGTACAGCGCGTGCATGTATCCACCGAAGTTTCCGGAATGCCGGTGGGAGGAAGAAATCGCCGAATCTCCTCGAAGTCTGATCATGCAGTGCTCAATCGATAAAATTGTGTCGTCTACACTTGCGTGAGAGTAAGTTAACGACGTGCGTGGTTCTCAACTTCCGGGTGAATCATCCCGTATACTAAAAAAGAGTTCTCAACTTCTTTTAGTCTACGTCTGTCAGGCCGTGTTTCTCAAAAAGAAAGAAAGAAAAAAAAAACGAGCTTCTCCGAGTGTTTCAAACCCCGTCGGCACGCCTTCTCGGCCTCTGTAGTACAAGCGGGGACGATGCCCTAATGAAGCGGTTGCCTCTGGGTGTGGCCCTGTGAAGCACGTCGCTGCTTCGTTTTCTACATCGTTAACTGTCGCGCCTTCCTTTCGATCTTGGGTCGTTTTACTGCACCTCTCTCTTTCGGTGGTTCCTGCTGCCGGGTCTAACTGGCTACTTTCCCTAGCAACCGCGCGTTCGTCCCAAACACTAGCGTCTCCTATCACGTTCTCATTTAGTCGGGCGTGCGAGCGCGTATAGTCACGGTCTGCTCATAAGTTGCGTGCGTGTCCGGTTCTCATCTGTCACCTGCCAACGGACATTCGCCGGAAATTGATGACCTGTCTCGTAATCCTACACTCAAAGAGAGTTCGCGTGTCTCTTTGAAGAGAGTCATATTCGTGGCAAGTGAGAACTCCGAAAAAAAGAGTCAAAAGACTCTTTCTTTTTCTGTTAGTGTAGCGTGGAAAGGTTTCCGTTGACTTTCACGTCTCATACTGTTTTACGTTGTGCAGAAAAGAAGTAGCTTTCAAACGTGCTGTATTCTCTCATCTGCCTCCGAGGAGTAAACTGTCGCCTTTCGAGTACATACCTTTCTAGGTTACACTCGTATGCTTTCTCTTAAACTTGTGATGAAGCAAAGTGTTTTCTTTTTCTTAGCTATGGACATCAGAACATGCCTGAAAATTTATAAAACGAATTTTTTATATTAGTAATTAAAATATCTGGGGTTTTACGTGCCACAACCATGATATGGTTATGAAGCACGCCGTAGTGGTGGGCTCCGGAAATTTTTACCATAAGGTGTTCTTTAACGGGCTCTGACATCGCACAGTACACGGGCCTCTAGCATTTCGCGTCCATTGACATGCGACCGCCGCGGCCGGGATCGAACCCGTGACCTGCGGGTCAGCAGCCGAGCACCGCAACAGCTACGTCATTGTTTTTATTTTTTTTACCAGCGCGCAGAGTACACATATGCAAATTGAGTTTCAGCACACGTTAATCATCAGGCCGACCTAAAGAGCGGAAAATTCACTCGGACAATTTTGAAGTGGCTCACTCTTTCACTCCCTCCACTGCGCGAGAAACTTCGAAAAAAAAATTGTTGCTATCATTAGCCAGCGTAAGTTAACGATTTACCTTGCTTGGTTGAATGTTTTTCTTATCATTCACAGCTTTTGACCGCGCGATTCTGATGATAACTCGGGATGGTCACATCGTGCAGCACTAACGGAGTTTGGAAAGCAATATAATTTGAATAGAAACACTTTTTCTACTCGTTTGAATGCTGACTAATGGAGCTTATCGCTCGCCCACTTATGAATGTGTTAATTGACCTGTGGTTTGGTGATAAGAGTACTGATGATCATGACGTGAACATGACTGCACGATCGTTTCTGGAACCACCATTATACTTTTTTTTTTCAGTCTTATTTAGACTGTGAAGGCTGCTTTACGTACCAAGTTACATTCTGTACGAAAGTTTATAGCAATGCTGTTCGTCGTTATATTTAAGAAAAGTTGATGAATAACCAAAGAATCGCACTTCAGAGAAATAAGCTCGCTCCCTGGCTGCCTCGTGACGGAGCTGCGGCAACATGTTGAGACCATTGATCCTGGGATCACGCGTGGGCTGCCTGCCTTGTTTCGGGACTGCGAACGGGTGCAAGTTTGAATCGATATTGGTAAAACTTTGGAAAATCACGGAGGTGTCTAGCGAACCCGAAATAGCAACGGCGAAACATGGCGATAAATCGAACGTCGCAGAGATTCGTCAGGCGTCTGCCTGAAGAAACGTACGAGGCACGTATACGTGCAGTCGTGATCGAAAGTTCTCCAGCGCCACGAGTGGTGCGAAGCGCTGTGTGCATGCACGCGCGTGTGTGTTGCGTTACCTAGATATGGAACTTGAATCGACTGGCACAGACGACACAGTTTCCGTTTTCGACTACTGGATTGCGCCTTCGTATACGCCGGGCTGTGCGATAATAAATTGAAGTACATGTTTAATCTGATGCCGTATTCCGAAATTAAAGTTTGGACTTGGATGGTATAAGTGCATACGCGCGTGCGAGAATGCGGTCACTGTTAAAGATGACAGGACCTTTGAGGGCAAGGTTAGGGACGATTGAAGATGCGACGGATGTGATAGAGGGTTCCTGGCGCGGATACGTCGCCAGGCGTGATGAAGCAATGTGTGAAGGAAGACTGACCGGAAGGAGGCATGTGCATCGCGGTCGCCTCGGCACTTCCATCTACATGTCCCTGATAGGGAGAGAGGGGTTGGTGAGAGAAGGAGAAAAAGCTAATTTAGAGAGCTCCCGGGTCACAAATAGCAGGACGAATCCCGCTTCGCGCGCTTGGTGACTCTGCAATTATGAGGCGCCATCCAGTGACCGTTACGCGCTGTATGGATGTGCTCGCATGTGTGATGTTGTGTACCTGCGCGCGCTTGCGCGCGTTTCCGTGTAACGTGCGCTGATTTAGACCACAGTTTATTTGTCGTGTTGCCTCCAGTAGGTATGTGACAACTGTAGACGAAGATGGTGGCCTGAATCTACATGTTGTGGTGATCTGAATATGTACTTGATGACTGAAAGAACTCAGCGGCTTGACAGATACTCGCAGTCAACCGTGTTAAGCATCGTAGAGCTATACCTTACAAGTACATCCATAACATGTTCCTTCGGTGTATTAGTTTTTTAGTACTCTGTGTTTCACGCCTAACTCAACGTCAAACTTGCTTTGTTAACCCGCACGGGAGATCTCATTCAGTCTCTGGCAGCTATACTTAAAGATCGTACTCTACTAATGGAGGAACTTGTAGT
This sequence comes from Rhipicephalus appendiculatus, assembly GCA_030522465.1. Lineage (NCBI taxonomy): Eukaryota > Metazoa > Arthropoda > Arachnida > Ixodida > Ixodidae > Rhipicephalus > Rhipicephalus appendiculatus. The sequence goes on from JALIZH010032971.1 coordinate 2,064,022, forward strand.
GCTTTTGCAAGGCCTTAGCTACGCTTCTTTTCGAAAAGTTGTTGTTCAATGGTCATTCTCGTCTCTCCTGTTGGCTGCAGGCGCAGCATCTACGCGCCCCGCCTGGTGTAGCCAACGAACTGCCGGCCGGTGGCGAATTGGACGCTGACGGCAAGAAGGACTGGCACGACCTTGCCATGATCAAACGCGACGCGGAGGCCAAGGGACCCGGCGAGCAGGGAGCCGCCTTCTTCCTGCCTGCGGGAATGGAGAAGAAAAAGGATGAATTGTACAAAGTCAACGGCTTCAACGCACTGGCCAGCGATTTCATCGCGCTCAACAGGTCGCTGCCTGACATCAGGAACCCGGGGTGAGTTGCCTCTGCTGTGCATCTGTGCTATTTCTCCCATATAGTTTTTAAACCCCATTTCACCTGCGCGGGCTTTTCTGCGTTATTTAATTATTGACCTGCCGCGGTCTCAAATATCGCGACACTTTATTTCAGCAAAGACTGACAGGAAGATCAGCAGCCGCGCCCTCTTTGCAGCTGCAGATTATGGTGTCCGATAGCTTGCTGCGGTTTGGTTGAAAGACGGAAGCGGTCAAACGGAACGTATACAGCTATTATCGCAAGCAGCCGCATTAGCCCATATTAAGGAAGCATGCTAAAAAAATGAGGGGCCGTGTTCGCAAAGCCTTTCGTTCTTTTTACTCGTCTTTGTTTTCGTACTTCGTCCTTGGCGCGAGCATGCATTGCTGATATGTTTAACGACTCCTTGCTTGAACTTGATGAAGAAAGCGCAGCGGCCATTACTTGACGCAGTACTCACCATCATCAAAGGGTAAAACACGAGAACCGTGTTTTGTAGCAGTTTTTTTTTTTTTTGCTTTCAAATAAGTCGTTTATAACTTGAAGTAACGCCGATACGCTTGGCGTTTTTCTATTTCGCCACGCAGGCAGGAGCCTCGCCATCTCGACATGTTCAGTGTCTGGCGGCTGGAGTGATATACGCAATGCTTTGCATTACGCATATGTCAACTCCGGTTGAGTCTGCCTTGTATTGTGTCTGTGGGAACAGGTGAACTTTAGCGGCACAGAACGCCTGGACGAACTGACAACAAGTGCAATGCTGAAACGACACCCGAAACGTGACAGCCTTCACGCATACTTTACGTCAGGGGAAGTTGCCTCGAACCTATATGGCCTACGATTGAAACGCAAGCGCGCTTCCAAACGCAGCAATGCTCTATGTACTTGGCGCAAGTTTCGTTGGTTCCTGTACTGTACGTTTTCCTAGCACAAAAAAAGAGAGTAACGATTCACTGCATCGTATATACTTAGTTGAATGCATACCTTCATTTAAATTCAGGCAAGTGAGCGATCGAGTGAATTGGAGACAGCATGCTGCGTGTTCTCCCCCACCTCTTCGTGCTCGTCGAGAATGGCGTGTGCACTACAGCGTGCTTTGGATATTTGAATCGATCGCGGAGGCACGAGTGTTCCCAAGATTGCTTCGCATGCGTCCTTCTTTTTTCATGACGTACATTTTCTCATCTTCGCCCGCCTCGCGAACGCCAACTCTGTGGTTCCGCGCCTTTTTACATGTAAACGCAACGAGGGGCTTCTTACTGCCACTGGCAACGTGACCTGCAAACGTGCCGTGCTAATGATAATTTTTAGGGTTTTACGGGGCAAAACCACGATATGATTATGAGGGATGCCGTTGTGGAGGGCTCCGTAATATCGACCATAGTGTGTTCTTTGATGTGCACCTAAATCTATGTACACTAGCCTCTAGCATTTCGCCTCCATCGAAATGCGGCCGCCGAGATTCGATCCCACGACTTTCCTGATCACCAGGCGAGCACCATTATCGTGGCTGGTAGTCATGTTCAAGCGCGCGTCTTGTGTAAATTAACTGGTAGGCGAATGTACGTAGTGAAGAGACGTGTTTCTTAAACGAAACGATATAATTATTACCGGGTGTGTTTCTGAACCAAACGAGGTTACCGAAGAAGCAGCGTTCGCTTAACTCCTTGAGATATGAGAGTACAAATAAAGATAAATAGGCGTTAATGCAGTTGATACTGAAATGTGTGTTAATCCATGCAAGAAGAATCCGCACTAACCACTTAAACTGAAAAAACGGGAGAAACAGTCAAAGAAATCGATTTGGTTTTTTAGAAGGAGAAATTCGCCTGATTGTGTGTGTTGGTTGTATTTGGGTATGGTTTGTTCCTTAACTTTGTTAACAACAGAGCCGGTGACGCAATAGAGCAGTAGAGTACGCTTGGTTACACCGTAAGCACCTACGGCGCATTCGTCCGATTGTTTTGTGCACTTATGTGCTGGCTTTCTCTCTCTTTTTTATTTTTTTATTTTATTTTTTTCTTTTTATTTATTCATTTATTATTATTTATTTATTTATTTATTTTTTGCTGGCTTGTGTGAAGCATGTGAGGTGGTGGCGAAGTTTCCACGAAACTGGAATGTGCGGGAAACATTGGGAAAAGCAGCGTCCATGACTGCAGGAAAAAAAAAAAAGTAATTGCTGTGGTAGTGGTCTTTCACTTCACCGTGTCTTGTGCTTTCATGAGTGTTGTTGCTTTCGAGCATCTCGTGACGTACATACGGCTCCTCACCGACTCGTATCAGGTGCCCTCGGTGATCGTGTTTTAGTTATGGTGATCTTTCGGAAACAACTGTATGTTGGACGAATTTTAGTAAGAACAAAACTTCAGACATTCCTGCTAGTTCGTCATTAAGGGAAGAGCATTTTGTTCCTTGAAGACACTCATGAAATGCAACGTAGAGTAAACTCGGATGAAGCGTGTGGAACGACGTAGGTATACCGTGTTCAGACGAATTCACGCAAGAAAAAAAAGAAAAAGAAATGCTCCTATGCTAGAATCGTTTGTAAGAGCACATTCCAGCCAATCTTGCTGCTGAGCGTACTACCAGCGAATGCGACCCGCCATTAAAAAAGAGCACTTTAGAACGAGGAGCTCCGGGAATTTAAGTTTAAATAAAGGTGCATGCATGAGCAGTGTCATGAAATACAACGATGCCGCCGTCATACATTGTGCGGGCTTAAATTTTTTTCACGTTATTTTTGTGTTGGAAGTCGGCTGGCGAAAGTTTTCTCGGAAGGTAAAATAAATTAGAGTTGCGGCGCGAAGGTTGTTGGTTGAATCGGGCAACAGCGAAAAAAGAAACGTGCCGCGTTAAAACTAAATGCTCTTTAGTTTCACTAAAGCAGCGTATGAGAACAAAAAACAACGAATGCCGATGTGCTTGTGACGTTTTTCGAGATACGCCTACATGTTCACAGGCGTGTAGGTTGTCTGCACAAGCTAGAACTTCTCTACGAACACTCGGCCTACGCGCTGCCTAGGTCTTCTCCGGCAGTTTCTCCTTTCTTCCCAATTACTGCTGCTTCGGCGATGCTGCATTCTTTCCCGCTATAGTATTCGCGCAACAACTCGACACATTTTTCGCTTCTGTCGGGTTTTCATGCCTCCTCTTTCTTTTCTTTCGCTTTAGTCAGGCGGCTCAAGACACAGCAGCCTGCTTTCACAACGCACGCACGTTGTCAGTATCTTCGCTGATGATCGCGTTGCATTTCTATGGCATCTTCGTTGCCTTTGAAAGATGAAACCGGCGATGCAATAAGAACGCCATCCTAATGTCTCAACGATTACGATTCTTTCATTGAATTTATAGTTCGTGCCTTCTTCTCGAGCACTTTAATCGCGATCGACATGAGGACGAGCGCTTTCAAAGCGGCCGGTGAACGGAGAGCCTCGTTAAGTAAATGGGTTCTTTGTGGCTCGTAATGCTGTTATTACAGCAGTTGCTGTTTTATTATTGCTTTCTGGATGAGGTGGATTTAACGCGAACGTCAATATTAAACTGCGTACTAATCACAATCGGACCGATCCAGATGTTCTTTCACTAAAGATGGCGAGGAATGGGTTCGGAAGACCACGAGAAGGCTTTGCCAGCTCTTATTACTTTCCATGCGCTGCTTTGAGATCGACTGTTATAAGCTAACTGCGCCGTGGGGCACTGGCGAAATATTTTAATAATTAGTTTAGAGTATCCTGCGCGCACGCATCGTGTTTTGTAGTGGTCGAGCTTTGGCATGTATTGAAGGGCACGTGCTTGATAACCTGGGAACGTATACGCAACGACAACCTAGCCAAAAGAAACGCTTTCGTGTTTTCATTTTATGAAGAATATACATAGGGACCGTGTGCAGCTTTTTCAGTCATCAGTGAATCACTCAGTCTCTGCAACCAGTTTAATAGAGAACGAAGGGAAAAGCAGATACTCACTCATTCGCTCCGTGGCCTCACTCACCACTTCTTAACTAACTTCCCTCAGTCACACAGAAGTCGCCTCGTTTCGCCGAAGGGCTCTTCACCATCAACTTTCCCGCCACGTACGCAGCCGTTTCGCACGCAGCCCTAACCTTCAACACCCGCTGCTGCTTCTCAAGCACGTACAGCGACGCGTAACTGATTTAGAACTCGGGGGGCATGGAGTAATTCTCCCCCTCCCCATAAAAAGAAAGTATACAACGGATTCGATTGAGGGGCTGCGACCATTGCGTACAGACCCAGCGCAGGACGATGAAAGAGATCTACTTCTCTAGCTGTTTCTTTTACACTTGTTCCTGTACTCTCTTCAAACTGCGGGTGCTGCGCCCAAGTAGACTGTCTACATAGCAGACTGCGCAGTCAAACGAAAGCAGGGGTGGCTTCACCGCATACCCCTCTTCCCTTCTTACTTTCTTTACCGAGCCGTGTACAGGGGCAACGAATGGAGCGAGAAAGTAGAGCTTGTTTTGATATTTTAATCTTCCGTATAAACGGGTTTGCCTATTCCTTGCCGAACTTTTCTTGTTTCTTGTTTCCTCTGTCGTCACCGCTCTTCAGGGAATGCGCTCTGACGCCGGGGGAGCCTTATCTGAAACGCAAATGGGAACCTGTCTGCCGTGTGCCCAGTTATTTTTCTTACCCTTTTCTTTACCCCGTCTCACGTCTCCCAAGCTTTGCTGAAGATTTAGTTTCAGTTTTTGTACATTTCTCGCGAGCTTTTTTTTTCCCATGGCGGAAGCGTTGCTCTAAGAAGAGGGGAGGGGGGAGGGAGAGGCTTCTTACTAACGAGGCCTGGATGCTATCGTAGTTTCCCATATTCGTGTTCTGCAGTTTCATTTTGGTGCTCTGACGTCATTCATTTCAGGCACCTTGCTTACTTTGTCTTTCAATATCGCTTCGGGTAACACAGAATTTTCTTTTCCTGTTCCAGAGTCTTTTATTCCAGCGTTTAGATATAAGCCGTCTTAGGATGACGACGTTAAAAGGAAACTTTGTGAAGTAGATGTAGCGTATAACAAGTCTTCTGCGCGATGCACACTGTCCTCGGCCCCACAGAGGTAAGGGACAACTGAGCATCGGTCTAGGGGCTGAGGTCAGAACGGGTTACGCGTTTCGGTTTTCTTAGAGAAGTCTCCGGTCTTTAAAGAAAAGCTGTTAAATCCGCACCACTGCGGTCGGTGTACAATAATACCACAGACTGCTTGAACAGATCAGATGTCTTTCAATTATCGATCCCTCGCGGCCACTGACACATCCAACTTCAAGACTCGTTTCTCTTTAATACTAAGTTTTGGACGCTACCGACAGAACATGTTCCTTCAATTTTTTCCTAAAAAGGAATGCCCGCTTGAGTATCGGTCCGCGCGTACGAAGAGGGAGTCTTCAGTAACGTGAACCGCCCTCCATTCATACATGGTTCGCTCTTAGTGAGCTTTCGTTGTTCTATATACGGACCTCCGGTATGCTCGTCTCATTGTGCGCGGTGGAGTTCCTTTGTGTTGCCGGCCTGACTCTGCGCCGCAGTTTCCTCCAATTCCGTGGACCGCCGCCGCCGCAACACTCCAGCCTCTTCTGAGCAGGCGGTGTAGCAGTGGCGTTGTCACCAAGAGAAGAGCTGCTAGCGAAGCGCACAATTCGCTCTGCGCGCCCTTTGTTAAAGCGAGCCAGATAAAGGGGGGAACGTGGCATGGTGGTCGCCACCGTTTTCTGCCTCTGCACAGAAGCACACAAACATACACAATGCGGGTCGCCTTGCTCTGGGCAAGTGCACGAAGGGCACATCGAGTACAATGCGCGATAGTGGCGCGCCGCAGCCTATTCGGTCGCCGCTCGGAATTGCGCTGACGGATCCGTTGTTTCCGAGTCGATCAGATTGTGCTGCTGATTGGAGCGGAGCGGATCGTTGCGGATAAGTATAGCAGCGGATGGAAAGGTGGCCATCGGCGTGGCTATCTGCGTCGTTGCTATGGGCTTCCTGTGTAAATAATTTAATGCTGTTTTTTCGTTGTTTCGTTTGTTATAGCCTAAAACAGGGGTTCTCAAGCATTCTGGCCTTGGGGAATCCCAACGTCTTTTCCAGAGTGCCGCGGAACCCCTAACTTTTTCTTGAGCGTGAAGACAATCGAAAGCTAGGGAGGGGGGGGGATGACACCTTGGCGCGCCCAACCACAGTATTAGCACTGTCCGCGTTGGCCTGTTCTCTTTATTTATTTATTTTTTTTCAGCCATCGCCGTTGATGTAGAACTCCCGATAATACATAGAGTTGCGATTCCCTCCCGCGCAGCTCCGCGCAGCTCTGCGCAGCTCTGCGACTCGCGTAAAGCGCCCGCCGACCATACGCTGCAGGCTTCAGGCACCGCGCAGCGTAAGCAATGTGTTCACGCAAACGAAGCGCGGGACGTTCAGAGGCCTGTTTTATTTTTTTGCAAAACAATAAAAGGAGGTATATATGCGTGTCGCACAGCGAAACGGCCGTCGACCGATACACCGGTCGTAAAGCTAAGCCTAAATGCTCGTGTTGCCCACATGCAGCCGGCACGAAGCGACGCCTCTTGCGCGTATCAAGGCGCTCGTAGCGCGTTTTGATTACAACCGAGCAGTACACCGTGTATAGAAACTGTGCCACGTGATCGCCTAAGCGCCATGAGCCACGAATAAAGCGCCGAGGTGCCCGCTAATGTCGTTTGAACTGGTTCGAGTGCTCTCGAGCATGAACCGGCGCTCCGCGCGTTCTGTCACCACGGGTCCGCAAATTGTGCAAGTTTCATGGCGCGCAGTAGTTAGTGCTGCTACCACGTGGGTCTCTCGCCTGCAAGCACCCGATGTGTGGATGCGGCGTGCGATGGCTGCGTAAAATGTAAAATGCGATGCAAATTTGCTTGTCTAAATAAATTAGTTGCTAATGGGGTCAAAACGGGAGCAGGGTTGCATTCGTTCGGGCCGCTCGCGGAACCTTATAGGATGACCTTCACGGAACCCCTGGGTTCCGCGGAACCCATTTTGTGAACCCACAGCCTAGAATGTGAATAGACACTTAAGATACTAAGATGTTGCACAGTTCGAAAAACAAGAGCTCTGTGTATCGCGTTGTGACGGTAGCGGATGATGATGATGATGATAATAATGATAATAATAATAATAATAATAATAATAATAATAATAATAATAATAATAATAATAATAATAATAATAATAATAATAATAATGCGAGAAAACAACGACCAACGGTGAACGACGAGACGAAAGAATGTAGAGGTGTAGAAGTGCGCTTAACTGGGCTGGTTGGTACATGGTTAAGACGGGAACAAACAGCGCTGGACACGGGACGGTGAAAGAATGACATACGAAGGCGCTGAAACACAAGAAAAGGGTAGTAGGTGGAGTTAACATGGGGAGGCGTTTGATGCAGGAAGAACGAGCCGTGTACCGTAGCCTCCGTAGGACAGCTGCATGAGCAGCGGTCGTCAGCATATCGCAGTGGAAGATATAATTATGCACGTTCATATTGTTGCTTCTCACTCATACTGTGGTTTGTTTTGTATAAAGAACTTTTTCGTTGTCCCCTCTTGGACCATGCAGCAAAATTACGAGTTCGCAATGATAACTTCAAATGCCAGCTTCGGCAGCTCCTCAACCACCGCGCTGACCATCAGGTCTCCCCACATCGTCTTCATCTTGTCACGATTTTGTAATCCTGGCAAAAACGGTTGCATTTGGTCTTGCTTCTTTGGCTATGCAGTAACAGTGTTCTACATAGCCTCCAAGAGATAACACTCTCCATCCTCTTGGGCGATGAGGAAAGGTAAGAGTGCTTGGAAGCAGACGTCCATGAGAGCGCACTATCCAGCCAACGCGGTACACGCGTATCTCTGCGCTTGGTTCCTAGTGCATTCCGCCTATAGAGGGCGCTGAGGTGGTGCAGCCTTTTCCGCGGCCTCTGCTCAGTCTCCCGTGTGGCTCGATGAGTTTGCGAGCGATCCCGTTCCACTTCTATTTCGTTCTTTCGTTCTACTTTCGCCTGGGTGGCAAAAAAAAAAAAAAAGTGAGCTTGTTTGTCTTGGAGGACCCCGGCCGTAAAAACCGGAAAGGAGGTACGGCATCGGCGACGTGAGCTGAGGGCATACTGCTTCAGAAAACGGGTTTTGTGCTCTTTTTTTTTTCCTTCTCCTCTTTTTTCTTCTCTCCCTCTTTTAGTTGCATTCGCTTTGGTTTGTCTGTATCGCACTTTTTTTCTTCCATTTTTAGTGCTGCAAGCACGACCCTGCAATTGCTGTTGGCACGCTTTGTTTCATCTTTCCACCTCAACATTGCACTTCAGTTTTTTTTTCCTTCGCCTTTTTCTCGATGTAGGAAGGAGAAAGGGTCGCATGCGCGAGATTGCTCCTGTAATACTCCTGCTTGTCTTGCTGCTAGGTTTTCCTCCTGGTCATTCGTCCTCAATGTAATGTGGACGATGCCTTCAGAAGTTCTCTCGACATTGTTTTTGTTTGTTTACAGGGGGCTTTATTTATCTTTTTGTTTTTTTTTTCGAATGAAAGGACAAGACAGATTCGCTAGGCTCATACCCGGTGCGGTGGAGGAATGGAAGACCCCAGTGGTCGCCATCTTCAATGTTTGCTGCGTTCGTTTCGCTTAGGAGAAATACGATTAATTTTCTTTCGTAGTGGCGATCCGTATAGCGTCTTAACACCAACCCTTGTTATAGGCGTTTGCCTGAACGGTTGGTTCGCTTCTGTAAGTTGACGGTGAATATGAAGCGCTATCTTGCACAAAGCTGACGACTTGCGTGACTCAGTTATCAAGCTTGGAGTGATCTTTCAAGTCAAGGAAAAAGAAAGCTTGCAATGCTTGCGCGGCGTATTGACTGTACTTAAACGTCGTATTATTTAATAGCAACATGAAACATTGGACAACAATTAACATGGCTCCTGCGGAGGGCTTTACTGACCGTGTCGTATCGGCATTGGTAGCTGGTAACTTTTTGTTGTCGCTAAAGCAGATAGATTCAGTCACGTTGCCCCTCAGAAAAAAAAAAAAAGCACAGTTGGTGTAGTTTCCAGGTTGACAGCTGAGATGGGCTGTACGTTGAAGCAGTCGTAGGAAACCCATCAGTGAATCGCGACAGCCAAGAAGCTTCGTTGAGTCAGAAAATGGAAATGGAAGTGTCGTGCAGTTTTTATTGTTTCGGGAAAGAGCGAGTCAGAGCGCATGCAGAAGTGACCTGGCGCGGAAGACAATTGCCAGCGCTGGACTTATTCAGAGGGCTAGTTGACGCGAAGATAGGGACAATCTCCCTGCCAGATTGCATTTGCATCACCGCTTGCCAAAGTCGCGGACTTGCGTCCGAACAATCTCGCTCGCAATATGACGCCTTTACACGAGAACCGGCTCATACGACAGCTTCGCGGGGAAGCCTATATAGCAGGACCTGTCGTGCCCCGGGCCCGAACACGCCCTCGGACGTCCTCGTCTTGTGCCCGGGGCGTCTCAGCGGGCCAGGAGGGTCGCGTGTCTGGCATTACCCCTGGGACGAAACGGGCGAGAAAACAACTCGCGTGCCCTTTGAGCCTTCGCACCCAGCGCGGTCCTGCGCGTGCCCCAATGTAATATTTATATGCGCTCAGCGCGCGTGCTTCCTCGGCCCAAGACATGGTCTCAGCTATTCCGTGCTTGGCGCGACTCTCCCCTCACTCTCTCTTCCTTTCTCCCTGCCTCGTCCGTCGACTTGGAGGAGACACTCCCTGTCGTGAGAACTTCCTCCTGTAGGACCACCGCCAGCTCCACTCTCATCTTCTTTCGCGTTTCGCGTCCCGGTGGCTTTTATGCGCGCGCCCAGGAACACGCATATTGCGTTAGCGATATTTCCGCCGGATCTACCACGGTGCTCGCACCCGTTCGTCGCTTCATATTTTTTTTACTGTTCTTTTTGTTCTGCATCTATCCACTTACGACGGTCCTACGGGGACCACCCCTGGGGAGGTCGCAGCCCGAAACTCAGCGTGGCTGCAGCGAGTGAACGTGCGTTCGGGTTCTGTTCCGCGTACACGAGTCTCTAGAGAGCGTCGCGCCTTGCGCGTCGGCGAACTTTGAAAACAACACAGCTTCCCTCCTGCGACGCTTTTTGTGAGCCGCGTTTCAGGCATTATTTTCTAGTCTTGAGCGATTCAAATGTAGAGGTTAGTGTATGTAAGTATCCGTGTCGCCTGGTAGTCATTTGTCGTTGATTTCCTGTCCTCAATATCGGCTCAGTGAGAGTTTGGATTGCACAGGCAGCTTTTTGAGTTCGCCACGCTTATACAACTAATGTAACTCCCGAGTTTTCTTTCCCTGTTGGGTGCCTTTGGCGTACCATTCACCTTTTGAACGCTCGTTAACTAATAACCCGTTCTAGAATATGTAGGCCGGAAAGGGCAGCGATGTGTAATTAAGAGATGATTAAGGAACAAGCTAGTCTGTTTACGAGGTTTTGCAGCTAAGTTTAGGTGACCGCTAGGGAGGGAATGCCACATAACTCTGGTGAGACGTCCGTCTGATGATCCTAGGAGGCTTTTTAGGCTATACGAGCTTATGCAGAAAAAAGATAACATTTGCAAAAAAGGAAAACTATGCAGAAACAAAGATAACGTATGCAGAAAGGAAAACATTTCACCTCAGATTTCGTTTTCTGGGCAAGGATTACGGCGAAAATTTCAATGTCGTGCGCGAAGTGTTCCTGCCGGGGGCAGCATTCCTCAAGCCAACACGAGGCTGTATACTCAGACGTCTGCTAACGTGCGTTCATTCGGTTCGGTCGTTCACGTAACCTCGGCAGCTGTTCGCGCTCCTTGTTGCAAACATTCATGTAACTGTCTGCGTTGCCGAATTGTTTGAAGACGCAATGCGTGCTGACTTATTGAAACATAGGCTTGATTTATTTTAACGAACACGTAGCTGCCTCCAAGCGTGTGCAGCAAAGGTAAAAACCTAAATGTCCCAAAACGTCATCCACTTGAGCTGCATCTGTTTATTTATTTATTTATTTATTTATTTATTTATTTATTTATACATACATACATACATGTGTACGTACGTACGTACGTACGTACATACATACATACATACATACATACACACATACACACACACATACATACATACATACATACATACATACATACATACATACATACATACATACATACATACATACATACATACATACATACATACATACATACATACATACATACATACATACATACATACATACACATACATACATACATACATACATACATACATACATACATACATACATACATACATACATACATACATACATACATACATACATACATACATACATACATACATACATACATACATACATACATACATACATACATACATACATACATACATACATACATACATACATACATACATACATACATACATACATACATACATACATACATACATACATACATACATACATACATACATACATACATACATACATACATACATACATACATACATACATACATACATACATACATACATACATACATACATACATACATACATACATACATACATACATACATACATACATACATACATACATACATACATACATACATACATACATACATACATACATACATACATACACATACATACATACACATACATACATACATACATACATACATACATACATACATACATACATACATACATACATACATACATACATACATACATACATACATACATACATACATACATACATACATACATACATACATACATACATACATACATACATACCGCAGCGCAAAATGCGCTATGGCAGGAGTGGGGTACGACGCAAAAGTACGCGGAATTTTAACAAACAGCAATGAATATTGTGCAAACAGCTACAATAATACAGATGTCACAGATGTGTGACTCTACAAGGCTAAAAGTGCACACACATGTGATTAACATGAATGAAAATAGAACAAACAATGCAACTCAAAAGCTCACACCAATGGCAAATAGACGAGGTTATGTTACAGATGCATGTCAAGGACGTCGGCTACAAAATTGGGCGATGAGCGTGAACGAACAGAACCAGCTAACGAATTCCAGTCTTCAATGGAACTTGAGAAAAAAAAAGTGAACTTGGAACATGTTGGTTCGAGCATTGTAAAGCGTCAAGTTTAAGTTGGTGATAGCTTCTCGTCGTTGGCTGAGGTGCAAAGTTTATGTAATCCTTGTCATTTGATAGTTTAACTCAAGACGTCACGATGGTATGTAAGAATTTTAATGACTCTATTTGGCGACGCGAAGGGAGCGAAGTTCAGTTCAGGGAAGAAAGAGTAGAAGAGTGTGAAAAGTCACGGTCATAACGATGACACATGAATCTTACCGCTTGTTTCTGGATTGCTTCTAACCTGTTGAATCTCGCACTGCTTATACGGGTTTCCGAAACGACAGATGGTAGTCAACTACTGGACGAATTAGCGACTTATATAAGAGAAGCTTAGTTTCCTCTGTTCGGAGATTTCAGATAGAGTGCGGCGTAGATAACCTAGTTTTTAAAATTCTTTTTTACATATATGAATAAACATGATACCGAGATACTTATACTCAAAAATCCTATTTACAGCACGGTTATCGGAAAGAGTAATCAAAAACAGAAGATTTATTACAGAAAGACCTAAGGACGGTTTTCCTTAAAGTTAATGTTCATTTGCCAGGTCTTGCACCAATTGCGAAAACCCAGCAAATGACTCCTGCAAGCGGTAATTGGTCACTGTGTGTTTTGGATGACTTCATATAAAACGCAATCATCCGCATAAAAACGAATGGAAGGGGAGGTGCAAACAGGCAAGTCAATTATGTAAATTAAAAAAAAAGTTGAGGCCCAAGAACGGATCCTTGGGGCACTCGAGATGTTATATTAATAGCAGCTGGTTACAAGACTCGAAAAGTGCAGTCAGCGGTGCGTCTCCAGTTTGCTAGCAAGCTAAGCGAAATGCACTTTCGTTCCCTTTCTTTCAACCCACTCTTCGGCTGCTTAGATCCGAATACTTGTTTGCATTGCACCCTACAGCCGCGCGCTACTCAAAGATGTCATTCCAACAGGAAGGTCTCGTTGCCCTCTATAGCAGTCGCCAGGAGGCAAGGTCCGTTTACAGCGTTTTCGCACCCTTTTGTTTGTCTCGGCAAATGAGCCCAGCGTGATAAAATGCACCAGAGCTTCGGCTAATGGTGGAGCATTCACCGCCTCTCTCTCGCACGCTTTCCGACTGTTTGCGCATTGCCCGCATAATTGAAGACTTGGTGGGCAGGAAAAGCTCCACGTTAAGCGGCTTCCTTTGATCGTGCGTTGGCCGTCGTTAGTTGTACCACTTTGTGCGTCTTTGCGTGCCGCGTGCACTCGTGGCGTGCGCGAAACGCTGTCTCGCACTTTAGGCAGTGGGCCGGGAAGTGCCTTGCTGTGTACAGTCGCGGCCACTGTTAGATGCAACACTCGAATGAGCACCTTTCTTATTGCTGGCCCCCTAACTGCAAGTGGATGGGGAAACATTTAACGTGCGCTTTACTAGTTTGTCGGAAAGAGTCTGAGCTGTCAACCACCAGTAGCCTTATGCAAATCTAAGACCTTGTTTTTATGCAAGAAAATGAAATCTAGACATGCTCTGCGTGCAAGTGTTGCATCTAACAGTGGCCGCGACTGTACATGCCACTTTCATCCCGTCGTGGCTGGAAGGAATTCAAAATTCTGGCGCGAGTTGCATCTCTCTCTCTCTCCTTTCGTAATACTCTCTTTCTCTCCAGAACTATCAAGCCCATTTCAGGCGTTCTTCGCTGTATTCGCTAATTTCATGTTGTGTGGGTATTGAGTGTTTTTACAGCGATGGCTGCTACGTTTGTTTATCGTATACTTGATAATGTCGATTGTTGCTGGTGCCTGTGAGATCGCACACGGTTTCATTAAGATAACGAGGATTAGTGTGGCGTGTAAATCTCACGCAGCAAACATAAATGTGCACTGCTGTGCGCAGCCAGTGTGGAATAGTGTGTTCGTTAGTTAAAAAAATAATATGTTGTAACGTTTGGCGTAGGGTGAATAATATGAACTGTTTATTAATATTAATACTCTACGTATGAAAACACAAATATGCGATCAGTAAAGAGGAAAATAACGAGTAAACAGGCTGACAACTCCCCTAATTATAAGTAGCGCAGCACTTTTCTAAAAACGGATGCAAAAAAGGGACAAACCACAAGGCGCTTGTGATTTGTCCTTTTTGCATTCGTTCTAAGCAAAGTGCTCTACTACCTGCAATGATGGATCGTTCCTACCAACCAGCGCGATCAAATTGTCTGTTAAGTGACAGCTCCCGCCGAAAGAGGTAAAACAGCGGCCCACTTTTTGGTTCTCGCAAATTTTCTCTTCAACGCGTCAGCGTGAAGATGAACTTTGACAGTTTTTCTAAAGCGCCGCTCTAACCCTGTTTTGCAACATAATTTTTGGCCGCCTTTCTGTGCTGATAAAACTACTTCACCCGCTCACACGCACGGGTATTCAGGGGAAGCACGCGCAGGTAAAGCGGCTTGTGACGACGAGAAATGAGTGATGAATAAAGCAACATAAGCGCTGTATAGGCGGTGCCGTCATGCATATATGGACACCCTACTGCTCTGGACTTGACAGACTCCGCTGAAACGCGTCCGAGTAGGACAGGAGCTGTCTGCTTAATCAGCCCGTTCGAGTGACCGGCGGGACTGGACCCCCCCGCGATCATTAACGCGTCACGTTGAAGCGCGGCCCTGAATGAAGCAGCGCGCTTCGCTATTTAAGTACGTCAGAAGGGCTGCGGACATTTTTTCCCTCGTCGCGCCAACGGCGTGAAAGCTCCAAGGAGGTTGTGATGAGAGGTAGGAGATTGAGACGGTATGGAATCCCACATTATTGAGTGCTGGTCCATTTTAACTTAAACTCCTGGAGGCAAGAGGCGTTAGATATGGAGACCTACCAACCCCCCCCTCTCCGCGCTATTTTGAAAAGCGTCATTACGGTGGTTTTGTGGGAAGCGAAATCTCTTGAAAAATAGATGTAATTCATTTTCTGAAGAGACATTGAATGTCGCCGCGTGAATTAGTCATATTTCTTAGTTGGTGTGTCGAAACGAGAAAGAAGCAAACAAAAAAGACTCATGGATCTTACGCGTTTTTAATGTTGCTGGTAGTTTGCAGCAGCAATGGAGATTCATTTTATCTAATATGCGTTTACTTCTATCCACCACTGACACCACAAACGGCGACGCCAAGCGTAGTTTACTATTGCCACACAACGAAATTGGGATCGTGGCTGAGCGCTTACGTTTCACTACGGTGCAGTGTTTGCCATAGTAAGACCTGGGTTGCGTTCCCTCAGTTAAAAAAAAAAAAATGTCAAGATAAAGAAAGAGGGAAGCAGAAGAACAACGCAAAGCTTGTTACGCTTTCAGTATTTCGAGTCATTGCTGTGAAACCTCATCTGGCAGCCTTCGGGAGGTGGTTCAGTTTGTAACTTTCGCAATGCAACCGAGCTCTGCTAAACGATTTTCTTAAGTTTTCAGTAGTGTTGCATACGTCGTCAGCGTGCTCTGTACTTCATTAATGATTCTGTATTCCGTGAACGGAATTCTCTGTGGTCTTGCTGTTTGGCGTGCGAAAAACTTGTCGAACAACAAGTTTACTCCTCTGACCAAAACTACGCGAAGTGGGTGTTCAGCGATAATGCTAATTTTATTCTCCGCTTGTAAGTGAAGCTTGAAATGAAGGACTGCATCTGCAAACTTGCGATCGCGAGCTTTGCTATTACCTTGCTAATTGTGCGTGTGTATCCGAATCACCAATGACGTTTCAGCTTTTTTTTCTTTTCGGCGGGCCTGAGGATATTCTTATCATAGGCGTGCGCACGAGAGGGGCAGGTAGCCCCCCCCCCCCCCGCTCTCCTATTTACCTAAGGGGGGGGGGGGCGAAGTCGGCCCTATACATTGACTTAATAGGGAGAGGGGCGCTGCAATGAACCTTCGCCCCCTCTGAAGGGGAACCCTGCGCACGCCTATGATCCTTACGATCCATAGGCGCGCACCTCATACGTCTGCCCATCGCCGAAAGCAGTGACGCCGAAGCCTAACTGGAGCACCGTGCTTGTATTTTTAATTTTTATTCTGTCTTAGACACGTAATTTTCCCAAGTCTGTATAGCGCTCCCATTTTGTGGATGCACTCGAACCGTGTCGTTTTATTCTCGGCCGTCACTAAGCGACTGTTTACCACAATGGCGAAATTTAAATGCTCCCACGTCACCTCGCTATTTGTGCAACGAAGCACTGCCGAGACTTCGTTCCCCAGCCGATGCTGCTTCGTTTTATTCGTGGCTTTTTTTCTCTTTCGAGCTTGCCTTGAGAGTGGCACATAACGCATAGCATGTCATTGTGGGAGTCTTCGCCGGCTTACTACAAAAGACGGGGCTGCAGCCACAATTTGCATAGACTTTGTGCTCCTCATCCGAAAGTGAGCGCTTCAAAGGGTTCCCGCTGTCTCTCGCCGTCCAATACTGCTTGCCAATGGGTAAGATGCTAAATTTATGCTAAAGTGTTTATCCAGTTCGTAGCCGCATTGCTCGGTCTTTCTTTCTCTCTCTGTCTTCTTGTTGCCATTCGCCGTTTCCTGGGTCTTGCTCTTCGTGCATATTCGCTCCTTTCGTATCCGTTCCAAGTTAGTTTTCAAACGCGTGGCTGCATAAGTTTAAAGAATGCCCGCTTTTGCGCGGCACAGTTTTAGTTCGAAAACTATGTCGCTCGGGTTAGAAAGAATCGAGCAGGAGTGAATCTCCTATGTATAGCAATAGGCTGATCTGCGGTGAGGAATGCGCTTGGCAGTTTCATAATTTTTTTTCCCCTTGTGCTATTGCAAAAGCCATTCGGTTAAATTTGTGTCGCTTCTTTGGAAGTTTGGCTCCACCGAGATTCGCTCGCTGTCGTGCAACTTGACGGCTTTTGTAAAAACTTCGCAGTTGGACGATAACCGAGTGGCCACTCTTGTTTCTCTTCGCGCGTTTCCAGTATTCCAATTATTAAGAGATAGTCTTGCAAAGAATAAAACAGGTACGAAGTCGATGTTTCTCGTTCAAGTTAAGAATTACATTGGAATACATATGACGTCGGGAGTATAAGATTACTTTAAGAGCCAGTTAATCCTTGAGGGCAGTTAATAAAACTTAACTGAATGAGTTTATTGAAAGAGCGCACGCTTTTCTTGTGAGCTGCTGGGATGGCAGCGGCACCTGGTGGAGGAGATCTGAACCGCGCGCTTCTTTCTACGCGGCCTCTGAGATCCGCCTCGGCAACGGGGCGACGCACGAAGTTTACCCAAGGAATACACTAGGACAGACGAACGCTGACGTGCTAGTGCCACTAGCAGACACCTATGCCAAGGATCACGGTTGCCTCCAATTTTTGTGGGCCTCCAATTTTTGTGGGTGGTTGAAAGTTGCATTGTGAGTGGCAACATCTGTCGTATTTGGCGTGGCAATACACATGCGCTGCCTGGGGGGAGCTAGGTGCCCACTTAAGGTTCGCTTATTTTAAATGGCAAACGAGTGAGACAGACAGACAGAGACGCAGAGAAAGGACATTTATTAACGTGTATGCAAACCGCCGGGTCCTTCGGCGGGCCGTGGGCTGGAGATACGAAACACAATTCTGCACCAGTCCTGCGCACAGGTGTGTCAACAGGCACATTTGCTTCAAGCATTCTCCAATGTCTACTTTACTCGTCACCTGAAGACGTCAGCGCTCACATTAAATTCCGCCGCACCTTTTGAACGGAGATTACTGGTTTTATTAATTTAGTGAATTACGTTTCAAGTGAAAGCTCGATCCCTAATCACCTGTGCAAAAACATGCTTCCTGAGTCTACACGGTTTTTTAGAAGTTTCTACACTGTTCTAAATCAAACGACTTCACCGAAGTACCATCGTGCTACATTCTGATGAGCGCGAAATGAAAAAAAACAAAAACAAACAAACAAACAAACAAACAAACAATTAGATACGCACGCACGTTCTGCATTCGGAGCTCGTTAAATCCGTGTGAAATTACTCAGCAGGAGTCCACTACGACTTGGTAACCTACCAAGGCTTGGGTAAATTAGATTCCTATGAATAATTATTTCAATAATTAGTTCTTGTTTGAACACCTCATTAAATAGGTTTCCAGTGTCATATTTTAGCTAACATGACGAGTTGTTGAAGCGCGTGCATTTTACGTGCTATATGGGACGCGCTTCCCCGCAATAATAGTCTCAATGAGGTGGAAGCCTAATTGCAGCGATACAAACGTGTAACTTTTTTCTTGTGGGGCCTTGTTCTTTTGCGAACGTGTTCGGTTAGGTCGTTTTGCTTAAGTTTTCTGAAGTGTGTTTTGCATAAGTTTTGAGAAACCAAAAACTACTGCATATCTTTTCTCCGTGGATGTCGATTCTTGAAGTTTACGACGACGAATCAGCGCTGAGTGCGGCTTGCTACTGCATATCGGATGTGCGCTGATGACTTAAGAATCCAGGGAGAAATCTTGCTACAAAAGCGTGCAGCGTCTGGCCTCTGTCGCTCTCTGTTTCATGTGTTTAATGTGTTTCAGTACGTTGGCAATCAACCACGCATTTATCACGTACCCTAGCACATGTGCGAAGGGAAATGTTGTAGGTGCGGCTGCGAAGGACGCTGCACGGATTCACTCGCGCACAGTACCGCCTTATTCATTTCGCACGGGGAAATGATCTTCGCTTCGCTTCTAAACGACTTTGAAGGGAGTATAGGCGAGAGCCGTGTTTATTATAATCGCAGCTTTACGACATCGAGTGAATTATGCGATCAATTTCGCGTGCTGCTTTTGACATACCTCGTATTCCGAACTCGTCGAGGATGTCGACGCGCGAACTTGACAATATAGACGTACTTACTCGCGGCTCGAGTTTGCCGAGTTCGTGTATACCTGTATACATATATGGCGCGCTAGGCTTGCTTTAGTGCGATTCTGTCATTTCTCATTCTCTCTTCTTTTCTTTTTTTCATTTGTTTCGTGGAATCCTTTCACTGTACCGCGGTGGTTTTGCGAGGTTTCTGCGGTGCTTCTTGTTTACTTTCTCACTCGCTGAGTCTCTCGCTGTCTCCGCGTTCTCAGTGTCGCATTAGTGTTTGTAGTTTTGTTACTTCTCGCCTGACGACCCGCTGTGCCGGATAAAAAGAGAGCGGAATCGGCAGATACTCTTCTTGCCAGAGAACGAGCGCAAACAAACAAAGAAAAAGTTAAGAAAGAAAAGTAGACTCGGCGAGGTAAATAACTGTGCAAGCTGATATTCCTCTTGATCCGGCAACTCCCGGAAACCGCTCGCGGTACAACCATGCCTTTTTTTATGTTTGAAAAAGGGAAAGAAAACTCTGCGCCTTGAGGAAAGTGTGCATAAGAAGTGGTTCCTTTCGTCAAACTCACCTCTTTATAATACCTTTGTGCATTTATTTGTAAATCTTTTTCTTTTTTTATCTACCGTCGTTGCTTTAGCTATAGAATCGATACGGTGGCTCGTCCTAGACTTTGTTTCTGCTTTAGTGGATTACGTGAAATGCGTGCCGAGTCTTTCTCGAACATTTGTGTTTTGAATCGCAGCAGTTGCTTTAGTATATTGATCGTACAAGTGGCGGCATAAATACGCCATTGTTTGCTGGGGTACTGTTCTTCAACGTCGGCCTGCCTTATGAGGCAGCGAAGCGCTGTTTTGCCACGCGTTCCTGAATTCGCCATTCGCTATTGCAGGCAGGTACCACAGCTTACGCAACAAAATCCGACATGCGCTCGTTGATTGTAACTGTCACTTTTTCTTTATCGGAGTTTATGTTAGTGTTACGTTATGTTATGTTTATCGTGTTATCTTATGTGTTACGTTAGTGTTATGTTATGCTTATGCTGTGTTTATGTTATGCTATGTTATGTTTTTCTCTATCAGAGTTTATGTTAGCGTTATGTTATGTTAGGCGCAGACAGCACGGGATGCTGTCTGTCCCCTTTTGGCATCTTCGAAAATAGCTGCTGTATTTGATAGAGTTAGAGCCTGTATATAACTTTTTTTTTCTCACTTTTCTTTTCCTTTAATATCGTTGATGCCGATTCCCTCGTCCTACCATTCGGGTTTCGCTGATTTTCTGGCGAGCGCAAACACTGACGCACAAACGCACTGTCGAGGAGGATTTGTCGCAGCTTTTCGTTCGCCGTATTTATCTTCTTCAACGTCTTCTGCCCCGACCCCCCCCACTCGTCCTAATCCGGTGTGAAAACCCTCAATCGGCTCCTCGCAAGGCGCAGAGGATTATCGCGTCCACCTTGACAACTTGTTATCCGGGCATCTGCGGAAACTCGCCGCCGCGGTGCTGGCGAGCGTTGCGGCAACGCCCGGTCTTTCTTCCGGGGCCAGTTACGAAGGTCATCCGGAATCAGGAAAAGCATGCAGCGCAGAGATAAGCAGCGCGCATCAAATAGGAAATCGACGAGCGTGTGAACTACCTGATCGTTCGGTTCACTTCTTCCCTCGTGCACACATTTATGCGGCGCTTTCTGTAACCGGAGCTCAGCTACGAGCTAGATGGCTCTGTTTCTAAATGAACGTTTTGGACCGAGCTTATGGGATTATACGCCTGCCGGCCAGTGACGCCTAGGCATGTAATCTTCTCTTCACGCTCTCGTGGTATGATAGATGGAAGCTCGGCCGTGGGGGTTATCTGGATATTACTGGCGTATCGTGTGGCTGGTAAGTGTGATTATCGCCCGGAGTCCTTTCATAAAAACGGTGGCTCCAACGACATCAGTTGGTCGGAAACTCCATGTCACTTAAAACCTCCATCTCCCGGATAACTTATCATTTGCCTGAGCCATATGGGGACACGTATTTATATTGTGTTAGGATCTGTTAAATCAGTTTTATAGTGGGTTTAGTCCTCGCTTGCACGATAACTTTCTCTGTGTGGTGCAGGTGCCAGAAGAAGCACTACGTGCCCAAGCTGCCGACGGTGAGCGTGATTGTCCCATTCCACAACGAGCACTGGACGACCCTGCTGCGTACTGCCACCAGTGTGCTCAACCGGTCGCCACCGGAGCTCATCAAGGAAATAATCCTGGCCGATGACTACAGCAACAAAGGTATGCACGGCGGGGCGGTTCCGTAACGCCACAGGGTTGAGAAATATCTATATCGCGTACGTATGTGGGTTGCGAACTTCCCGATCTAACGAGCAAATGGCGATTGATTGACATTTGACAATTGAGACAATTTATTGAAGTAATTTCGTTTTTCTGTTTGGAGACGCTATGTATACTAAAATCATTAGTGGTAATATTTAATGCTGAGTGGCAGGTTGCGGTTCAAACAAGGACAGTTACCCATATTTTGTCATTCCGTGGCACCAGAAGTATAGCGCCAGTTTGAAAGAGTTACGTGTTGGCATGGCTTGTATGTAACGAGTGTCTTGTATCGAACAATTTCCTATTGGCTTTTCACGCGGTGTGGCGTCCTACCGCCGAGCGCCGAAGACTCGCGCCCAGCTAGTTGCGCTAGTTCGCTTGTATGGGCAATGTGTTTCGCTCTCATAGGTCTGACGTTTCTACAGTGTAGTTCACTGCGCCGTGAAAAACGACGCTTTATCTCTCTTTCTCCCTATTACCCATATTTTCGTATATATGAAATATGTGAAATACTTGCTTTCCTTGCTCCGATAGGGCTTGGAACTTCCCGGCTTACTAACTTCTCGCTGTAAAGTAACCACACTTGAATATATGTTTATTACTGATATGCTTTGTGGTACATCTGTAACAAGTACATCTGTAACGTCGAGGATGTGGATGAAAAAGAGATGGTAAATCTAGCAGGAATGCAACTTTTGAATTAAGTACAAACTTTGTTAGATAGCTGCCGGATTTTCGCGTCGCGTTTGAGCCGTTCATGTGAACTCGTTGCTTTGTGAAGCAAAGGCTGTGGTAGACTAAACAATGTCTTGGTTAGACTAACCCGACAAAGCCCGCATTTTCGCCTTTGTGTGGGGACAGACACGCGCGCACGCTCTCCCACTCTCTTTTCTAGCTTTTTTCCCGCGTACAAAATTGTCGTAATGATACGCGGACATCCCTCAGGGCCCCCTCAGTTGGCCGCGCTTATCGTCATCCGACAGGATGCGTTCACCAAGTAGCGAAAGGAGGAGATGCGGCAGATCAAAAGCAAAAAATGAATGTACGGGCTTCTGTTTTTCCTATCGATCCTTCTTATCGGGACCCGTCTCGTTTGCTCTACGGATCGAGGTCAGCAACACATATCGTCCGGGTTCTGTTGACACGGTCCCCAAGGAAATAAAACAAGAGCCCGCTTCCTTCCTGCGCGCGGAAAGAGCATAGGGTTATACGGGTGTCGTATATACACACTGCCTGGGCACACATGGGGCAGAAAAAGAACGCATACAAAGAAAACCCGAGTAGCTGTGTGACGAGTAATGTGGGCGATGATCGAGGAAAAAAAGTGAAATAGAAATAGGTGGTAGGTGGAGTAAAAGGTAGCGTCGTACCACCGGCGTGGGCGCGAGATATCGCCGAGGGGATGAAAGTAACGAGACGGAGCTTTTGCTTCCGGAGATGGCCGGATACGGATCCATAAAGCGACGCTTCAGCCAGTGCCGAAGACAATCCGAGCACGGCGCGTTCGCCGTACGGTAGCATTAGCGACAGCTGCTGGCGCGATTATCTCTTAAAGAGGGAAGAGATCGCTGTGACCTGGCCGAAAGAGCTCCCTGTTCCACTAGCAGCAGCAGTAGAGAATGCGGCGACCGGAAAAGATGTGTCTAAAAAAAAAAAAAAAAAAAAAAAAAAAAAAAAAAAAAAAAAAAAAAAAAGAGAAATACAGAAAATAGCGACCCTCATTCCTCTTCCATATTGCTGTTTGCCTCAGTCCATTTTGGTTTCTTTGTCGCATTTTGTTTATTCGTACAGCTTGTCCGCTCGTGTCTGGACTTGCTCTTTTTTTTCTGGTCCTTTCCCGGCATGCAGAGAAAAATACAGAAATGGTTTTACCAGTAGATGGCGCGATTACCGGTTCCTTCGTCCTTACTGGGGTTCATAGGAACGATCGTGCTGTAGTAGCCAGAGATGCAGAGGGCATGGCATAAAGATGATCACGAGTGAAGCCAGAGTAATATCACGATTGCCTTGTTGTCTACATTTAGCCCATACGGGATCCATTTATTTCATTAAGCTGGGCTATGTGTGACCTTATCGCGTTCTGGATGTGGGGCTAATCAATCACGATTTTTTCTTTTCTTTTTTGCAATCTCTCCGGTTTCACTAGTGCTCGTTTGGCGTGAGCTTCATTATCTTTATCTGTAGAAGCTGGCCTGTGAAAAACGACCTACGAAATTTTATTGATGTCTACGAAATTTGGGTTCCAGTACTTGCCCCCGACAAACATCATTGTATTCTTCAAAAAACTTAATACGAAAAATGCCAGTCCTGATTTTTTTCGCGTTATTTTATGGTGGCGCGTAGGAAAAATGCTGCGCCGCATCGTAAAGCCTGTACAGTGTGTGCGATAAAAGTTCATTTTCGAGACTGAGTTCGGCTAACGATATGCGCTCAATTTCCCGACTCACCCGCTGTGTTATTGGCGTTTCGCGTGGCCTCGATTAGTTCTGCGTTAGCGCCGAATCAATGCACCACAACGAATGTTGGAAAAAGAGAAGCGATAATCCCTACCATTAAGAGACGAAAACGGCATCGGCATCGATCAGAGGGCAAACGGGGGGCTAGTCGATATTCCAGTTTAGATGAAGTGGAAGAATTTGAATTTGGAAAGCTCCGTGATCGATGGTCTGCCAGAGTAACAGAGTTGGCTGCAGGTGGAAGGGTATAGCGCTGTCGGGAAGGAGGAAGATGAAAGAGTGCGATGAAAGGTGACTCGAAAGTGAATCGACTTTCGAGTCACCAAATGACTGAGAATGGCCCTGACTCTCATTGGGCAAACATAGCGCAGGAGTCGAAGACGACGAACGGCGATAGGCGAATGTATGGAGAGCAGTATTCAAGAGGCCCAGGATATCTCGGCAGCAAGCAATGACAATACTCACAGTGATGACGAACTCGGACACCTTTATGCCGGATTTTACACTACGCGAGAAAGCTGTGAATGAAGCTGTTCGGGCAGACATCTCCACGCCTTGCAGGTTATTGCGCTCACTGTGTGCAACTTCTGGGGCTATTTTTAAATCTCAGGTCGCTCGTGCACTCAGGTGTTCGGCGTACATAGTATACTTCCGTAGAGGATATTCGCTGTAACAGTAGAGATAAAAGTCAGCTCTAGCAAATCGCTAATGGGGCTCGCGCAAAAATCCTGGATACCAAAACTGATCATTCTAGGCTTCAAACCCACTATAAACGAGGCAGTCCGTACCTCTCTCTTTGGGGTAATTCCAGCTGAATAGACCGGAACATGAGAAGGTGGAATTATTAGGGAACAAAGTTCGTTTGCCAAAACAGGCCTGCGTTGACATTTGTTTGAATAAGGGTGTGATCTTCATTTTTGACCATATTTTTTTTGCTGCCACAGTCACTTAAAAAAAAAAAAAGAAAAATGTGCTTGCGAATTGTCTTTCAATATTTATTTTGCTTTTTATGCTTTGTTTGGAGTTTTGAGCCTCACGTGACCCAAATATTTCTTTGTTGCAGCGGATAACACGGCGGCTGTCGCGTTTTCGGTTTCCTTATAGAAAGAATAAATGTCACTGAAATGAAGCGTGACCAGCCAAAGTTCGTATTTAGTTCGCTATAACCGATAATTATCTATATCAGTGTTTGGTATAACGAGGTATAACTGTATTTGCGTGTCATGGATAGGCGAAGTTCTGAGGTGGAAGTTCCTAAGGATTTCCGAACGCATTTCTCGCCGATAGCTTTATCCCACACGCGCCACTTCTTTGCCCGATTGCCACGTCTTCGTGCTGCTGAGCAGCACTTTTCACACCCCAACCCGCTGACTGTTTCGGCCATCTTTTCACCCCGTGCAGAGCAGCTGAAGAAGCCGCTGGAGGACTACATCGCCAAGCACTGGAACAAGGTGCGTGTGGTGCGAGCGACGCGACGCGAGGGCCTGATCCGGGCTCGACTGCTGGGCGCCCGGCAGGCGACGGGTGATGTGCTCATCTTCCTCGACTCGCACACCGAGGCCAACGTCAACTGGCTGCCTCCGCTGCTGGAGCCCATCGCCAAGGACTACCGCACCGTGGTGTGCCCCTTCATCGACGTCATCGACTACGAGACGTTCGCCTACCGCGCGCAGGACGAAGGCGCCCGGGGTTCCTTCGACTGGGAGCTCTACTACAAGCGGCTCCCGCTGCTCCCGGAGGACTTGGCCAACCCCACCGAGCCCTTCAAGTGCGTGCATACTATTCTCTACATCGCATACCCCTGCCTAAGTACAGTCACATGGAATCTCAGAACGGCCCCATAGGGAAAGGGATTGCTTGTGTACAAATAATTGAATAGGCGTCGGAGAGTGAGACAGAAAGAGAACGAAATAATGAACCCCCCTCTAATATTCAACGTGTTTTTGGCTTGGAATGGCTTAAGTTCCGGGTTTTAGCACTTATTTCGTAATTTCAGTGTTGATGATTTCTTAGGTTTTAATTAGCTTAGCAGCAAAGTGAAATATCAACAAGGAGAGACGTCCATGCTCTGAAAGAAAAAAAAAAAACCAAACAGGTTTTTTGGGCGGGCAAGTTTGGTACGTTCTTGTGATGGTATAGAGACGAGCAGCTTGTGAATAAATTTCCTGTAATCTAAAACGACTCAAGGCTTTACTAAAAACTCAAAGTATATTGGTGTGACTCGCGTGCTGCGGTGAAGTCTAACTTAAATGACATGAACGAATGCCCGTCACGCCGGGTTCACTTGCCACAAACATAAGTTAATAAAACAACGATAGCACTCTTTGTACTCGAGGGAACAAGTGGCATTTATGTCGCTATTGCCACCTTCGTTCATTCTACTTTTAGCATTTGGTCAATCCTGCGACACGCGTTGGCCAAACTTTTACGTTCCAGTCTGTCGTGGTCTCGTATAGTGTTAAAATAACGAGCTCAATCCAGCTCCGGAGGGTGCCGCCTGTACTGTATGATTTCCTGATGCCCCGTGGAGACATCTTACCGGTCTTGTCATCTGCGTGTGTTGATGCTTGGCGTCGTCCTCAACGCGACTCGTTCAACGCGCAGGAGCCCCGTGATGGCCGGCGGCCTGTTCGCCATCAGCCGTCGCTACTTCTGGGAGCTGGGCGGCTACGACGAAGGGCTGGACGTGTGGGGTGGTGAGCAGTACGAGCTGTCCTTCAAGATCTGGCAGTGCGGCGGAACCATGGTGGACGCGCCCTGCTCCCGGGTGGGACACATCTACCGCAAGTTCGCCCCGTTTCCCAACCCGGGCATCGGGGACTTCGTCGGCCGAAACTACCGCCGTGTAGCCGAGGTAGGTGTGCCGTGACTGCTTCTTTGCTTCGCTGTTGGGAGCTTCGGAGAGTAACTGGAACGCGGGAAGACACACCGCTAATTGTGTTTGCGTACAGCTCCTGGTTGGCAGAAAGAAGCGCTGATCATATAGCACCCCCGTCCTCGGGCGGCACAGTGTTCGGCGCTTCCTGTTGCCCCGAATGTGGCTGCCGGGATGAAGAAAATGATCTCAGCGCACTGTTCTTGTTCGACGCATTATGTGCACGGGCTATGGAGAGAAATGCGAACAGCGCGGCTGGCTCTTTTTATCACACTTACCTTGGTGGCGATAAAAATATGCTAGATGGTTCTTGGTTGTATCATGGATGACTCTAGCGGCTTTTTATCACCATCCAGACTGCAACCGCTTGAAAATAAGCGCCAAACAGCAGATGATGTGGATACCGCATGTTCGCGTTTCTCAGCCATCCAGACTGCAACCGCTTGAAAATAAGCGCCAAACAGCAGATGATGTGGATACCGCATGTTCGCGTTTCTCAGCCATCCAGACTGCAACCGCTTGAAAATAAGCGCCAAACAGCAGATGATGTGGATACCGCATGTTCGCGTTTCTCAGCCATCCAGACTGCAACCGCTTGAAAATAAGCGCCAAACAGCAGATGATGTGGATACCGCATGTTCGCGTTTCTTCTATCCCCACTGTACATTCGTAATGAAAGACACGTACAGTGGCCAAGTAATATTGTACTTTCCTTGATCCGCATTGAAGCAAAGCAGGCAACGGAGTTATGGCACAGAACATCGGTGATGTGACGGTCATTTCTTGATTGTCAGTTCCTCTCGCATGTGGTAATCATCACATGCGCTGTCGGCCATGACAGAAACAAGTGAAGCGTCGGTCAACTCGCCCATTACCCAAAAGAACCGCCGTTTCCCGATGAGAGTTCGCCCTATTTCGAGGTACTCTGTTAGGGTATTACTCGCGGACTTTTTTGCAACGAAGCGAAGTTTACAGAGCCAAATTGCGCGAACTCTATTGCTAAAGAATGCAGTCCAGCAATCGCATTATTGTTTTTTTTTTGTGCGTGAAAAATAAGATAAGTTTTATATAAATCATCACCTTTCGCAGCGGCACGAAACGCGCGGAAAGCCGCACTGCTTCGCGCATGGAGTACATGCGCAGAAGCTCCGGCTCCGTAGCTTTCCCTTCATTGCGAATAAAAATTGTTCGCGAGTATGCTACCTCATTGCGCTAGTCTTTCGTTCGTTATCGCAGAAATTGGAATGGACGAGCGTGATTGCTCTTGCTGCTTCGGTGGTTCCGTTGCTTAACACACCGCGCAGAGACCCTCGGGCGGAAATGTTTTCGTCGCTAACGAAGCGTCTGAAGACCATCTGCTGCGAGCCCTGCAATGCAATGCGACGTCACGTTTTAATGCGACGCTTGCCACATCTCGCTCGGTTGCTCTCTGTACGCTGAAAAGGAACGATGCCCGAGAGCGATGGCAATTAATCGTGGGCTCACTTGACGATTCTTGCTTTTTATTGCGCGTGATTAATCTTCAGAACCGTCGCGTCGTCTGCGGGGCGTATGCATAAGGTGCGCGTGCTCAGTCAGGGCGCGTAATAATTAACGCGGAGGCAGCGGTAAACGCCTGGTCTTGATAAAGGAACCTCTTCATTAATAATCAGCACCCCCTTCGTACTGTTTTCTGCCTCCCTCGTGAGACTGAAGTCTTATATTTGACGCCTTTTCTCATAGCTGTGTTTGGAGTCCTTTATTTCCATCTTTGCTATTATCTTCATCTTATTATGTACTCTCCAATAGGAGGGTAGTCAACCGTATGCATACTCTTGTCAACCGGTCACTCATTCTCCTATTCTTTAACTAATCGAGGGTCATTAACTAGCCAAGCCTTCTGTTCTTTCGGACAGCTATGATGTCACCCCGTGCTCTCTGCGCTTTCGTTTATTCTCTCCCGATTGTCTTTTTTTCTAATTAACGAAATATTTCGAAGCTCCTTGGCGGCTTCGGGAGCTTTTGAATAGCGGCGTGACATCACGTTATGCCGGCGCGTCGGGGGGTCGCAGCGTCTCGTTGCGGTCGTGGGGACGTATAAGATAGTCCTGCTTTTTCTTTGTAGTCTCGCCTACCCGACGGCTTTTATCGGAATGGCGCAGGCTGCGTGACGCTTCTTTCATCTGTTTCGTGTCTTTCGCTTACGAGTTGGAAACACATGGCCTCTTCCGTTCTGTTGATTTCAGCGTCGTATATGGCACGCTCGTAAAAGCGTGGGCTTTCGGAGGACACTGGCTCGCCGCTGGTCCTGTGGGAGTCATTTCCTCGAGCTTTCCTCGGAACTACGAAGAAGTTGGATGGGAGCGTGTCGTGGGAACCACCAAAACCCTTCTCTCGGCTACTGGCTCCCCAAACTGTCTAACCACAATGCTGGAGCTCGTTCTAGGCAAAGTATACGAACGAATAGACGTCAGTAAAAACGTGGAACGTGATAAAAAGAGCGGGTCGGCAATTGAAAAGGGTCTAGCAGATCGTGATTGTTGTCCACAATTTGATTACTTTGCCCCGACTTGCCCGTCTGTTTGCTTATTATAACACCCAAAGGCAACGATGAGTTTCGGCAGGACAAATTTGCAGTGAAAAAAAAAACAAAACAAAACAAAAAAAAAACGCTGAATGATCTACAGAACACTTCAGTGAACGTGAGTACATACACACTAACAAAAAAAAAGAGAGAGAGACAGTTCTCTGACTCTTTTTTTTTTTGGGAGTCCTGACATGCCACGTATATCTGTCACTTTAAAGAAACGCGTTAACTCTCTTTTGCGTTGCACGATTCTCCGACGGGAGTATAATGATCTCCAAAGAGAGGTAACGTGTCTCTTTAAAGAGTGCGTATACGTGGCAAGTCAGGACCCAGCTCCACCAAGAAGACAAACACGCACTCTTTCTTTTCTCGGAGTGTATAGGGGTGCGCCGTGTAGCAGTTATCTCGTGATTGGGATTACGGCGCTCGCATGTAGCTGACAACTGATTCCCGCATTGGGGTCGTCTTCTCTTCGTGCAGGTGTGGATGGACGAGTACAAGGAGTACCTGTACATGCGGCGGCCTCACTACCGCAACCTGGAACCCGGTGACCTTACTGCTCAGAAGGAGCTTCGCAAGCGGCTCAACTGCAAGTCCTTCAAGTGGTTCATGGAGAACGTGGCCTTCGATCAGCCCTCCAAGTACCCGGCCATCGAGCCGCCCGACTACGCGTGGGGAGAGGTGAGCCGTGGCACCACGATCCTAGCTTCATTATCGGATAGCTTGTTATATGCGACCCGCCACGGTGTTCTAGTGGTTATGGTGCTCGACTGCTGACCCGTAGGTCGCCGGATCGAATCGCGGCCGTGGCGGCTGCATTTCGATGGAGTCGAAATGCTTCAAGCCCAGGTCCGTGTTCATAAATTTAGATGCACGTTAAAGAACACCAGATGGTCATGATTTCCGGAGCCATCCACTACGGCGTCCCTCATAATCATATCGTGGTATTGAGACATAAAACTCCAGCGTTTATTATTGTAGTAGCTTGTTATGCGGACGTTGAACATGCGTCTTCCAGTTGGCGCCATGCCGTTCCCCGTAAATTCTAAATACGAGGGGGGAGGAGTTGGTGGCCACGTGATCTGCTAGGGGTGCCGTGGCGACCCGAGATAGCAATTTATTGCGATAGCAATTACATGGACAGTCTCGACGGGGTTTTGCCGTCGCCGTCATGTCGCGTATAACGTCCAAATTGATAAGATCCCCCCAGCGCATCGTACGTTCTACCCGTGGGCAATAGCGCGCGAGCGCGGGCGACGAACGCGGCTGAAGCGGAGGTCAAACGAGCCGGCCCATCTCCGTCGCTCCGAGGCGCATGCGATTAGATCTCCCCGCCTGTTAGACCATCCGTCGAATGCTCAAACAGAGAGGAAACGCCCCGCTCGTCATTCGCGAGCGTGAAAAGACGCGATGGGTGGGGGGGGGGTGTGCCTCGAGCGACCTTTGATTTTACGAGCGCGGTCTTCGCTGGCGCGCGCGTTATCTCGCTATCTCGTCAGCCGACAGCGGGCGGCTGGTATAACCCTTCTACGTGCTGCACTCTCAACGCGAAGAGAATGTGCGAAGAGTGTCCCTGAAGCGGCCGTATTCTCTTAAACCAGCGTTTTGTAGAGTTGCGTGAGATCGGATCCAAAAGAGTTAGCTTGCAGCCTCACTTCGTATGACATTACAATTTGTTGCTATTGCATTCATTGCTTCACCCTTGCGGTGAAACTGTGATTTTTTTGATCCCATGATGGTCTTTTGGCGAGTGTCTGACCGCGCGCCGTACGTTGGAGGTTATTTATTTATTTATCTATTTATTTATTCATTCATTTATTTATGTTGCCGCGAAGCTGAAGTGATTGATGGTGCGGAATAGCCGGGCGGCGGCTTTTCCATCGTTATTACGGTAATTATCAGGTGTCGTTGTTTACGGGTTTCTCGTTTACAGCGCTTTTTTTCCCTCTCATTCCGTTTTACCCCAACTTTCTAGGCAACAAATAGCTGCGCTGTCGGGGCATCGATTTAGTGCATAATGTAGCTAGCTGTTGCAACATAGGCGATGCTGTGCTGGCATAGGGTGTGTGTTATACTTTCTTTTAACAAGCTTTCACAGCGATGGTTTTCTGTTTGCGTTCTTTTCCGGGGTTAGGTATAGAGCAAGAAGCATGATAAATGACCAGGTGTCGTGCCACATCTCTTATATCGCTCGCGTGCTATGCTGCATCGTTCGTTAACTGCGCTGTTTCTTGGTGGTGTTGTTTCCCTCAGTGTTTCCGAAGCAGTTGTTGTAGCTTTTTCTGCTATTAGACCTTAACGCAAGGTTCCTCGAATTTGGGTTTTTGTATTTGCCCACACAACGCTCACTTCCTCTGCTACCTTAATACCGTGCAGCGAATCCGCAATGCAGAGTGTCCCGTAACGTAGTTAAAAGTTGAACTAGTAGGAATTCGGCGTGATTCTGCTGACGCCCCATTCCGTGATTTGTCGAGTGTGATACCTAAATATGGCACCTCGGAGTATTTGAAAAAGAAAAACTGTGTGAGGAAAACGCAGGAAATGGGAGACACAGTGTTACCAACACTTCCACTCCTGCGGAAGGAAAGAGAGAAGCCGAATTTGTGAAGCCGGGTGGCCTAACGTATTCGCTAATAATATTCATAACATAATAATAGGCTAACATGCGTTCTTTTGAGCAGTACTGCCGTAAGGATATTATTTGTGAACATTCCGGCACGTGATTGTTTAGCGGCACATAATGGTAGGTAGCAACTAGATGGCTTAATGACTTCGCTGTTGCCGCAGGCTACCATCAGTGCTATGATAAAATGCCGATACAGTATAGCAAAGGGTAAACGATTCAGATTACCGGTTTAACGTTCCTTGTTCGGTCCTGTTTTCTGCACGTTTTTGTACTAGCGTTACGCGAATGATAATCGAGTGTTCTTTATCTATGCGGTATGAAAAGTTCTAAGAACACTAGGTCGCAATCAGCAGCGTTTCGCCTGCCACTGTAGCTTCGCGTATGATACGGCTGATTTAATATGCGCTACCTCCATTGGTTTCCATCGCAATGTATGCTTTTAATGAAAGCAAGCACTGTGCGTGCGCCAACAAAAAAAAAAATAATAAAAAAAGAAGAATAAAAGGAAAGAAAAGAAAGAGGGCGTTCAAGATTTTTTTTTTTTTCATTTTTCATGGCGCACGTGACTCGCATTTGTACGAGGCTGCTTAACGCGTGAATCTTTCTCGCCACCGCAGGCTCTTAAAAGACCTCAGATAAAGCGTAGCTTGCTCTTTCT
Organism: Rhipicephalus appendiculatus; assembly: GCA_030522465.1. Classification (NCBI taxonomy): domain Eukaryota; kingdom Metazoa; phylum Arthropoda; class Arachnida; order Ixodida; family Ixodidae; genus Rhipicephalus; species Rhipicephalus appendiculatus. The sequence goes on from JALIZH010032971.1 coordinate 2,096,826, forward strand.
TTGCCCTTAAGCGGCGGCCTGTATCGAGGTGTTGAAAAGAAAAAAAAAAAAAGGCGTCTGTAGCGTGGTTTTCTTTCTTTCTTTCTCTCTTTCCTTCTTTCTTTCTTTTTCTTTTTTCTCACTTTGAGGGAGCAATTTCGTGTTGCCGGCGCTTTCGTAACATCTGAAAGCTCAGCGTCGTTACCTCGCCTGGGGAAATTTCGCAAGCGGACGTTTAAACATTTGCAGAGAACATCGTGTCCGTTAGTGTGCACGTTAACAGTGAGCCCATACTTTGCCTTCCCCGCTATCAACTTCATACTAATTTCTGTTTCCTTTTCTTTTTCCGCGGCCGCACGTGCTTGCACGAACTAAATATACCACCAAGAACAACGGTCAACTGTTCTTGCGCCACCTTTGTGTTACTAAGCCTAGTAGTCTTCGCGAGGCTGTTCAGAGCAAGTTAACGCGCACGTGCAAGTTACCGCGCACCCTAGTTTATATATATATATATATATATATATATATATATATATATATATATATATATATATATATATATATATATATATATATATATATATATATATATATATATATATATATATATATAGGTTTCCAAGCACGGGTCTCATTTTCACGAGAGGCGTTACTCTATCCATACACATCTGCAGAGACTGCATCGCCGTTCATTGAATTACTGCTAAAATTGGATCGACGCATGGCGAAAGCATTTGTGAAAAAAGGTTCTAGCTTCTGAGCAACTGGAGCGAAGGACGAACAATGGCGATAACTGAAAACGATGCCTGGAGAAGAGGGAGGCGGCAGCAGTGAATCGGTCGAGCGCTAAATTGGCGACATTCCGTGGACCGCATCGGATCGTTTGTTGCGATAGCGGACCGGTGCCCGCGTTGCCTCGACACGCGAACAATAGCTACACTACGCTCGTCTTTCGTGTCGCGTAGGTTTCACTTTGCGAAAGGGGCGCCGCGCGCCTCTTATCACTGACATTGTCCGGTCTTCTGCCCTGTGTTTTTTTGTTTTGTTTCATGTGTTTTTTGTTCTTTCACTCTATCAGCCCGACTAAAGGAAGCTGCACATCGGTGTTTTTCCATCGCCGAAAGATTTCTTTTTCTGTCGCTGTAAACACATGCAATTCGCTACCTCTGGGCAAGTGACTGTGCGCCTCGTTTACTGCCCGTTGTAGTAGACATGAAGATACAAGTAATGAAAACTGGGCAAGTTAGTAGGAATTCAATATAGAAAGTTTTCAGCGCACGCAAAACAAAGACGTAAACGGATCAGACATACAAGAGACATAAAAACCCGCCGCCGTGATTTACTATAGTTATGGTGCTCGACTGCTGGCGCGAAGATCGCGGGACCGAATCCCGGCCGTGGCGACCACATTTGAAGGGGGGGCGAAAATGGTAGAGGCCCGTGTACTTAAATTTAGGCGCGCATTAAAGAACCCCAGGTGCTCGAAGTTTCCGGAGCTCTCCACCACGGCGTACCTCGTGATCATATTGTGGGCGTTTGTTATGCGCTTATTCCTCATCTGTACATTATTGTAATCATCATTCTACGTTTGTCTGCCCGCCCTCATCGCCGCCGTGCGTCCTAATCATCATAGCGTGTGTGCGCACTCTTCCTCTTGTTGCCTGTTCGCTACCAAATCCTCAAGCCTAACAAACGTCGTCCTAATCAAGACGCCATACGTGGTAGAGGTGAATTTTCAATCCTCGATCCTTCTACCGGCCCGCTCTATTCTCCCTGGAGCTTCGTTCAGGCCGCCGCTTATGACGTTTTTGTTGGGACGACGTTTATTAGGCCCGCGGACTCGGCAGCGAACAGGCAGCCAGAGGCAGAGTGGGCACACACACGATGATGATGATTATGCGCACGGTGGCGATGAGAACGGAGAGACGAACGGATGATGATGATTACAATAATGTACAGATGAGGAAGAAGCGCATAGCAAGTCCCCAGAATATCGTGGTTTCTGGACGTAAAACCTAAACAATTATTAACAAGTAACATGAAGATTGCCTCGTGGGCATGGAAACAGTGCTTGCGGCACTTCCACCCACTATACCTTTTGTAGGCGTTGAGACAAAACGCTTGTTCTCGGGCGTGCGAAAGCTGCATTTGGTAGTGACGTTTCGGGGGCGCAAGTCTTGCACACTACCGAAGAGTTGTACCATTGTGCAGAAAAGCTCGAAGTGTTGTTTCCTAATAGTACAACTCGTTCGTAAGTGTTCTTGCTCTTGGTCATGGCCGCGACACAAAATTGAGATGGTTAATGATTGAATGCACTCTGTGCCTAAATTGGCTCAGGTTCGCGTTTTGCTGAAAAAAAATATATATAGAAAGATAAAGAACTGTGTGTTAGGTATGCGTATCGAAAAATATAGGATTATTGCAATAAACGCTATAGAATGCTAACAAATTTATTCTCTGTGTTGACATACGAATGAATTCAATAAAAATATCAATGTCCGGGCTTTTACGTGTCAAAACTGCGATATGATTATGAGACATACGGTAGTGGATGACTCCGGAAATTCGCACTGACATCGCACAGTACACGTACATACCTCGAGCATTTAGACTCCATCGAAATGCGGCCGCCGCAGCCGGGTTCGAAGCGGTGACCTTCGGGTCAGCAGGCGAGCACTGTAACCACTATATCACCGAGGCTAACACGCTAAATTACTCGCATGCAGCATTCTTACTTAGTATGCACGATAAACACGTTGTATTCAGCGGGTTACATGATCTGAATTGAACGACAACTCGTACAACACGTTGTACACGCGTGTTGTACACGCTGTCATTCACACCAGACTACGCAACACCAGTTAGCTCAACTTCGTCCGCTTCTGGATTAGGTTACACGAATTCCCTTCGCGGGGAGTTGTGTTTACACGCTCTATGCAGGCGAGCCGTTCACTTCATCGTGGTGTAAGGTGTCCTTGAGGCATCTCACACCGATCTCAACTCTCATTGCTTCCTCCTCCTCCTCTTCGCAGATCCGGCACGAGAAGAGCTCGCTGTGCATCGACACTCAGTTCAAAGGCCAGAACGAGCGGTTCTCCCTTGGAGAAGTGCATCCGAGACCACCGAGACCAGTCGGGAGAGCAGCAGTTCGTGCTCACCTGGCACAAGGACATCAGGCCGCAGAAGCGCACCGTCTGCTTCGACGTCTCCAGCTCCGAGGCCAGGGCCCCCGTGGTGCTGTGGAGCTGCCACGGCATGCACGGAAACCAGCTCTTCAAGTACGACACGGTGCGTATTCGAGAGGAAATTACCTTTTCAACCTCTCAGTATGGCGAGCAACCAGTGGCACTCTTGATTCTCTTACGAGCATATCCGGTCGAGCACTTACTTCCGGTTTTCCAAATATCCGCAAAATTTGTGTTAGAGTAAAACTGCTACGAAATAGATGGTTCTGGTCCAGGTTAACAGGTATATGTTAGATATATAAGATATCGGAGCATAACTTTGCTTAAGATAAGGTCCCATTAGCTGTCAGGATATGTAATGGTGATTAATTGATTCAGTTCATTGGAAGATTGTGAGAAGCTTGGATCATTGCGGCACCTGGCGGAGCAGATCTGAACTACGCGCTTCTTTTTACATGGCCTCTGAGATCCGCATCGGCAGCGCGCGAAACACCAAAGTTAAACCAAGGGCACACGAGCAGAGTTAACAAAGTTTACCAGGGCACAGGAACGCCAAGGTGTGAGTGCCCCTACCAGACACCTGTGTCAAGAAGTACAGTCGCCTCCATAAATTTCTTACTTTCTCGATGATAACCCTGTACTCGTTTTTTTGATTAAGGTGTTTCTGAGATTTGTGGGAAATATCAGGTGCTCTTATGTAAGGGTATGCGCTGAGGAAACGACTTGCTGCTCTCAGCGCAACAGAATCGAGAATCCATAAAGTTAATAAAGTCCGTAGAGTTCGCCCTATCTGTCTCCTCCACAGCACAATCGAAGTACTCACAGTAATGTCTCGCCAACTAGTCCACTTACACACGCTCCTTGAGTCCATAAAGTGTGGCCTGTTTTTTTCTCTTGTTCCAGACAACGAAGCAGATCAGCCACCCCATTACGGCCTCCTGCCTCGACTGCGACGCGGAACGGCGCGAGATTTTCATGAACTCGTGCGACCCGAACTCAGGTGTCCCAACGCTGGCTCTTCGAGCACGTGAACGAGACGGCGCTTACCAACTGGTGATCGCCGGATCAATGTCACCTATAGCTTGCCATGCTTTCGGGAGCCGCACCCGCGACCTTCCACGTCATTCCTGACTCTCTTGGCCTAACCGCGGCGACGCCACTGGACGATCCACAGCATAGTGCGCGTGACCCTTGGCCGTTTTACTGAGAGTTGCTTGATTGGTTGTTCCGTCTGTTCAGCCAGTCGGGCATAAGGCATTGCTCTGTGACTTTGGAATGCGTGCCGTAAATGTGAGATATTTAGTTCGGAGACATACTGAATGTGCGTGATGGCGTGAAGAACTATGTGCTATATTAACTGGAAGTCTCTCAAGGTGCATTTTGTTGCTTATTTTTGTTTTCCCAAGTGACTTGTTTGTAGAAAGAAACGCAGAGCCTCCACATATCTTTTATGATCTTCCAGGCGTGTGCCTGGGACATGAGGAAGCCAAGTGTTGTGTGGAACTGAAAACCTTAGAATACCAGTCAGTCCGCATCGTTGTGTGAAGTGGATCAAAGCAGCTGGAAAAAGGTGGACTGTGTAAAAGACTTAATGTGTGTCAAGAAGGCTCAATGCGTGTTTTGTGTGTTTTTCTTGTGAAGACGAAGAGGGCTGTTTCCCGCAAAGCGAGGTAATCAGCGCCCACGAATGAACACATGAGCATTTGTGCTTTCGGTCGGCTGTTTGAAGCTTGAATGGGCGTACTGCAAAGTGCATCGGCGTACGCTCCAGACCGGAAATCAGCATTCCAGCTTCATTCCAGCCCGGTGCGTTCGATTCTTTTTTTAGTGTTGGCTCCAATGGTGGTCGGTGCTTCTGCGACGTACTGTTCAGATGCGACTCAAGTCCTCTGGTTCTTCGGACAGCGTTCTCCTGATCCTAGGAGGACCGTCTGAAGGCGTGCCCACCGACAGCAGCGCCGTGGCATCTATCTGTGTGTGTGTGACCGTGTTTGATTGGAAAACTGTGCATCTCGCTAGAGACTTCTTGAACTTCTTTAATAACTTAGTGCCGGCTTTTTGACCGTATTTTTCTTACAAGCAATATTTGTTGTTTTCTTGTTCTGAAGCGTGTGTTTGTTTTGAGTGTTAATTGCGTGTTCGGGACCGTGCGTAATAAGGACTGCCGAGTCCCGTGCGCCTTGTTTGTAATAACTGCTGTTTCTTTATTATAATTGATTTTTCCGCTAGAGCAGCGAACAGAGGCGCCAGCAGCCTGACAGAGAGTTCCATAAAATCGGACCATGAATTCTTTGCTTGATACATTAGGATTGGGTCTACAAGTCTCGTGGGGACGACTTATCTTTGTGTTTTCTTTTAACACTACTTTCTATTGTGCTAATCGCTGTCGTCGTTGATACAGCTTTATCTGACGCGCTGGCTTTGCGAAATGGTACATTGAACACCATCACTGCATCATTCGAGTCAACATTTGTCGTGGATACACCGGCAACAGCTGTGCCATTTCGTTTTACGTCAGTATTTATTGTAAGGTTTTCATATCTTTTAACATCTCTTTTTTTTTTTTGCCACTTTCTGCGTATCTGTCCAAAACTGACCCCTTCTTAGTCGGGGAGCTACGGAGCTTGTAAAAGCCCGGGAAAAAAAAGGCATACCGACGTGATAGGAAGTGATGGCTTGAACCACGTATACGGCTGGTTTATACGTACAGTCAATGTCAAAAGTTAACAGACCACTAGGTCTACGAAAACGTTGAATTTTGCAGCAGCTTACGACTGTATTCGGTCAAACTGCACAGTACATGTTTGCGCGTTTTTCGAATACGCCGGAAATATAAATTCATGGCTACCTTCTGAAGCGGCAGGGAATATTTAGCTTTTCCCGTGTCTCATGGTCCTTAAACGTTTTTGAGGCTGACTGTACGTATGCAGAGACCCTATAAGTGGCTCACGTGTCCTCTGTTAAGCGGGGTAGGGCGAAAATATACTTTAAAGTGTATTTTCTTACGTTCTGTTTTAGGGACGCCGTGAAATAAATATTGAAATTGAAGTTCTGACCATCGGCATACCATGGAATGACGTCAGTCGATGTACAGAACTATGGCGCGGGTGTACAGCGAGTGGGTTTTCATTTGCACTTTCAAAGTCTGCGCCTGTTCGTCGCTCTAGTGTTGTGAGCAATAGGAAACCGGTGATAAAACCGTCGTGCCAAGTATTGCGAAGCACCTGCTGCTGTCAGCAGTATGCGGACGCCTTCGTGGACACTCTCTTAAATCTAAGAAAAAGACGGTGGTCTCCATTGTAAGTGCTTAAGATTATGATGAGTTTACGTGTGTGTTCGCTGCTAACATGTTTCTTTGGCGAGTTACTGCGGTAGTGCGAGCAGACACAAAAAACAGCAACTTAACTATAGATGGGATTTTGCAGTGGTTAGCATCTGATAATGATTAGTTATCGGTTGTCACCGCATCATCCTTTCAATTCCAGCTTGCCCGTATGTCATCGTGAAAAGGGTGCTTCATCTCACGTAGTTGAGGAAACAAAAGTCTTATCTATCTTCTTTTGTTTTATTAGTAGACGTTGATTACGCCTTTTTGTTTGGCCAGGTGTACCAATAACATGCGTCCGCTCCCTATAAATCTTTACAAAAACGGTGAATGAACACTGCACAGGCCATAGTTAGTGGGGCCTCGAAAGTGCGACATTCCTTGCCGAGTATTGGCTTCACTGGTCCCTTAAGGACCCACTATTTTTTACGATTTCCTAAGTGAAAAAAAAAAAACGAAAAAGCTTAGCTTTATGTGATCGTAAGCAGCAGTCGGCTTGACGACAGCCAAGGTTTTCATTTACGTGAAGCTACGTCGAAGTGTACTTGAGGGGCTTTTTTTCGAAATGGGTTAAGTCCAAAACCGAAACTAGCATGAAAAAGGCTCCGTTGGCACGTTCATACTCTCAACTTTCCTCTAAAGCAGTAATAATAAGCTAATAATAATAATTATCAATTTATTCTTACTGCTTTAGGGAAAGTTGAGAGTATGAACGTGCCAACGGAGCCTTTTTTATGCTAGTTTACGGTTTTGGATTTAGCCCATTTCGAAAAAAAAAGCTCCTCACTTGTTTTTTTTTTTTAATATGTGATATCCAGTACTTTCGAAGAGGAAAAACACACAATTGAAGGCGACCTCGCAGGGCTCAGTCTACAAAAAAAAAAAAAAAAAAGAAAGAAAAAATAGCGGCATTGATTGTCAGAAATAGCGTGCCGGCTCGCTCCAGTCTTCGGCTTTGCCTGTGCAGCATTCGCTTTGCCTGGAACACACTTACATTACTACATTCCTTTTACTTCAGTGAACGCACAAAGAAAGAGAAAAAAAAAAGATAGAAGTCATCCTTATAGTAATTATAATTCCGTCAGTGGTGTTTGGAGACTGTGATATGCGTTATACAAGCTCAGTGATCTTTTCTAAATACTTTTTTTCTTTGTAATGTTGTGCAATACCATCGAAGCTTGCCCAGTCTGTTGATAAAAAAAGAAGTTTTTCGCTGGTTTTTTTTTTTCTTTTTTTTTCTTTTTTTTTTACTTTGCGGCTGTCGTATTGTGTCCATTGTTCTGTCTGAGTTGCATATTTTGAAACGGAAACCAACGTCATGTGAGTGGATATCGGCCTTCGCGGGGGGCGTCACTAAAATGCCAGGAAGCAGCTAGATGTTCGCGTTGTTTCCTTTTCTAGTACTTTTTCTGTCTTTCTTTTTTCATTTTTATTTTATTTATTATTTTTTTGCAGTCATAAACTGATCGCATTCCAAACATTTCTACCGCTCCCGTCCCATCTATAAGTCAAACCAGACTTTATTTTGCACCTTTACTTTTTGGTAACCTTTCGTTTCCATGAAGCGCCCGTCATCGCTAACCGTGTGCATGGAAACTGTCATTTTTGGCTCATTGAAAAGTGCACTTCCGAAACGGAGGAAGGAAGAAACAAACTTGAGAACATGTCCTGACGTCACAATCCCTTGTGCGGCGACAAAAGCAGGTTCTGCTTATTGCGTGCACTTTAGATTGTCCTTGGCCAATCATAGCGAAGGCTGTGAGCACGTGAGAGGGAGAAGAGCTTCCCGTTTCCGGGCCTCTCGTTTATATCCGCGATTAGAAAATTCTTCGTCGTCTTGTTCGGCGTATTGCCGACGCAGCAACGTCACTTAATCCCCCCATAGAGATATAAGTGTCCTGGAAAAAATTGCTGCACGGCGTTGTGGTCTCTGGAAGGTACAAGTATGCTTAGCCGGCATGCTAATAACGGACGACAGCACTTGGAGTCGGTCAAATTACCTTTTGGATTTGCAAAATGATTCGTCATTCGTGAAACTGATCATTTTTTATCCCAATGATCCCGATATAGATATTAAATGTTTGCAACAACTGTATCCGCTAACAAAAATCGCCGTACCAGTATGCGGCTCATAATACAGTCATGAATGACACGTGACTGCATCTATGATTGACTGGGCGCCTTCCAAGTTTTTCTTCCTTCCTCCGTGGATTACGTACACCGTGTATGTCACGTGGTAAGAAGAGAAAAATGACGTTTAGAGGCGGTGTGTGTGTGTGTGTAACGGTTTGTGTCGGTTGTTTCTTTCTTCTCATCATCTCGTGAAATTTGAAGTGATCGGAGAGAAACATTGGATGTACGCGGAGAGAATTCAGGGCAAGTATTTTGTTTTCACGATCAATAATAAACGGTGAAGTTTTTCTTGTCCATCGTCTTTGTGCTTGAGTGTCGAAACAAAACAAAGAAAACAAAAAATGAAATTATCGAAGCAGAGAGTATTGCTGTGTCAGGGTGATGTGATTTTTTGTACGGACGCTGCCTGTGTAAGAAAGCGGAACTGTTACGTCACAAAGTGACATGCCTTAGTTGTATCTTTTTGCATAGTAACTGCGCACTAACCGAATGGCGGAAACGCGAGCATACTACTTATTAAACGACCTATATAATTTGTGACACTTCTAAGAAGAACGAAAGAACTGAATGACTAGGGAAAAACCGGATAATTTTGGAAAAAAAAATAATAAACGAAAAGAAGGGCACGTCTTAAAGGGGTCATCATCATCATCATCATCATTTATTAACCCTTAAAGGCCCCTGTTGGGGTATTACATAAGGGGGGGAGCATACATAAGAAAAATGAACGTTTAAACAGTCATTAATTGAACCAAATACAATAAAAGTAACATTTACAAAGGAACGTGGTGAAATTGCAAGACAGTCAAAATACACAGGAAGAATAATGCGCTCAAAAAAGAAGAAATAACGAATAAAAAGAAAACCTCGGAATACATTACACATCAGCACTCAATAAATTTGTTTGTACGTTTCGAAATTTGATGGGGTCACGTTCAGTTACAACTTTTCGAAGTATGAACCACTTTTCGAAGTAACTATCGCTTGACTTCAGTGTGGAAGTTTATTGCCTCACGAATCGCTTTGCCGCAAAATTTCTCGAGACCGTGAATAGCGAGCGGAGTTACAGGGGTTACGAAAAAAAAAGAGACTAGCAAGCGAGGTAACTGGCGAGCAAAGAATGACGCCGCGTTTTGCTGGATAAACGAAAGCCGATCCATCTTCAGGTCCGATGGTAAATGATATCTCTGGCAAAACGGCTCCGTCATTCGTTGCCGTTCGTACGAGCGCCACAAGCGTGGTAAAGAAGCAGCGGCGATCTCCGGCAACACAGTGTGACGCCTTCGCTCGGCGTCTTCGTGAAATGCAGGTAGCAGCGGTGCCGAGTGGCAGAGTGATGAAATAGATGAGCGCAGTGTGGGCAACACGGGCAGCACGGACATGGATAAAGCTAATGCTTCGGCGACAAGTTGTCAAGGAGGCAAGCCAAGCCGGATTTTCCTCGAAAACGCCCACTTCGTATTTCTCGGAGGTTAATGGAACGACGCAGCTGTGCTCTTCTTCCCTTTCACGAAAAACCACGTTTGCCAACAGTGACTGAGTCACGATGACGTCTGCGCATGCAACTTTCCAGCGTCATTGGACACCTTCACGGTAATGCCACCTGATGGTCTTTCTTCATTGGTCTTCTTTTACAGTGCTCTATGTTGTCACCCTAACCAAGTGATACCGTGGACGTGGTTCTGACGCTTGCCCGATTTTATTTATGCGTGTCTCCGTTTAAATGGTAGCACGTAGCAAGTGCTGTGAATACCCGCAGTCTTTCAGCCGTGTTTAGGCGTTATGAACATTGAGCATGAATGATACTCATCCGCCCCATTCACAACATGGGTACCCGGATGTCTAAGCACGCTGATAATTAGCACATCGTATCTTCAGCATCAGAGTCTGAAATTTTGTTGCAGCTACATTGCTGTAGTGATTGCAGCAATTGCTACCGCTGCGACAGCGGCGGCAAGCTGACATCGTACGGCTGGCCTCCGTCAGTCTGTTTTTACAGCGAAGCTGTCTTAATCTACCCTGTGTCGTCGCCGTAGTTGCAGTAGCAATGAGTAGTAGCAGTAGTAGTAGCAGTAGTAGTAGTAGTAGTAGTAGTAGTAGTAGTAGTAGTAGTAGTAGTAGTAGTAGTAGTCAGGCAGTTCACCTGACGAGGGTGGAGAGAAGGGGCTCTCATGAGCCCCTCCTCTCCACCCTCGTCAACTAAAACGGAATGCATTTACTACACGTGTAAGACCAATATTAGAGTATGCCTGCCCATTATGGGATGCATCGGAAGCATATCTCACATATTCGATAGAAAGCATTCAAAACAGAGCGGCCAGGTATGTCCTGGGCAGGTACCGTAGAACAGACAGTGTCACAGTGATGAAACGAGAATTGAATTGGGCGTTGTTGTCTTCACGTCGATGAAGGTCAAGGCTGAAATTGTTTTTCAGATATTTTACAACAAGATTGGTATTACCACGGAAACTTACTTAAAGTCACCTTTTTATCTTTCTAAACGCAACGATCACAAACTCAAAATCCGGGAATACCGGCCCAGGGCATGTATGTTTGCTAATTTCTTTTTCCGAAGTTTGTAGCACAATGGAACAAGCTGGCTGAAGAACAAGTATGTTGTGCAAATGAAGAAATATTTGTATCTATGTTGCAACCCCCCCCCCCCCCCTCTGCTATAACGCCCAAGGGCAATTCGGGGTCATTCTTGAATAAGGAAAGAGGAGAAGAGGGAATGGTGGTCACGTGATGAAGCTTACGTAAGGCGGACGATTCAGTGAGTGGACTGAAAGGGGGTCAAGTGAGGAAGTTTACATAAAGCGGATGATTCAAACGGGGGATTGAGAAGGAAGCTGTTGCCCCGGAAATGGCACAAGGTATGGACTGGGGTTGGTAGGAAAAAGACAGCAGCAACGAAGATGACAAAATGAGAGAAAGTCAGAGCAGAAAAGAGAGAAGAGTGTAGGGTAATCCACGCCGACTAGAGCTGTCGACTGGAACGACAAAGCCTGACCTTAGCTTTAAAAAATAAAGAAATAACAATGAAATGGCTTAGAAGTAACCGGGTGAAAGGAAATAGGAGACTTCAAGGGACCGCGTGGAAGAGGTAACAGCGTCGCTATACGACGGCTTCCAGGGTGTGGAACTGGCTAGTACTTTTACACGCTTTTTGGTGCACGGGCAAGGATAGATTCTTTTATTTCTTTTGGGGCCAGTCTTTTGATTCCAGCGTATAACATCTGCGTTTGTTAGTGGCCAATTCGCGCGACTGCCGCATAAAGGCCGAGGACGCGCAGTGCCGGAAGTCATTACACACAGCGGTATTTCCGATCATTCCATCTCTTTGTGTGTGTGTGTGTGTGTGTGTGTGTGTGTGTGTGTGTGTGTGTGTGTGTGTGTGTGTGTGTGTGTGTGTGTGTGTGTGTGTGTGTGTGTGTGTGTGTGTGTGTGTGTGTGTGTGTGTGTGTGTGTGTGTGTGTGTGTGTGTGTGTGTGTGTGTGTGTGTGTGTGTGTGTGTGTGTGTGTGTGTGTGTGTGTGTGTGTGTGTGTGTGTGTGTGTGTGTGTGTGTGTGTGTGTGTGTGTGTGTGTGTGTGTGTGTGTGTGTGTGTGTGTGTGTGTGTGTGTGTGTGTGTGTGTGTGTGTGTGTGTGTGTGTGTGTGTGTGTGTGTGTGTGTGTGTGTGTGTGTGCGCGTGCGTGCGTGTGCGTGTGCGTGTGTGTGTGAGAGAGAGAGAGAGAACGTGCATAGGGTGGTACTCACGTTCGTGCATGGCGATTCGTATTCGAGAGATTCCGGTTGTCGCGTCGCTGCTGCTCGCCTTATGCACATGCCTACTGCAGCTATAATGGGAAATAGCGGCCGAATGAGCGGAAGAAAGCTTTGTCGCCTAGCAACGTGAACAAAAGGACGTCGCCGCATAGAAATTCCGTTGACTTCAATGTTCGCCCAATGTAATTTCCGTCTCCGCGTAGTTTTTTTTTTTTTCCGCTCTTCGGGCCATTAGGATTCCATCGTGTTAAATTTTCGAGAACGCATGGTGGGTGTTGTCTTGCTAATGGCATGCCAGCGCAGTTCTGATGTGAACCGCTGAAAGAATGAGAAGAGTGAGGTTTCAGGAAAAAGACCAAAAATATTTAATGAAAAAAAAAAAAACACTTTGCGGGAACTTTCTTTTTTTTTCCTCTTCGAAATCTTTTTGGTAAAACGCACTAATGCCTTTCTTGGCATTGTTACGGTTACTTTGGTCATCAGTAGAGATTCGGAGCATTCTACGAAACGTCAATTGCAGCTAAACGACGTCTGATAACGCGTTGCGCTGACTTGGTATAGAAGTTGGACAAATGAGAATAAGTGCTGTTATCTTCCGTAGTTAGTAGGATGTGGATTGGAACAAGGATGCTATATATTTGAAGTGATTTGTGGCGTTTCAACACTCATTGTGCAATTTACTGCAAATCACGTTTTGCTGGTTACGCTTTGCTATGTTACGTGAGAATGTCACTAAGGGGTCCTGTAACACATTTTGAACAGGGTGGGAAAACGCTTTCGATAGGTAGTTGAGGCTCTTGTGAACAGATAGGTCCGAAATCGGTCGCTCATCTCTCGGCAAATTCTGTGATAAATTGGGAGCACAGTTGTGCGATTACACGATCATATTTTGAGCAGCGTGGTACAGCTATTGTCAAAAGATGTTGTTACGAAACCTTTAAGAAATATATTACATTAGAATGACTCACCTTCTTTTAACATTGCATAGGAATGACCATTGATTACACTTTCCGAAGGTATATGACCTTTTACCCATAAAAAAACGACGTGTCATTCCAAATTTGTCCACGAGGCGTTTAGTTTTCTCGTTTGTATTGTGTTTCGGAATATCCTGTGCGCTATCGCAATATAGATTTCTAATAATTATTGTTCGCGTATTACGTCCCAAAACCACGATATGATTATGAGGGACGCCGTAGTGGGGAGCTCTGAAAATTTTGACCATCTGATGCTCTTTAACGTACGCCTAAGTTTAAGTACACGGGCCTAAAGCATTTCGCCTCCATCGAAATGTGCTCGCCACGGCCGGGATTCGATTCCGCGACCATCGGCTCAGCTGTCGAGTGTCATAACCACTAGACTACTGTGGCGGGTAACATATAGATATAACTTTTCTTTCAAGGGCGCAAGACAACCTGCACTAACAATTAGGAAGGCGTACGAAAATGGCCGGCGTCGTGATTCTTGTGCAACAGCGCCGAGCGCAAACGATGGTTGAGAGGAAATCGTGACAGCGACTCGAGAATGACTCGGCGGTGCGTCAAAGACATTTCGTGAGAGTGGTGTCAAGGACGTTTTCGCACCGCTGGCTGCATTACTACGATGCGGACACCGCTGTCGGGGGGCGCGACGGCGCACTGTCATTGCGCTGTCTAGCCATGGTCGCGTATAAGAACCCGGAGGGGGGTCTGAGTGCAAACGCTCATTAAGCACGGCGACTGGACGCGAACGATGGGACGCCGTCCCTTCGGTCTGGCGTGCACTTATTGCCTCCGATTCCGGTCGTCGCTTCGACGACCCGCCGGGCTGCCTCTTCCTTGTACGTATATACCACGACGGAACCCCGAGCGATGACAGATGCTTCGAGTCCGAATCTGGCTTACGCCGGAGGGCGTGCGCTGTCCTAATGGCGACATCGGGCCAAGACGATATGTATGAGGGCGATGGAGTTTCCTCAGCTGCCCCTTTTCGCTGCTGCTTCTTGAGCAGAGCTGTGAAAGCATGGTACTCGTTCGTGTGGGACCTTCTTTATCTATTTAAGCTTGCTTTTTGCAGAGTGGTGTGGAAAGCGTGGAGAACTGAGAGAGAGAGAGAAAGGCGAAGGAAAGACGAGGGTTAACCAGGTTGTACCAAGTTTGCTACCCTACGAGGCAGGAGGGGGGAACGGGAGAGAAAAAGAATAGGAAAAGCAAGGAGGAAAGAGAGAACAAGTGATACGAGGACGCACAGATCAATTCTAAAAATCATGTCAATGTTCACATATCACACGTCAGTGATTCACATATCACATGTCGCAATGTCACCATCACACATCGGTGAACATATCGACGCTCACCGCGCACACACGGACAGTCACAACAAGGAGACATGAAAACCGAACCAGCTCTGCAGTTGTTTCTATGCCGTTTTGGCTGCTCACGGCGAAGAGAATAATAGCGCTTTTCTGCCGCCACACGATACATAATTAAAGAACACGAATCGTGAGCTGTCTCGTTGTGCGAACGTGAGAGTGAATACAAGCGTGCTAGGCCAGTGATTCCTTAAGTACACAACGTCTGAAAGGACAACATGAAGTCGATATTACTAGGAGCGCTGTACTTTCGTGTATTTTTCCTCCTTTGAATCTTTGTGGCTACTGTAACTTAATGATAAGCGCGACTATATGCAACCATGCTATTGAATCTTTGAAGAGACTGTAGGACTGATATATGGGCAAGGACTGATTATTTTGCCGCTGTCGCCCTAGATGGCCGTTTGTACACATACTGCTGCATTTCAGCAGCTCCGTTGTAACATGTGTCATCATTCTAAAGCCTGCAGAACCTCGACCAAATGGCACAAACTCGCGCAAACGTGCGTGCTTGTTTCGCCAACCCATCATGTTTTAAGAAGAACGGCGATTGGGCTAGTTGGTTAAAGTGTAAGCACGTAAGTGGTGCGTTGCAAACTTTTTTATGCATGAAAGGGAATTCATGCATAAAAGAGGTGCCGATATATGAAAAGCGCCGAAAAAGGCGCTTTTCATGCAAAGCGTGCCTTTTCATGCACCCTTTGCATGAGAAGGAATTCGCGCTTTTGAATCTATCTTTGTCTTTTATTCGATGTCATTCTGCCTTGGTTTTATCAGTAAACCTACCGAAGTTTGACATGTCACTGAGGTGGGCTCGAAAAAAGTTTTTTAGCCTGTTTGTATATATATGTGTGTCACGAACAATAAATCAGTTGGTTGTCAGCGCTCGTGTGCCTCTCTCTTTGCCTTCCGTTCTTCACTGCGTCGCCTTTCTTTCAGCACTTACGTGCTCGCGCTGCAAACTCTTTTAAAAATGCCCATCATATTTTATTTTGGCATTTTAGAAACCCAGTAAGCATTGTTCGAATCATAGTTCACAGCCAAGTTATCTGGGCTTATCATCGTCTGTCTGCGCACGTGCTATTAAACGGCTAATCTTTCAAAAAATTGCAGAGATGGAAACTGTAGCAGTGCTCCATGAATAATTATTGACTGGATTCTGCAAGTGACGACAAAGGAAGCGACTTGAACGTATTGGGAAGAGTAAAAGAAACAGAGCAAATCAAGACAAAAAAAAGATCCTCATTCATTGAAGGATTATAGGAAACGGGTCGAGTTGGATGAGTGATTTTAATGCGCCATTAGCCGTCACGGCGGCAAGCTTGCGTTCCGCTTCGTTTAACCGTGATAAGAAGGGATGAGCATCGAGTGGTTTAGGTGAGACGATACCGTTCCCTTTTTCATTTTTTTTTTTAAGAATGGGCTCCTGCGCAAGCACTCGATGGAAGCTTGGTGACGGAGGCAATTGACAAAAAGCTGGTGCAAGTGGCATAACCGCATGCCTGGAGCACTCTGCTTCGATTAAGAAGGATGAACTTAAGGAAAAAATAAATAAATGCTAGTATAAGTAATTAATACAGACTCAGCCTACTGGAGAAATGTCATTTAATGCATAAGCATTCTTTGCAACGTCTTGTGAAAATTCGCTGTTAAACTCTATTCCTTGAAACCAAGACCGTCGTTTTGAGAGAGAGAGATGAAAACATTTATTGTGAAAAGAAAAAAAGAAGAGAGTTTGGGGGGCCAAAGCATGACCCCGCTACATGGTCGGGCGTCCCTAGTCCGGGACACCACATGACGAGGCCCCTACTCGCGCCCGTCTCACCAGAGTCCGCTGATACTCCAGCGAGGAGCAGTTGAGAAGGGCAGTCTCCCATGCGAGATAAGCTGCTCCAAGGGGTATCGCGCGCTGTATGACAATCGTTCTAGTACCTTAAGGTTAGCAATCCATTAAAGTTTATATTTCTTTTCGTAAATTAAGGACGCTACATGTGGCATATGTGTACACAGTATGTTTTTTTAGAGAAAACTCGGCAGAATGTTCAGCGCCATCTGGGAATTCCCGGTACGAAGCTTCTGAATTATTTTATCATGACGACTGTGTTTTCCTTCATTACAGTGATTTGTTTTTGTCGTCTTCTTCATCTTTCTTTATTTTTTTTTAGTTTCTCCTTCTCCATGCTATTTGATTTCGATGCTCAAATGGCACTCTACTTCCTCCTTCTGCTGCTTCATCACTGATAGATGGTTTTAGGCCGCGGAGTAGTCGCACACGTCGTATTGCTTCCCGTTATATCTCTGTTCTATTTACGCCTCTTATGACTAATAACAATTTGCGTTTCGCCAACGGCCACTCGTTTTTTCGTAATGACATGTGACATTTTTGTAATGTAAATGTAAACACACCGGGTGGCCCTGTTTTGTAAAAACCTAGGAAAGAATCTGATATTGTGCTCGTCGAGTATAGATGGCGCTACAAATTTTTGGTTGATGACACACTGAAAATTGTTCCTGGAGGCCTCGCCGAAGAACGCTAGCCATTAAAATAACCTCGCCATTATAGACATGCGCCATTATGAATCTACAATGTTCCTTTTACGATAGGTCTCCGCATTTTCGAGTCCTTAAGGAAAAAATATGATAGTTAGAAATATTCGCTTACATCGAAATTATTTGAACCCGCAGCTGGCGTATGATTCATTTCTTTATCCACCTAGCATAGGCCTGCAAAAGAATGTTCGAGACAACAGACACGGGATGACAGAAGCAGGAGAGCGCCTGGGTTCTAGCGTAATAGGCCTGTAATGAAGCATTAGGAGGAATCGAACAAAATGAGCCTGCCAGACGCTGGCCGCTCCTGAGCCGCTGAAACGGTGCTTCTCTGCTCGGCCGCAGGGCTCCAGCCGCAATCTTCCTCCCCAGCGCGGAACCCTGCTACGCCTCTCGGCCACTCACGGATACAGCCACCCCTATGGTGTGGGACAAGAGGAATGTGCCATAGTTTGTGCGCGTTATTTTTGTAACATGCAAGTATCTCCACAAACGAGGGCAGGCAAATGGAATGCGCGTGCTAGCCCTGATGGTTATTTTCCTTTAGATTCACCTGTTGGCTTAAGCCTAGCCGGCTAGATTTCAGGCAAACACGTACAGTTGCAAGTACGCTAGCATTCTTTTCGGAAGGAGACTGTAATGGCCTTCGCTTAGGCTAGAGCTCGGATTGGTTCACGCTGGGTAAGCTCTGAGGCTGTGTGTTCCTGGTTGTATACTGCAGAGAAAAGGCGATGGGGATGGAGGAAGCAGTCGCCCGTGGTCCACGGCAGAGCGTTTAGCTAAATCGGGCGTAATAACGTCGTGTACGCGAAGTGCTTCGCGATGATGGTGGGGAAATCCTCTAAGCCTCTTCAGAGAATGTACAACAAGTAAAACAGCTTTGGGGAGCTGCCGGGATAGAGACAGGCTTTCTGCTAAACTGGGATAGCTCCTCTCGATCGCTTCATAGCCGCAGACCGCCGTGATACGGTTGCAATACTGACTCAAATCGAAAATTTAAGCGTGCCCTGGAAAGCCTATGTCACAGCCTATGCGAAACCTCCGTGACCCAGTGCTCATTAAGCTTCGGCATACTTCTTTCAGAACTTCAGACTGCGATTTGGTGTGACCATGGCGAAGGCGTCACCATTTATTATAGAGACCTCTCTCATGTGTTGCCGGTGCCTGAACGACCCCTATCAAATGTTATACAAGAGATGTATTAAGCGTAACAGAAGGGTACGTAGTCGTCATAAAAGACTGTGCTGTCGGTAGTTTACATCTTTGCCGATCGCCATTTGGTACACTCGTCTGCTTGTTCCTGGAACCCACGAGCTCAACTTTATCATGTAGCCTTCACCCCGGCGTCCTTCGTAACAGCATTGCGTATCAATCAATCAATCAATCAATCAATCAATCAATCAATCAATCAATCAATCAATCAATCAATCAATCAATCAATCAATCAATCAATCAATCAATCAATCAATCAATCAATCAATCAATCAATCAATCAATCAATCAATCAAAGCACGCAAGCCTGCGAGATGAGTATGTGAGACAAACAAAACGAAATAAACAGATCTTCAAATCACGTAATATATAACTTGCGTCCATCACTCGACCTTCAAAGAAAACCATTCCCAGCAAGAATGCGCGTGATTATTAACCCTCTTTTATAGACTTCTATACAGTCATCCCAGTTTTAACTTCTCTGCACACGTGTGAGCTGCTTGAACGTTATTTATAGCACGTGTAGTTGCCAACCGAGCACTTCCGTGCGACCGTACCGTTCATGAGTCGCTTTTGGCCATGCGACGAAAACGCAAAGCACATTCTGCTCCTCCTCATGCATCTAGTTCTCATTCTCTGCAGAAACTGCCAACGTACTGGCTTGCCTCAAGGGAGTAACCGAAGTAGAGCCTCATTGCCATCTGCGGACACTCGCCGTCATGGAAGATATAAGGGGGGGGGGGGGGGAGGCGTTACGGGATGCGCGGCTGGTTGGCGGGAAAGTCCCGAAGCTGTACAACTATAGGGAGACACTGAGTGGAAGTGATATGCTTCAGGACGGCTTCACAAGCGTACAGCTTCGCAATGCCATGGCAGAAGCACCGTTTCGCGCTAGGGATCCTGGAATGGCTGGAAGAAGTCGGGCAGAATGCCTCGTTAGAAATTCGCGCTCTTTTCTATTCGTGTGCATACTGTACGTCTGTGGGCCCATGGTCTCTCCCGTGAATCGTTGTTAGTTTGGTAGTCGGGTTTTCTGGCAGTGCCTCTCTGGCTCGTTCCTGTGGGACTTGCCCCTAGAGAACGAACACTGCTTTAGTAGGTGGATGTCAGCTGATGGAAAAGGGGGGTATGGGCGCTTCGCAAGACACCTGCTGCCCTTTCTGAGCTTACCGCGTTTTCCGCTTCGCTGCAGCTGCGGGCAATTTAAGCTTTTATTGCCGGTCGAGCGCCGTGGCTTCTGTGGTTCGTGCCCGACCGGCACATGCAACCGCAGAGAAGAAAGGCAGAAATTCAAAGTCTAAAGATAGTCATTTGTGACTAATTCTAGTTGTGTCGAGAATGCACGCGGGTCAGTGTATTGTGATTAGGCTTTAGTGCACGAGAGCATTCTTTATAAGTGAACGCCGTAAAGACCGCTGTTTCACATGGTGACGGATTAAGACATCATCTACTGTATACTACTGCAAGTAATTATAATTAGTAATGCAGCGCATGCGTTTTATGTAATGCTACTGTCCAGGCACGCAGCCAGGGGGGCGCCCCAGGCCTCACCCCACCCCGAAACTGTGGAGGTGGATGTTTTACCGAAAATAAGTAATGAAATTGGTGTTTTCCTAAAATAGTCAAGGTCTTCAGCAAGTGCCTTCCCCCACAAACAAATATTTCTGGCTACAGGCCTGACAGTGGCTTTGTGGATTGTTTCAAGCATAAGTACCTGCAAGCAGGCCTTTATGGCATGTTCTTTAGCTGTGAAAGGTGCGAAAGCGAATGTGAACGTTTTTACGCGTTTCCTTAGGGAATAACTTTGTGGCATAGGATTGGTTTAGCCATATATATTTGATGGTATTTTTTTTTCTTTTATATAGAAAACCCCTTCACCTCCCGCTCAGCAACTTATGAGCGGTAAACGGTTTTCTGTGCGAATTTTACGCACAATGAAAAGGAATCTGTTTCGGAGGTGTTGGCTCAGACAGTATGTTGTAACCGATACTCTGCGCTTCTCGGGTACGGAACAACAGTTTCCAAAATCGTTTCCAAACACATCCCGCATGCGATATACAAATGTGCAAACTTTCGATAAATGTCTCGGGAATGAAGAAAACTTACAAAATGTCGCCCAAGTTACTCACCTTACAACTGTAAAACGGGAGGGCAATGCGAAAAAAATTGATGAGTCATTCCACTCTATGAATGTGGATGACTAGCGATGCTGTGTAGCACGCAGCACAGAGACCATGAAGAATTTTGGTGAATGGTACAGAAATGGACAGAATTTCGGTGCAATTGTACAAAAATGTACAGAAAGGCCCCTTTGTATTTAGCGTATGCTCCGTTAAAGCACTGCCACTTGGATTTTATTTATTTATTTAGTGACCAATTAATTTTTTTACCACTGTGTCATGTGCTGGTGATCCACCATCACAGACTGGAATGGCTCACGACAGACAGACAGACAAAGAACTTTATTTGATCCTGAGGAGCTTTCGCGGGAACCCCTAATGGGGACTCACGAATTTTTCATATTTAGTGGACCAGTGGTGAGCAGTGGGGTTTGACCAATTTCTGTAGCAGATGACTTCTAGGGGTTTTCTATTGAGAGGGTCACTGTTCACGGAATTACGGACGGCGTAGTTATATACAGCTTCGCAGTAAAAGATGTGTACGCTGGTGGCTCGAGCATCCACGGAAGTTGTTCTTATCTATGAACAAAACAGCGCTGACGCTGTTGGGTGATGTGCCATCGGGCACATATAATTGTTGTGTTTAACGTTGAGAAATCGGACATCTGGTTTTGAGGGACGCCACATTTGTGGCTATCCAATAATACCTGACATGATTTGTAGCACGCTCCTATTCAGTGTAAACGTGTACTTTGCATACGAATAGAGGCTGGCGCTATCGGAGGTCGAACCGGCGACCTCAACTATTATTATGCTTTTCATTGGCGTCTCCCCTAAACTGTGGGGGGCGACAAATATCCGCGTAGCCTGTGTGTTATAATCGGGTGTTATTGATTCCGTTCAATTCAAGCATCCTGACTATCTCCCGATTTCATTTTTTTCTTGCTCCGTTAATACAAGCCTCTACTTATATAACGTGCGACTGCATGAGCGTGCAAACCCTCTGATCTTATCAATCTCTTTCCTGCTTTTTTTCTCAATCAATCAATCAATCAATCAATCAATCAATCAATCAATCAATCAATCAATCAATCAATCAATCAATCAATCAATCAATCAATCAATCAATCAATCAATCAATCAATCTCAATCAATCAATCAATTGACCACATAAACAAGCGGAGGGCATGGGATGAAAAAGCTCTCATGAGCTTGGCTAAGTTTCGAAGTTTTACTCGAAACGCCATTAACCGCTAACCGGGTAGTACTTGCCACCTGCTTGGAATCCTGCAGCCTCTGACAGATTGACGCCTTCAAAGGGCCTTGTAGGTTGATATAACAAAACACTATTACACGGCGTCCATGGCCATTCCAGCATTCATGGTGAAAACTGCCCAACGGACGCGCTTTCAAGTTAACGAAGGGAACCAGCGTAGAAAAAGCTATAAGTATGTAAGGTCCTTTTGAAAACACAAGCAATGGAGACAAATCTTTACTTCCCTAGAGCGTTTTCTTTTTTTCTTTTTTTTTTTCGTGCGTGCGTTTCCGCTTTTGGTAATATTGCGATGAACGGCCCATGGTTGCACCGTGACGGCGGCTTTTTGTAACGGCCGGTTAGGCTGACGGGTTTTAATCAAACCGACTAGGACTGCTGAAGTGGGGGCGCTATAAAGTTAGCGTCGAAACCACCCAGAGAAAAATGGCCGCTATAAAAGATAAAGAAAAAGGTTCCGAAATTGAAAGCTCAAGGGCCTTTGGCGGTGATAAAGTGCCATTGCATATTAAACGCTATATGGTAGTTGAAAGGATGGCCGTGTACGGGAATGCGGGAAAGCGTGCATGCATGCCTATGATGAAGAGTGGGAAAAATATGAACTTACTCTTCATAGATGAGTATCCCTGGCGGGCATTTTCAGCTGCGCCATATCTGTTTTTTTTTTTTTGACGTTTGTTTCTAAATCACTTTTCAAAGGGAGAGTTAGAAAGAGATTAGGTGGATAATGCTAGTATTAAAGCTTTTTTTCTTCTTGTTGCTGCTTGCAAGCTGCGCTGTGTGCGTGCTTCTGTTTAAACAAAATGCACCTTTAAGGTGGAATTAAGCGCGAAATCTTTCGACGGCCAGAAACTATCATAAATGAATAATCATGAAGCTAGTTAAGATAACACGCCGTAGATTAGCTGCGAAAGAGATCTGGCAGCCTTGTATTCGAATTTCGTTTGTACATACATGAAACATTATGACAAAAAAAATACCCAGAATAAGAGAACAGTAAGAACTGCAATTCTGGCCCAAACTTCATTTCTTTTTTCTTTTTTTGCAGGGTTTATTGCAATACGAAAGCTCGTAAAAACAAAGATATGTTCACTACAACACATCTCGCAAATGAGTATTTTGAAATAAAGAACATACTTTCAACTAACAGTGCGTTTGGTTTTCTTGTAGTTTTGTAACTTTGTAGTACGATTGGTTCATGCTTTCCAAGGTTCGTGCTTTCATAAACCAAGGGTTGTGGTACACTGCATGGAAGTCCATGAAAGAGACATGTGAAATTATTTCTTAGCTAAGAGGTGTTCTTTTTTTTTATTGCGACACAGACTGGCCCTTAAGGCATAATAGCTGTTCTTTAGCACAGATAACACACCTTCGTTACATCCTATTTGCATTTTACTCGGCTTGTTTTTCCATTAGTATCTTACATTACTTCTGGCAAATTTGTTACGTGTAGATATGCTTTTGTTTAAAAAAGGTAATTGTGGAGCTAAGGAAGTGCACGCCGCAGCAATAGAAAATAATGAGCTGCTTAGTGCAGAGCAAAATACCGCAAGGGACCCATTTATTATATCTCTTTGAACCCATTGATTTATTTTTAAGGGTACTTGCTTGGGTTAATTGGTTATTTTTTGCCGCGTTTTGCGAACGCCTAAGCATGGAAAGTTCTCGAAAGGTATTATTCAAGAAAAAAAAAACATTTTTTTTCTTGCAGCCTGTATGCCTACATTCGAAGCGAAAAAAAAAAAACGAGCTAACGCAGTTATTCATACATCAGTACCTCATCTGTAACTCACACAGTTTAAGTTGCAGCGTCGTGAATAAAAAAATCGGTTTTGTGCTAAAAAAAAGCGAAGGACTTGATGCCTATTTCAAGGCGCAGAAAGGTACTCAATAAATAATACTGCGTTTGTATAATAACCTATCATTTTCCTCGGCTACGTTTAAAGATACAGTAAAGAAGATTACAGGAGTTGAAGAGGTGGCATAATATGAGCAACATTTATATACACGATAGCTTCTCATTTTTATTAGCCCTTTTTTTTGGGGATGCTGTGGCACACTCCATGTGCCCATTTACATATCTCTAACGGGTACATCCAATTACCGCGCGTGTTTGTAAAACTGCCTTAATTTTTCTTTGATGTCAAATGGTATCGACTGCTTGTAAGAAAGATCAGTATTTTCCTGCTAAATGACATTTCTAAAAAAGAAAAAACATTGCGACACATTTTGACAACAGTGATCAATTTCCCGCGCACGTCTGCGAGCTTCACTCCATCGATCGTTGTGTTAACTCATGTTGGCACCTCCAAAACTGGCGCCATTCATTCATACTTACTCCTCGAAGAGAAGATCTCATCTGACAGCGCATTTCACTCGCCATAAATTGTGCGCAGATGAATGATCACGCGCGTCTTAGCATTCACTGGCACATATTGATTTTTGCTTAATGCTTACTTTCACGGCAGCTCATGCCTGCTTATCTCTGCAGCACTTCCCGTTTGCTCGTCTTAGTTATCGCTGGTAGTGGGACAGATATACTTTAATCCAGTGGTGTGCGCTCTGAAGAAGAAAAAGAAGAAGAAGAAGAAGAAGAGTAATATGTTGGCAAGCAATATGGTAGCTATCACCCATAGGATATAATACGTTTTCTTGGCCAATCCCCCAGAGTGGGTATGCGCCACAGGATGCAGGCAACAAGCAAACAACAAACGACAACAAAGGAAGGGTGAATAAGAACGTTAGCAACTTTATTGCCAAATAAAAGCGTTGGCTAAACACATTGATCTTGTTAAGGCCATAAGCAATGTAAGTAGTGCGTCGCCGTAATACCCTCACTTTTTTGTATTAAAAACGTGTTGTGGGATATCGATATCATTGCGTTTGACGCAACTTTATGTCACGTTATACAGCATAAGCCATCATCCAGACCCTTGCTTGCAGTTGTGCTCCAAGGTAAAGGAAGTTGACAGGACAACTTCGAAGAAAGCGGGAGCACCTGTGAACGGCGAAGGCGCCTTATGATCGTTGAAGTCACATTTATCTGTTTCTCGGCGCACCGCCCAAACAGCTTTCGACTCCGTCTGGCGACACAAAACCGCGATACGGCTTTCGTTTCCTGCACCGCTGCTTCCGCTTCGAGATAGGTGCCGGGACATCCCGTGTTGCGGCGCGCTGGTAACCTTAGCGCGGCGGAAACACATCGTTAACCGAAGTCCCTATCTCCATTAACCACGATAAAACATGGGAACTGAGATCCGTTGTTTGCGCAAGATAGAGGTAATTCAACTCGATATATCCGAAAACTTCATCTGGTTAATGCTACTAAAACTGCTGCAACTATACTGCTTCTGTCTTCTTTGCTGCATAAGCTCGGGGTACGTGTACCTTGACTTCCTGTGAATAACCAGCTTACGCACCTCGCTACCTATACTATTATATTGAAGTACTTTTTTTTTGTTTCTCCTCTTCTTATCTTTGTTTGTTTGCCTGTTCCTTGCGTCGTGCTGCGGTAGTTCACCCCTTGTTTGCTTATTCGTTTCGGAGCACGACAACGTGAGGCACTAATGTGCAATCTTCTCTTTCTTTCGTTTCTGTTGCAGTTGGTCGGTTGGATATTTTGCCATTATGCTGAGTGTGTTGCTGGGGAGCTTGTTCTTGTTATTTCTTGCTTCCTTGGCAATTATTAAAAATTTCTTGTTGAACGAATTCCTTTGTTCGCTATGATTGTTATTCTCACGATGGGCTTCCGAGGTGTCTTAGAAGTGTGGGGCATTTTGGTTTTTCCAATAGACTTCTTCTCGGCCTATGTGATAACTTGGCACTACCTTGATAAGGGTACCGCTATCAGGTAGTGCCAAGTACAAGTACTCGTACAAGTTTTCTTTGCTTGTGGAAAACTGTCTTTTATACATTGATTACCTATAAAAGAAAGTCTTTTATATATTGATACATATAATGTAAAAAAAAATGTCATTGCTGCCTTACAGTGCATTGCGATTTGGGTGAAGCATAAATAAAGCCACATTAGCAACGATAACTTGTTCCTTGTTCTGCGACCTAGAATAAAAAAAAAGTGCTGGAAGTTTGCACTATATCGCGCGAAGCTTGGCACAGTGAAGCTGGTCAATCCTCAAGTATTTAGGCTATCGCCGGTTGCTGCTAGGTTTCGCTATGTTGTAACTAGGTTTGCTAGTTGTTTGTCTCTAGTTTTCTCTTTCTGTCTTCCCTCTCTTTTTTTTCAGTCTTCTCTCTTTATTTCCCGCCTTTTTTTTTGTCTCTGTTCATATGTATTTCTTCCCCCCTCTATCTCTTTTTTCTTTCTATTTCTTTCTGTTTCTTTTTCTTCTACCTTTCCTTCTCTTTTTTTCCTGTCTTTGTCTCACTCTCTCCGTCTACTTCCCGCTTGATTCCTCTTTCGTTCTATAATTTTTTCTCTGTATAAATATTTCTTTCTTTCTCTTTTTTTATTCTCTCTTTCTTTCTTTGTCTGCGTTTTTTCTCTCTATTTTTTCCTCTTTCTCATTCTTTACATGTTATGCTTTATTCTCTCCCCTCATCCTTTCCCTCCTCCTCACCCCCTTCTCTTCTGTTCACCCTCACTTCCCTTTCCTACCCCCTTGCTACACGATACTATACAAGGCTATGCTATTCTGTCAGCGTGCCTCGATATCCGAGTGGTTAAGACGCTCGCCTTCGGAACGTTGGTACGCGGCTTCGAATCGCGCCACCTGGTTAGAAATTTTTTCACCAAGATTTTCTATCTTTCTCTCACCCCCTTGCTGCACGCCGAACAAATCGGCGCACGTGTTCTGGGAACGAAGCAGAAGATGAAGAAGATGGCGATGAAAGTGCATGCCAGTTCATGATGATCATAGATTTGGGTGACGACAGACATTTTACGCCGAGCTAGAACAATCTAGCTGTTAAAAAGGGTCAAACTGGGGCACAATTTGCCACAATTAATGCTCGTGAGACATAGAAAGATTTTTCTCTTTGTAGCGCTTTTGTTTTTGCATGAAATGATGCGAAATTGATGCGACAAGTTAATCTCAGAAGAAATTGCCAAGCTGCTTCCTATCTTCATATTACGGCTAACAAGTGAATACCCTTACTTGTCTACGTCCCTTCTGCATGCACCACACATACACGCACACGCGCACAATCTGTAATACTAAATCAACTCAGATACACCCCATCTCTTTCGCGGCGGCAGAGTTTACGTGAAAACTCGGGATCTTTCTTTCGCGGTGCTAAGCACTGTGGCCTCTTCCCATTCCTTACCCTCAGTACAGGGTAGCAAACCGGACACGCGTCTGGTTGTCCTTCCTGCATTTCCTTTTTCTCGTCTGTCTCTCTCTATATATCCCTCCCGCAGAACGGTTGTTCTCCTTGCTGCACATTACTTTGTTTCCGTTACGGCTTCCTGGCGCTTGGGCAGAAAAGGCGAGCCTGCGTCACCCCGAAGAATCGAGGGTGAAATTTCTTGAAGCCCATTGACAGATCGAGGAAGTGGTAGTCAATCAGGCAATTGCTTTAACAACCCTTTTCGCCTTTGCCGACCGACGGCCGCAGTGACAACAGCGATTGAGATGAAGAAACACGTGAGAGGGAGGATATGTTCTCAAGCGAAACAAGGCTCTGACATAGGACCGATTAGTACTGTCACATTTGTTGCATGGGAACCCTCGAGATAGCACGAAGAAATACGTCGTATTGTTGTTTTCAATTTGGTGTGCTGATCTGGACGTCGCTTTGCTTCTGAAGTGGTAGAATCTAATATCATCGCTGTCGTTGCGTTTTATCGAATTCTCGAATCGAATCTAAGGTTTTAGATGAAAGGAGAGCACAGACCTGCGTACGCCCTTTTTATTCCTTTGTTTGTTTGTTTGTTTGTTTGTTTGTTTGTTTGTTTGTTTGTTTGTTTGTTTGCGTACTGTGAATCAAGCGACATGATGACCGTTTTATTGTGTGTTTTCTTTTAGCTCGTTCCATATCTTTTACTGAAAATGCGAGAGCTCTTCGTAACTTTTTCATGCAATATTTGTTTTCGCTCGTAGCTCAGAAGTATCATGCTATAAATACAGAGCACGTTCTTGATTGGAAGAGGAGGGAGGTGGTGTAAAATTTGTTTTTTAATTAATTTTTAATTTAATGTTGCTGCGTTGAGCGGCGTCGCTGTCGATGGCGTGACCGACAGACATGAAAAAGTATCCGATAGAAACGAAACAATAAAGCGAGAAAAAAAATACGCAGGACCGAATGGGATTTGAACCCGGGCCTGCTGCATGGGAGTCAAGTATTCTACCACAGAACTACGCTGGTGCTTGAAACTCACTTGCAAAAAAGACCCTATACAGGCATTATGTCGGGCCAAGGAATCGCGTTAACCTATGTATTATAGCGTGGCAGAATAGTAAAATAACAACCAGTCATCATGCAATGCTGCTTGTTCAACGAGTGTGTGGTTTACTGCTTCCCACCCACTGAAAAGTGCTCAGCCATAAATCTTCATCGTCATCAGCCACATGCAGCATCAACAAAGTGCGCATAATACCTTACAGATGTGTAGCGGGTACCTCACTTATCCGCAGAAAGAAGAATAATGGTGTAGTGGGTGCTGTCCTACTTCACAAAAATTATGATTTATGTTGTAGCGGATACCTTGCGGAAAGCCAAAACTTCGAACACACTTGGCCTTGCTCCAACGCGAAGCTGCGCTCAGAATTTGTATTAGGCAGTATCGTAATCGTCGGTGATTCTTTTTTTAAAGTTTCTTCACTCCAGAACGTTCTTTTACCGGTATAGGGTGACGGCCCCAGGACACCCGTTACGCGATATGGTTGCTGGTTGCTTAGGAAATTCTATATCTCGGTATAAGTGTCCGTCGTGGGCACAGCCACTCCGGTACGGCAGGCCTGATTCAGTGCTTCCCGTCTTTTATTCTGCAACTAGGGCTTCGGCTTTCACGTCTTCTGGCGTCTTGATAGTGCCGCTGGGGTTGGGGCCGGAGCAATGTGGCCCAGCGGGATCCAAGAAGGATATCGACGCCGTGCCGTAACAGCAGGCGCTTGCGGGTTTTTCTCCTTGCCTCTTCGCACCAGTGCCATTTGTCAGGCTCGGCCAGTGCTTCGCAAACTCTGTTCTTTTTTGCCTGCGCTTCGCGATTCCCCCAGAAAAGCTTCTGGACGCGGGATCAACTGGACGAAATCGAAGGTCTCTGCCCATGAAGGCTGGTGGGGGACTTTTACGAGAAATGCGGTCGACTTGTGTATAAACACATATTATGTCATCACTCGGTAGGGCACACGAGGTGGTGGCTCATTGACTATCGCATTCCGCTGTGAGAGAAAAGTCCCCGGTTAGACTTGTTAGGAGCACATACGTTCATTCCCTCGCGGAACGGCTGAGGTGTCCACCTAAAAGCGAGGCGTGGCAGGCGATTGAGAAGGTGATGCGAACGGGGCCAGTTTACACTATCGCATTGCACTATTGAAGGCGAAGTTCAAGCGCCCTCCAAGTGCTTACAGTCCAGTTTCGCATTGCTAGAAAAACTGGAAGGTTTTTTATCGCTCTGTATTTTTGCGTCTGTCAACGTCGACTTCAGCTCGTGTTCAATTCGTGTTCTGTCCGCTTGACGTATGGATGATCTCAATCAAACGCAATCGCTGCCCCACGTGAAAAGGCTAACGCTCAAGCCGCTGCTTAAAAATACCACGATAGAAGCTGATCAGTCGGAGCCTCTTTTATTACATAGCATTTTCCTTCCCCACGCGTAAGCCTGGCGTATACATTACCCAAAGCGCATAGAGGCGTAGACGCCATCATCGCTGCGACTTCTCATAATTGAATTCATGTTCTTTTCTCTGTTCTCGCAGAACGGCATCTTGCGTGCTGAGTGCTTACTTCAATTTCTCGCCATATATAGGCAGCTGCCTTCGGGCTTCGAAGCGCGGGCGTGATTCGATTTGTTGAGAACGCGGTTTCGCGACCTCTTTGTTGCTCCACCTCTGACTTTGCTGCTTACTACGCCATCTCACGCTGCTCGGCCCGATCCCGTTAACGAAGCCACAGAAAGGATATTACGTGGTGCCACGAAGCTGCCCCGGTGCCTTAAAACACCCTGAGGCTCCATAACCATTAGCGGTGCCGTGAGAACGGCTATTGATATTTTTTTTTTCAGGAATGGTTTTGTTTTCCAGGACTTTGCGGTGCTGTAAAATTCATGGCGGATGTTCCCAGTACGTGGGAATAATTTTCGGTCGTTTTTCGTGTCCCCTTCCTCTCTTTAACACTACGTGAAATTCTGTCCGGTTAAACTGTCTTCGTAGACATGTGTCATCGTACACACTCATTGAAGAAACACTTACTTAACTTTGTCCTGTCGAATAATCGTGCTCTGGGGTGCGACAATACAGATATTAGAGACACTTGAACTCAATGGGTGACACGTGTCTTGCTGGCGTAGACAGGTTACTGGTACGAACGTAATGCTGGAGGTTTACTCGATAAACTATCGATGGAGCGTAGCATGCTTAGAT
The DNA here is from genome assembly GCA_030522465.1 of Rhipicephalus appendiculatus. Classification (NCBI taxonomy): domain Eukaryota; kingdom Metazoa; phylum Arthropoda; class Arachnida; order Ixodida; family Ixodidae; genus Rhipicephalus; species Rhipicephalus appendiculatus. The sequence goes on from JALIZH010032971.1 coordinate 2,127,258, forward strand.
GCGTGGAATAAGCTTTTTAATATGAAAACTTTCAATAATATATGGGAAGCCACTTCATCGCGTTATTTATGGATGCGAGAAATAATTACATTCAAATTTGATTAAGAAGACATCTATGTATCGCTTCGTTCTTTTGTACGATGCAAGCTTTCCTTGTTGAGGCAATGTTAATGAGCGTGTCCATTGTGCATATCAGGACGACCTGCCGTTTATTCCAGAATAATATAAAATTAAAAATAAACGGCTTACCATTTGCCGAGCATTCGACTCCCATATTTTACGTTCATAAGTAATCACTTCACGCAAAGTGTCGTTAGAAACAACTGGCTTTGACTTCCGCACGTTTGATAAACGACTTGCTCACTCGCATTCATGCACAATTATGATTACTGAGCTCGCAGCGGGCGTTAAACTATCAGTGTCCGTGGAAGAGGAAATGGTCTTCTCAATATAAGACCATGCCTTCCCCGCTATGCGTGATATGTAATCACAGATTAGTAATGGTGTAATATTTTGTCTCTCTATTTTCCCCACTAAGAGCGGAGAAACATAATACCGGAAAAAAATAGACAGGAGCTACTCCGGCATTAGTTAATGAATGCACCGCCGTCTGTTCAATTCTCTGTCACTTTACTTCGCATTTTTCGGCCATGCTCAATGCTAGTTACATTTCTTTTCTAACGCGTAAGTCACGAAGAGATTTCTTGGAAAAAAGGCGTCCTGGGCGCTCTGATGAATTATATATGCCGGTAGTTGTCGCGGACTACTGTAATAATTTAAAACTAAACGTCTTCGACAGATACCCATTTGCCTAATTTCCAGCGTTGCGAGGCTCAATTCGGCCTCCTCTTCGGGTTCTTTCTCCAGGTCTTTGAAAACCCTTTGACGTAGGCGTCATGTTGGCTAGGGTAAACGTTGATACACGCACGTGTATGCTATTGCTCGAAACGTCGTGCCATTTTCGTGGTGCGCATAGTGGACTTCGTCAGAGTGTTTTAATTGCACACGCAAACTGCCGTATACTACGCCTTTGCTCGTATACTGTTAGTGTTGCGGTAGCCTCGTATAGTGGTTTCCGTGTTTGCTTCTAGTAAGCGCTACGTTGTAAGGATCCTACACATCCTGTCTCTCTTTTCGATTTGATGTTGCGCTGCTTCATTGATCTACGCGGACCATTGTTCATTGAACTACAGCCCATGTTCATAAAATAACGCTTACACTAGACCTGTTCGTAAGACCGAATTCTATCCACAAATGATGCTGGAGGAGGGTGGGACGGGACAGGGCTTTAGTCCCCTTCTTCCCCCGCCTTGTCCGAAGGAAACTGCCGGACTTCAAAAAAAAGTTTATTCATTCATTCAATGATGCTGGACACATTATTACCGAATGAAGCCAGTCTATCGCAAGCAGCACATAGGAACAAACATGTATTCGCTAATTTAGCCCCTGCATGCGTTGCGATAGGCGAGCTTAAAGTTGACGCGACGAAATGCACGCATGGTTGCGGTCGATTACATCTGCGTAGGTGCTGACCCCTATAGCCGGTGCGCTGCACAGAGTGAAGAACAATGCTGCAGTGCAAGCGAGGTGTTTCTCTGCAGTTACTTTTTTTTCCATCCCGGTTGGCTTCCGCGTCTGTTCAGTGTTATCAGACTCTATGGCGCAACTATTGTGGGCCGTCTTCCGGCAGCCTGCCGTAGCCTCGGAATTGGTATGTCGCAGTGGTGTCCATTCATTTCCCTTTTCGCCTTCCGTTCTTTGTGATGGTTATTTCCGGTATATGTTTTGTTCCACTGGTTCGCGCGAGTCTGATATCAAGCCACCCTGGGCACTATGTCACGCTTGATCAGTTTGCCATCCTCGATACGCTTGGAGATGCGTGTAGTTGCATTTCTGTGTGACGTCAGAACGCTTGTACTACGCTCGAACTCGCAGGTCAGTGCTACGTGGTATTTTCCTTTAATGTGTAATAAATGCTTTTGCTACTTATCAGTATTTCTGTTCGTAACGGGAACCGGAGACTACAAAACCGTAACTCCATAGGTCTAGATTAATTTAAAAGAAAAAAAATATTCGTGAATTGCTTTGTTTTTCTTCGTTAGCACAATATATGAGTGCGACTCGTTCGGTAACTGAACTGCTGGGCTAAACACTGCGTAACAAATAAATAATTTGCCTCGTCGAAAATCTCTGTGACACTCTGTGCTAATTTATGCCAATTATGTTTGCGTTATCGCGCAGTGATCATGCCTAAGCGGCTTCAAAATTACATGCTTGCTTTACTGTGAACACAATAATTTAAAAGCGATGATACGCGAGAAATGAAGTAACGGTGTTATGCCCGTCCATAGATATACAGGTATCTTCATATTTAGCGTGATGTACCACCTCGCTTTTTACCACCGCTTCACAGGAATGGTTTGAATTTATTTAACTCGAAGTAATTAATAATAATCGCTGGTGTTTTATGTGCCAAAATGAAACATGGTGTACAGAGGGTTCTTTATGATATACTTTCCCAGCATTGCCTTAATACCAGTCTTTGGTATACGTTTGTGCCGCTTAGCGATGCCTAATAATTGTCCAATGTAGAGACACAGCGCGCCTTTACCTGCCAAACTTTGTCAGTTCTGTGACGCAGTGTAGCTTCCATTCGCACGATTGTGGTAGTCCTCACTAATAGAATGTTGCTGTTGTTTCACACAAGTACAAATGAAAATAGAGAGAGAGAGAGTTTTCACGAGGACACTAGAACCACGTCTTCGTACAACTAGAATTCCCGTAATTGCAACGGATTTTTATTCCTCATCTTTTTGCCCACTGCCAAGCCAAAACTTTTCATCGCTTGTTTTAAATAACATAATATAAGAAAAGAAAACAAGAAATCAATAGTCGAGAGAACCATTAGTGTATTTCCTGCTACTGATCAGCCTTTCACAGCGCTTGTCCTGTGCTTTGTGTGTTCTTCTGTGTCCCGTACCTAATCTGCTGTTCTGCAGTTCACTATTATCTACTAACTGGCTCGGCAACTAATTCTCTTAACATGAAAGGGATGTACTAGTGAAATAAAGGAAGACACGCGCCTGCACGCTGTGGCCATCATTGACCGGAAGCCAGGCTCTGATTTCGGCTCCAAGTCCATCGTCTATAATTGCAGTCCTGCAGATCTCTTGAAGCTCTGTGTGTTTAATACCTGCCCACGAAGGTCGTTTTAAATGGTCCATTGTTCGATCGAGCATTAATCTTCCACCACAGTCCTAAAGAAAAAAAAACACAAAAAATTGATGAATGACGGGAATTTAGGAAGTATTTGCCACTGTTACGAAGCGCCTCCAAGCGGATGAAAAAGACATTCGCTTTGGTGGCTGCCTCGTTAATATTCACCCCCGCACGAATCCCTTTGAATCGGGTGCCCCCTGTGTCTCTGCTCAACCTGCTAGCTGGCATCGCTGCTCGCATTGCATTTGCGATGGGGGCACTCCATGCGTGTACTTTCTTGCCAATCCCGAAGGCTGCGCTGAGGAAGAAAACGTTTGATTCACCACTCGCTGCAACCGTGAGCTCTGATGGCTAGCATGCGTTTGCTACTGATACTTTAAACTGGTCGCCCGTAGGCTTCGCTCTGTCCTGCCGTTTGCCCGCTCGTTTACTATGTTTACTGCCACTAAAGGCTCACTTTGACTTCCGTGCGTGGCATCATAATGCCGACTCAGGCCAGAGTGACTGAACATGTGGGCCTGCGTACTTATAAGGGCCCACGAGTGCTGGGATTTTATCTAGCGTATGTGCTTTGCTTGAAGGGAAGCTATGTGTGTTGATGACTCTAGAAGCTTTCTGTGATGCATGTGTTTCGAACAAGCGAATAAGTACATACAGATCGTGCGGCGTTAGGAAGGGTTTCATCTTCCGGATTGGTACTGGCCCCCCAGCACCATTTTATCACCGTTATGGACCTTTACTGCGCTGAACTACTGCTTCGGTGTAGTTAACGGCCGTACGTGTCGTGGTTAACTTTCGTGAACTTCTGGGGCCTTTTCTTTACCACATTGCACCCCCTAATGGCTGACAGAAGAGGCCCTTGGAAGCTTTGATGAACGAGGACAGAAAAGAGGTAGTGAACGTCGCTGCAGTTGATCTAAATAGAAAATAAATAGAACAGAAGAAAAATACCTCTCCCAAGGTAAGTAGAAATCTAGCCAGTAGTTAGGTTTCACAGGCGTGGCTTGGCAAAAATGCGTGCGAAAGGGGTTTTCACAAGCGAACAAATTTGACATTGATTTACGTGAGTGCTTTCGTGAACGAAATAAAAAAAATTTGCTTACAATTACGATACTGCCTAATGCGAATTCTGAGCGCAGCTTCGTGTTGGGGAAAGGCCGAACTGTGTTTGAAGTTTTAAATTTCCGCAAGGTATCGACTACCCCATAAATCACAATTATTGTGAAGTAGGACAACAACCACTACGCCATTATTCGTCTTTCTGCGGGATATGTACCCGCTACACATCTGTGAGGCCTTATGTGCACTTTGTTGATGGTGCAGGTGGCTGATGACGATGAAGAACTTATGGATAAGCACTTTGCAGTGGATGGGAAGCATTAAACCGCACACTCGTTGTGCAATTAGCATTGTGTGATGACTGGTTGTTATTTTACTCTTCTGCCACGCTATAATACATAGGTTAACGCGATTCCTCGGCCAGCATGACGTCTGTATAGGCCGTTTTGCATAAGCATTTCGAGCCCAAGTGTGGGTCTGTGGTAGAATACTCGACTGTCACGCAGCGGACCCTGGTTCAGACACGATTCGATCCTGGGCATTCTTTTCTTATTTTATTTTTTCATGTCTATCGGTTACGCCCCCCAACGGCCATGGTTACGGCAATGGTGACTGCGACGGCGCTCAATGCAGCAACTTTGCTGACCTTCTGCTGTCTCTTTTTACGTCCATTGCTTCGATGCACAGGGCACACAGGAACAACTAAGTGCCCATGCAATCCCACTAAATCGGCCCCTTGGTCACAGATTATCTCTAGGCCGTAAGCTCCATAGCTTGTATTTTTACAAGAACACTTCAACGCCCATGAGTACTAAGAAGTTGGTTTGAGCTTATAGTCCTCTATAAAGCAGTACAGGAAGTGTTATGTAAAGGGCGCTCTTCGTCTCAAACGCATGTGCAAAAATTAAAGCTCTTTACAACGTTTAATATCGCGCAAATAGTGGGGGGCCGTGACTCATAATACGTGCAGTTTTTCTGGCTTAATGTCATTGTGTGAATGATGGTGTTCGTTATTTTAATGTATTACGTGTATTTTCGCAGCTGTGCGCGCTAATACGGGATACCATGTTTGCTTTGTTTTTAGTTGTAAAAGCGCTTGTCAATTTAAGGAACACTCTACGGATCAATTGTTTGTTGTTATTTGATTAATGGTCTCCGCGACACCTTCATAACGAAGTCATATTTTGTACACTATGTTAAACCAGTTGTGTAAGAACTCTAATAATGCACGTCCTCCAATCTATTTTTATACATACATTAAATGCGCAGTTCACCAGAAACTTCAGAAGGCTTATCACGCAGCGCAAGCCTTCCTCTGTTTCTTGGCTCCATCCTGATTTATGGAGTCTCCGTGGTGTCGTGACATTGTCGCATGGTCATTAATATTACGGCGTTGTGTTTAAGGAAGCCTTCGGAAGGAGATAAACATTACGGAAAGATAAGAACGTACTGCACAAAGCGGAAAAGAAAAATCTAGCAAAGCAATTATGGGCAAACCATTTCCGGCTCAGTGCCGACCCAAAGGAGGATAAATTGATCGAATGAGTGAGCCGTTTGGCTCGTTAATGCGTCTTCACCATCATGAAAGGGAAGTCTTGCGCTGGTGATGCCTTCGAGTTTGCTACGTAAATAACAAGATGAAAGAGACGATGGCCTCATGCACTCCTTGTCGTCCTGTGGTGGTAGTCTTTTCCTCATTCGCAGTGCTCTCTCAAATTGTGGAGGTGTTTGTTTCTTTCGCCCTTTAGTAACGATGTGTCCAAGGGCCTCACTTCGGCCATGACCATCGAATTATGACTCCTGCGAGAGACTCAACGAAAGGCGTCATGTTTCAGTTTTATAAATTCCACTTCTAAAAACATTAGGGCTTCTTAACGATGAATTTGTAAAGAGGTTTATTGGGATGGCCGAACAAGCGTGGGGTAGCTCGAAAGAGTACACAGGCAGAAGAAGATGATGGTGTTCGAACGCCGATCTCGTGCCTACTCCTCGTGACGATGATAGTTGAACCCGTGATTTCAATGTCTTCCTTTCTTCATTATAATTGCCCCCCGTCGAGAAAGATGAAGCCATCCTGGCGATCTAACAGGTGGGAACAAGCGGGTCGAAGTATGGCTTGAGGCGGTCTACGTGAACAATATCCCGTCCACGCCGACGACGGTCGCTCGGCGGCGTAAGAGGTTCAATGGCGTAGTTCACTGGTGAAGTACGCTCGACCACGCGGTAGGGACCATGATAATTTGAGATCAGTTTGGGAGACAAACCAGGAGCGCAGGGCGGCACGTGCAGCCATACAAGTGCTCCAGGAGCGAACGTTGCGGCAGGAGGATGGTCGTCGTCGCGGGCCTCCTTCTGGCGCTGTTGGTCGGCCGTAGTAAGTCGCTTGGCTAGTTTGCGGCACTCTTCCGCGTAACGGGCGGCTTCCGAAACGGGCGTGCACTCGGAGGGATCCGGTGCGTATGGCAGTAAAGTGTCGATGGTGTGCGACGGCTGGCGACCATACAGAAGGAAAAATGGGGAAAACCCCGTTGTGGCTTGCGTGGCGGTGTTGTACGCGTATGTTGCAAATGGAAGAACCAGATCCCAGTTTGTTTGATCGGATGCAACATGTGTCGCAAGCATGTCGCCCAGAGTCCGATTAAACCGCTCAGTCAAACCGTTTGTCTGAGGGTGGTAGGCTGTACTCGTCCGGTGTACAATACGGCACTGGTGTAGGAGTGCTTGGATTACATCGGAAAGAAATACACGCCCACGGTCACTGAGGAGTTCACGAGGGGGGGACCGTGACGAAGCACAAAACGATTGAGGATGAAAGATGCGACGTCCTGTGCTGTCGCCGTGGGAAGAGCAGCGGTTTCAGCGTAACGTGTGAGATGGTCCACAGCAACGATAGCCCATCGGTTGCCTGCCGCTGTCAATGGCAGTGGTCCGTAGAGGTCAATTCCAACTCGGTCGAATGGGCGGTCTGGGCACGGAAGTGGCTGCAATGAACCTGCTGCGGGATGTGGCGGTTTTTTCCGCCGCTGACACTCGTGGCAGCCGCGAATGAACTGGCGGACGAAGCGAAACATTCCGCGCCAGTAGTACCTTTTCCGTAGACGCTCGTAGGTCTTGAAGACACCGGCATGAGCACACTGCGGGTCGGAATGAAACGACGCGCAGATTGTAGAGCGCATCGTTCGAGGAATGACTAGGAGCCACTTCCTACCATCTGGCGAGTAGTTGCGCCGGTACAAGAGGCCATCTCGAATACTGAAGTGCGGAGCCTGGCGTCGCAGTGTTCGAGTGCTCGGAAGTGTGGGTGCCTCGGATAAAACGTCAAGAAGCGAAGCTATCCATGGATCTTGACGTTGTGCAGAAGAGACGGTGTCCACGTCAAGAGCTGACAACGTGCAGTCTAGGGAAATGGCTGCAGTGTCTGTGGATAATGGGGACCGCGACAGGGCATCAGCATCGGCATGCTTGCGGCCGGAACGGTACATAACGCGGATGTCATATTCTTGAAGCCGAAGAGCCCAACGGGCAAGGCGACCTGACGGATCCTTCAGCGAAGACAACCAGCATAATGCGTGGTGGTCCGTCACTACATCGAAAGTCCGGCCATAGAGGTACGGACGGAACTTCACGAGCGCCCAAACTATAGCCAAGCATTCTTTCTCGGTGACGCTGTAGTTCGACTCAGCCTTGGTGAGAGTTCTGCTGGCGTATGCGACGACATACTCGGCGAACCCAGGTTTTCGTTGCGCGAGAACCGCACCGAGGCCGACACCACTGGCGTCAGTGTGGACCTCAGTTGGCGCCGTAGGATCGTAGTGGCGCAAGATAGGTGGTGAAGTGAGGAGACGACGAAGGGTGGAGAATGCTTGGTCACACTCGGAAGACCATGACGAAACATCGGTGGCGCTGCTTAAAAGTTGGGTCAAAGGCGCAATAGTAGAGGCGAAGTTGCGCACAAACCGGCGAAAGTAGGAGCATAACCCTACGAAGCTCCGTAACTGCTTCACAGTCGTCGGTTTGGGGAAGTCGGCGACAGCGCGTAGTTTAGCCGGGTCGGGAAGTATGCCATCTTTTGATACGACGTGACCCAGAATCGTAAGTTCCCGGGCAGCGAAGTGGCACTTCTTGAGATTCAGTTGGAGATTGGCATTCTTCAGGCACGTCAGGACTTGTTTCAAGCGTTCCAGATGTGTTGTGAAATCTGGCGCAAAGACAACGATATCGTCGAGGTAGCAAAGACATATGTGCCACTTCAAGCCCCGTAGAACCGAGTCCATCATGCGCTCGAAGGTGGCAGGCGCATTGCAGAGGCCGAAGGGCATGACGTTGAATTCATATAGACCGTCGGGTGTCACAAAGGCTGTCTTTGGACGATCAGCATCTGCAAGGGGTACCTGCCAGTACCCCGATCGCAAATCTAACGATGAAAAAAACTCGGCACCTTGTAAAGAATCAAGGGCATCGTCAATCCTGGGTAAGGGGTAGACGTCTTTTCGAGTGATTTTGTTTAGGCGCCGGTAATCCACACAGAAGCGAATGGAACCATCCTTTTTCTTAACTAGAACTACAGGTGATGCCCATGGACTTTGTGACGGCCGAATAACGTCGCGTTGAAGCATATCGTCAACCTGTTCGGTAATCACTTGGCGTTCTGCCGCGGAAACCCGGTATGGTCGTTGTCGCACTGGCGCGTGGGAGCCGGTGTCGATGTAATGACGAGTGGTAGAAGTTCGGCCAAGTGCAGATTGAGCAACATCGAAAGATTCGCGGAACTGGTGCAGCAGCAGGAGAAGATCAGATCGTTCTGATGGCGACAGTCCGTCCGCGATCGACGAATCGAAAAGTTCGGAAGCTGGTACATCAGAAGGGTTAAGGGCACTGACGGCGTCGAGGTCGCTTTGAGGTGAATCTTGCTGCACGGTGAAAATTTGTCCCTTATCAATGGGCTGCACGCATCCAAGAGATTCACCTTTGAACAGTTTGACAGGATACGGAAGAGGATTGGTGATGCAGAGAGCACTGGTTCCATTAGAAATTGAGAGGGTCGAATAAGGCAGCAGAAGTGGTTTCCGACTTAGGAAAAGGCTTGATGGCTCAAAGAATGCAGCTTCATCACACATGCCGTTGGAAAACACAGGGAGCAAAACAGCGGCTGTCGGGGGGAATTTCGGTGTCTTCTTTGATGACTAGCTTGTGTGCGACTTGATGCGTGTCGTCGTAGAGCTGGTCGTACAACGGGAAGAGCTCAAGTTCCGATCTGGCACAATCTATAACGGCGTGATTACGGGATAGAAAATCCCAGCCGAGTATGATGTCATGAGAGCAGCAGGAAAGCACGATAAACTCAACAATGTAGTGGTCCTCCGCGATGATTAGTCGGGCGGTGCAGGCGGCTATAGGCCGAACGGGTTCTCCATTCGCTGCACGTAAGGGCATCATATCAAGAGGCGTGGTCACTTTTCGAAGCTTGCGGCAAAATCTAGCGTCTATGACGGAAACGGCAGCACCGGTATCTACAAGAGCGTATGCATGGGCGCCTTCTACAAAAACTTCGACAATATTTGACGGCAAAGTTCGAGGACTTGAGCATTTCGACAGCGCAGTTCTTGCCTCCTGAACTGCGGCGGCTAGTTTCCCTCATTTTGAGGGGCTGGTCGACGACGCATCGGTGACAAGGAGCGGCGACGGGGTGAAGGTGAGCGAGGAGACGTAGGCTGCGGATAGTCACGTGAAGACGTGCTTGGTTGAGGATCCGAGCCTTCAAAGCAAGAGCGGGGGCGATCCATGTAGCTGTTCTGTGAACGGGCGTCTGTGTATCCCGGCACGCGGCGTCGGCAGTATCGCGCAACATGGCCAGGGCCGCCGCATGCAAAACAGATCGGCCGGTTATCGCGCGTTCGCCAGGGATTTGCTGCGATGGGAGTGCCCCATGTGAAGGACGTGGGGGTCGGAGCTACGGCATGTGACGCTTCATAGAACGGTGGGGGCTGCTGTCGTAGATGCTGCCGCTTTACAGCCTCAGCATAAGTGAGAGGTGCGGCGACAGGGTGCTGCTGAATGGGCACCGGCAGGGCCTCCGAAATCTGGTCTTGAATGACGTGTCGGAGCACGGGAGCCAACGGGGTCGGTTGCCGCAGTTGCTGCTGCTGTGGGAGCTCTTGGCGCTGAGCAAACGGCAGGAGAGAAAGTTGACGTGCCACCTCCTCACGCACAAAGTCTTTCATTTGTGCGAGAATGCATGCGTGGTCAGGCACGACTTCCAGTGCAGCGAGTGGTTGGCTAGCCTGAGGTGAACGTCGGGTGAGAGCTCGTTGCCTTCGCAATTCGTCATAGCTCTGGCACAGGGTTACCACTTCGGACACCGTGCCAGGAGACTTCGCAAGGAGCATTTGAAAAACATCGTCGTCGACACCCTTCATAATGTGCTGAATCTTGGCACTTTCGCTCATTGAGGTATCGACGCGCCTGCAAAGATCGATGATGTCCTCGATATAAGCGGTAAAAGTTTCACCTGGTTCTTGCGCCCGTGTACGCAGCCGTTGTTCGGCGCGCAACTTCCGCACGGCAGGGCGACCGAAAACGGCAGATATTGCCTGCTTGAAAGCGGACCAGCTCTCGAATTCAGACTCGTGGTTCGTGTACCATAGCTTCGCCACATTAGCCAGGTAAAAGTTCACGGTGCTCAACTTAGCAGCGTCATCCCACCTGTTGGGTCCACTAACTTTTTCATAGGACGACAGCCAGTCCTCGACGTCCTGATCTTCTGTGCCCGCAAATATCGGGGGGTCTCGCAGGCGAACAGGGCCGGGGCAAGCGGGGGGCCGCGAGAGGTGGTGCCTGTTGGGAAGCGTCGGCTTGCATGATCGGCGGCAGCGTGCGGGATCGTAGTTCCAGGGTGCAGACGATGTGGTTACCCAGCACGATCCACCAAATGTAAAGAGGTTTATTGGGATGGCCGAACAAGCGTGGGGTAGCTCGAAAGAGTACACAGGCAGAAGAAGATGATGGTGTTCGAACGCCGATCTCGTGCCTACTCCTCGTGACGATGATAGTTGAACCCGTGATTTCAATGTCTTCCTTTCTTCATTATAAATTGAATACATATTGAAGTTGAGGTATTTAAAGACTAGAAGAAAAAAGAAAATGTAATCTGCTAGTTCTGTGCTATGAACAGGTGGACCAATGGGAACTTAAATTTGGATGTAAATTGCAGAAAAGATTGCCCGCAACCTGAATAAAATTGAAGTGGCGCCTAGTAGTGGAAAAGCAGCACTGTTTATTGAGTTAAAAAGTAATGAATGTAGAATGTTGCTAATAAATCTTGCATATGGAGCAGGAATGAAGAAACGAAAGCTTTTGGCAGCTGCGGACTACATTTGAGGTAGACTTCTATATTTATGCGTGTCTTTCTTACATTAGAAGAACGTTTCCTCTATATGGTCCGAGTATGGAATAAGTGCTCTGATCAACTCTGCAAATTTGGAACTCTGAGCGGATAGTAGCCTATCACGTCTAGCAATAACAAAAATTATGTCAACCACGGTTGTGGTGACCCGTATAACAGGAGTCTAAGTTTCTTATCTAACGTGAGTTCGCCGAGTTTACTCGTGTGTTTACACTTCGCCCATTTTATTGAGCTTCGGAGGCACTAGCGACATAATATTTTGCATTAATTTTTATACGTACATTCGCATGCGTTTTGAGTTGCAGTATCATTGCGCAATAATTGCTTGAGTGAGTAAATAATTGCCGATTGGCACCAACTACTGGTTTGAATTTTCGCTTGAAAACCTTGATAAATGTAATTTATTGAAATTTTGATTGAATCAGAGATACATCGAGCCAGTAACTCGTCCATCTCCAAATCGCCCTTCTTGTTTTTTTTTATATTAATTACAGGTACTCAAAACTACTCGTAAATATAAACATTTCGTCCTTGGTATCAGTGTAAGCAGATAATTCCTATTTTTTGCAGTAACTTGCCCTAACTTTCAGGAAATGCTGCATGAAATATTGCGGGGTGGGGTGACCGCTGAACAGTAAAAACGACGTGGCGGCATAGCAGCTGTAGCACTGAGCTGTCATACTTATAGACCCAGGTTCGATTCCCGGCCGTGGCGGCAGCACTTCTTTGAAGGCAAAATTTGAGGTGTGTTAGTTGCAGAACGTAAACAATTACAAGTGTTAGAGGTGCCCGCACTGCCTGTCTACACTACTACTGCCGATGTGCTCGTTAGCGGCTGTGTTCTCTACAAAGTTAGACTAGAAAACAGCAATTTTTGGAAACTCGGTAGCCTCAAAGCAACAAAAAAATCTACCGTTGTGCGCGAGAATATTTTAATATAGCGCATAGCTTTCTAGAGGCGCGAAAATGTTTGTCTATGGCTTGTGCGCAAGTATTTCCCCCTTTTAAATTATGCCTGCAAATACAGATTATGTTGTGATAAAAAATCACCATTATTTTATGGTTTTTTTCCTGAAACATTGAAATTAACAAAGTTTTGTAAAAAGGAGCAATTTCGTGAAAGGAGGTACGAAGGAAACCACTTTTTGTATTCATGAAGCAGAATTGCATTCGTAGAGTTCACTTGGGTCACTGGAAACGAATATAATTGTGGACGTATTATTAGACAATATGATTAGTATTAGCTGATGAGCGCTATTTCCTCGAATGAGCTCATTTGTGAATTAAGTTTATGCATAGTTTCAAATCGCGTTGTGCCCGTCCTGTTTTTAGGTATTTACGGAGTTCTGTCTCGCGTGCTAGCGATTGGAGATGTCTCAGCGCGAGAAAAGTTGAAAAGCCATTTCACTGTGCAAATTAGGAATGGGCGCTTCGAACTCGTCGCTATCTGTAATTTCGCGTCGCACTCCCTTCCTTAAAAAATGTGCGCTGTCGTCTTGCCCAACGCCTGTGCACCCTGCATAGCAGACAGCCAGCTTTCAAAGCCAGCTCCTAAGGGAAGTGTTCTCCGACGAAAATCAGATTAGTTCTAAGTGTAATTTTTATTTAGCTGGACCTTCTAGCGGAAGAAGAAAATACAGAAAAACTAACCATGCATGGGCACCTCAACTGAAGACGATGAAAGTTCAAAAGCGAAGTTAAAATGAAACATGCGATGAGTTCTTTGTAAGCGAGGTCTTGTTCGTCTCAAGAGCACTTAAGAAATTAAAGTTAATGGAGCGCAGATGCATTAAGAATACTTTTCGAACGCTGTAGCAATACGCCTATTTTAATTGGTGTTTCAGTCTTACTGTAGACAAAACATTTGGCGACTAATACCATAATCTTATGATTTAAAGTTATACGGTCAAGCTTGATTATTGACTGTTTAAGTAGTTCGCTTTGTTTTCGTATTTTAAATGCTAAGCATTTCTTAGCGAACCAAAGGCTCACCGACTGCTTCGCATGAAACCGGTTCCCACTAGGCGTGTGATCTGCCGAACTTTTTTAACGCACGCACAGTGGGAACCTGCGGTTACTTGATAGAACATTTGAAGCACAAACGCTTTTCTTCATAGGGGTGAAAACAGTTTTGTTGCTTTGACTAATATACTGGCATTGGCACTGACGCTGGTTTTCCAAATGGCCTTTGCCAAGGGAAGCGTTTAGTTCAAATGAGAACGTCGAACTAAATGTTAAGAGCGGTAAATGTTTCCGAAATAACGCTGGCAAATTTCAACTCGGATTTTGTCGGAAGAACCCTCCTCGCCCGCGTCAACACCAGTCCGAGCCTACGAATTTATTAATGAGCATCAATGCAAGTTTTAGTTAATGAGTACACAGGCTTTCGTTCGCATAGTCTATCCGACTAGTCGTATGCTGATACAATCTAGTTGTTGCGAAGAAGAGCTGGCTAGGTATACACGAGGGACCGAATTCGCAAAACTTCTCTTTCTTCAGTACGATTTCCCCTTGGTCAGCCTGTTTCCCCAATGATACGTCCTGCATCGTGATTGGCTGAAATATTTTCTTACTAAAATTTTTACCATAAGACGTCTTTGTGAATACGAGCCAAGAGATATATATAGAGAGAGAAACGAAGGAGAAAGGCAGGGAGGTTAACCAAGCTAAGCTCGGTTGGACTACCCTACACGTGGGGTGGGGGAAAGGGGGGAATAATAGATAAGATAGAGAAGAAAGAAATAAAAAAGAAAGGGAAATTAACATTAGTGAGAACACACACAACGTAAACAGGCGCTGGTAATTCACAGACGCTCGCGAAGTCCGGTCGCCTTCAGGTAGCTCAGTAGGGCTTTCGTGGCCTTGTGCATGCCCGAAACCGTGGGCCCAAGGTCCCGAGAATCTTCTTTTCGGACAGCGGTCTTGTATCAAGACGATCGAGTTTTGCTCCTAGAACACGTCGATGTGTCTGGTAACAAGGGCAGTGGCACAAAATGTGTTCAATGGTCTCCTCACAGGCGCATGAGTTGCATGCCGACTGTTAGCCATTCCTATGCGATGAGGTATGCATTCGTAAATGCCACACCCAACCACATGCGGCACAACAAAGTTTCATCTCGACGGGAGAATCCGGATGGCAAGCGAAGTCGTAAATTAGGGTCGATAGAATATAAGCGCGAGTTGGAGAAACCCTGCGTATTCCATTGTGAAATGTGACGCGACGAGCAAGCGATTGCATTGTCGCGCCGCGTCCGTTCTAGAGAACTTTTGTTTATCGCATAGGCTATTCAGCATGAAGTGATTGATTATTGCCAAACCTACAAGTTGATTGATCGCGATGAAAATCTGAAGCACCGTATTTGGAGGGTATAAAAGCTTTAATTTAATTAGCTTCCGAAAAGCGTGGCCGTAGTTTTGAATAGTAAGCGTTGCCGAATAAACCTTCGGTTTAATAAAAACCCGGTCATCAGTCATATACCGTTGGTTGTTGTTGCCTGTAAAGCATGCTCCGCCACAAAATGAGCGTTTCTGTGGGTAAGAGTACTTACAGCTCCCCTGGGCTGTGGGCGCAGATTGGTTTCCTTCGCTTCATCATTGCTGAATGCTATTATCGTTCATGGCGAGAGCACCGAACGAGCTAGCTAACGGCACCATAGCGTGATCGAAATCGTTATTTCAACCACGTCCGCGCTGATTTCTGCGCCGAGATTCCCCCCAGTATTGACAGCAACAGCTAGGAGCCATTCTGATTGCCTTCTGGCCTTTCCCTCAGGAAACTGACGGCCCGCCGCTACCGCTGCTTCTCGTGGGCTTCTGATAAGTGTTTTGTTCTGCAATAGGCGTAGAGGCCGCTAATCGAACGTGATTGAAGGCGTACTCCTGACGTCTCTCCGCACGCTCGAAACAACTTTTTGTGTGCCATATCAGCCGTGTTCTCCCAGTCGACGTCAGTTTCGTCTTACGAGTCCCAGGGGTAATTGGGTTTCCGATCCATTTCTCATCGGAATGGTCACCGTGTCTGAGTGGTCATTTATAATCGCATGCAGCACGGCCAGCGGAACAAGGTCAAAGTGGCTGAGGAAGTATTTTCTCGTCTGATATAATGCTTCGTTTTCTGTTTAGGCATTATACATGTGCCTTCATGGTTTGTCTTCATCTTAAGTGTATAATCTGTACTGGATACCTGGCACGGAAAATAAATAAATAAATAAATAAATAAATAAATAAATAAATAAATAAAGAAAGAAAGAAAGAAAGAAAGAAAGAAAGAAAGAAAGAAAGAAAGAAAGAAAGAAAGAAAGAAAGAAAGAAAGAAAGAAAGAAAGAAAGAAAGAAAGAAAGAAAGAAAGAAAGAAAGAAAGAAAGAAAGAAAGAAAGAAAGAAAGAAAGAAAGAAAGAAAGAGTAAGGTATACTAGTTACAAAGAAACATACTGTCGTAAAATTCCCACATTCACCAAACTTTCTCTCAGAGTGCTATTAGTGGTTCAAAATACTGTCAAACCCGCCACAGTGGTCTATTGGTTATGGTGCTCGACTGCTGACTCGCAGGTCGCGTGATCGAATCCCGGCCGCGGCGGCCGCGTTTTCGATGGAGGCGAAAATTCTCGAGGCCCGTGTACTTAGATTTAGGAGCACGTTAAAGCACCCCAGGCGGTGGAAATTTTCGAAGCCCTTCATTACGGCGTTTCTCAAAATCATGTCGTGGTTTTGGGACGTTAAAGCCCCATCAATTATTATTAAAATGCTGTAAAATTAGTCCTGAAAGAAAGGCAGTGTGGTTTTGGGCTCTTCGGCTGCATAGAGGCGTCTATATAGTGTGGTATAAAACTATCTGATTCTATTGCATTAGATATTAGTAGAATTTTCCCGTGCCGTAAAGCAAATAAAATCGCAACTTATTTGCCATATGTCTCTCCAATAAAGATGCCAAATTAGAGCGTCGACAAACTGCAAGTCGAGGGCGCGTTCAGGATCACACGAAAACATATAAGCAATGCTCACGAACTCAAACGTGACGTAGAAGCTGTTGTTGTAACAGCCTCAATGTGCAATTGCTGGAGATCAGCGCGACGTGTCGCAACAAATTTTGCCATATGAGGTGGCGTTGACTGGTGCAAGTGCACGAGCCAACATAACGCCAACGTGACACGAACTGAACACGCTGCAGACAAAATCGCATGCTTTCCCTTGCCCTCAATCGTAGCGTTTCATACGGTGAACACAGCACATAAAGTAGAGAATACGCAACCTGGGCTTCGCGCAAATGCTTATTTGCTTGCTTCATGGGAAAGCACGCAATTTGTGCAGGCTCGTTACTGCCCATCATCGGTGAAGTTCGCAGTCATCTCTCTGTCTCCTCACACTGCGCCAACAGCTCGTTAGTCGATGGTACACTTTGCAGCGTGTGCTTTCTCACTTGGCTCGACACATCATTCGGACAGGCGATTACACTCTTTTCTGGTTATTAAATTTTTTTTTACCCAGAACCCCACCCATATTTGGCACAGCCAAACCTCGTATTCTTTCGTGCCTGATTGCGAACAAACCAGTGAGTTTCAGATCTCAGTGTTTTTGCTATTCCAGTCATTGATAGCACCATGACCTTTCAGACCAGACAGTGGGAAAAGCTATCAATGGTGGTGGCGCGCCCCCACAAGCGGTGACACAGCGCTGAATAAGCCGGAATGAAAAATGGAGAAGCTGCTAACACACTGCTATGTATGCAATTCTCTGCTGTGCCTGTATGCCGCGAGTGCCTGCTTATCTGAAAGTGGCGGAGAAACACGCCCTCTTCGAAGGTGCTGAAAATATACGGCGATTTTTCGTCGAGCGCTGTGCTTATAGTCCAAAGCAGAAAATAAATTGAAATACATAAAAAAATTAGTAAGGATTTCATCAAATCAGAAATACGATTGTCGAACTATACTACTTTATGAATGAATGAATGAATGAATGAATGAATGAATGAATGAATGAATGAATGGAAAGCGCATCATAAAGAAAGTAACTTTGACACCGAGTATCATCGGCAGCAATGGCGCTAGTGCACTGTTTCTACCGAAGATGTCTGGAGTGTTAACCTTTTACGTTGCAAACACCAACTAAATGAAAAAAAAAAGATTGGTTTGGCGATTGAGGAGTCTAATACATCTAGGCTTGTCATTAAACGTCCCTTTAGGTTCCTACTGAACTTCGAGCTAGTCAAAACATAAGTTCCGACAAAATTGTGCGAGTAGCCTCCCGCTTTTAGTCGTGAAGTCGGCTCAAATATATGCAGTGATTTTCAGCTCAGCTGATTTTAACCTGATCTGATGTGTCAGTTACTCAATGTGGTGCAATAGATGAGTGAATATATAGTCTTTCCCGACCTTTCTAAAAAAAAGTATCAGTCAAAAAACGTATGACAAGGCCGCAAAATCTTCTTTTGCATACGCGAAATATTTACGCATTTTCAGAAGCGACTGTTCATGTTTTGTAATTTGTTGAAATTTCACTCTCCTTTCTTTCTTCGCGTTTCTTGAAATATCACTATTGGAACTGATTTATTTAGATTCTATCATAAGCTTTACCGGAAGTTGTGCGGATCGATGATCCAACGTAGTTTGTGCTGTCAGCGATCACACCATTCCGATTTTGGTTCCTGCTCCCGCATCCTTGTTTTCATGACGGCTTCGTTCTTGAGCTTTGGCGAACATTACAACTACGCTGCAGCATATTTGTCATTAATTAGGAAGATTTTATTACTGTTCGTAGAAATTTAGATTAGTGCTAGCATCTAAGTAGCCATTAATTATTGAACACGAAGTCATCTTGCCATTTTTTCTTCAATTTCTCCCTCGTAACATGCTAGCAATTCTTTCGGTTTGATATTTCATGATGAAATGGGTGCAAGTGTAGGTATGAGTGTAGTACACGGTAGAAGTGTAGTTGGTGCGAAACCACTGCCTTTTGTGCTGATAGCGCAAGACTCGTGAAGCATTCGTAGCTTTTTATTGCCGTTTTTTTATGACGGTATTTATTGTGGCAAACGCGCAATCATATGATTATTATTGTTATTTTATCATTTCCCGCGTTCAAAATTTGCTTTTATTGAAAGGTCAATGTGCTTTCCGAATGCAGTTAATGAATTGCGACCAAAAACGACAAAAAGAAATAAAAACGACACAAGACGAAACGTGTCGTTGTCGCCTATTGTTTTTTTTTTTTTTCGTTTTACTACGCTATTACGCCATAAGCTGATTGACTAACAAGGATATCGATTCCTCACGTTTAGCATCGTGTAACGTTCGCAATGCTCTTGATACTTTTGCTTGCGTTCAGAACTAGTGTTGTAAGCAAAAACTATCTCATTCGAAATAGTTTTGTCCGGCAGTTTCGTTTGAGCTCGCAAAAGAGTCTCACCCGCTTTTCGAGCTTGTCGTAAGTTGTGCCCGCGATCGCACGGTTTGCACGGAGAAAGACGTAAACTTCCGTTCTCGGTTGACTATCCATGCACGGCAGTTCCTTTTTCCGCATCATTGCCTCTTTCGGTTCATTTGTCTAATTTGTTATTCTTTCCTTGCCATTTAGTTGGCCGGCCAATAGTACTGCTCACGGAATGTGTGCTTAACAATACACGATATACAAAGTAGGGAAGGATGGCTTCCGGGTGGTGTCCGGTCGAACGCTGGCTGGGGCATGTGATCGATGCGCCGTTGTGACCAGTCTGGCGTTGTGCGTGGTACACGGCTAGGCGATATAAGGATACAGCGTAATGTGTCATGGAGAGTGTGCGTGCGTGTCTCCGCCGCTGTGCACTACAATGCATCCTATTGGCTTCGGTTGGCTTCGGCTGACGGTCGGCACTTAATCGAGCTTCCATGGGCGGTCGACAAAACGTCGGCCGCCCTGCGCCGGAAACTGATCGAGGCGTGGAAATCCGTCGCTGCATCGAAGGAGATGGACCAGCAGGATATTGCTTCCGGATGCCGGAAAGTGGGCTTCCTGATTTTCGACAATAATGCGAGCGGCGTAGACCGCTTTAATCGCTCTGATATTGTTGCTGCTGGTTGCCTTACTTGAAATAATTGTGCCAGCACTATGGCTAACATCTTCCGTTGGCTCACACGGAACAGTGTTGTAGCACGTTGCAGTCTGTGGTGCGTTGCTGTAGTTAAGATTTAAGTTAAGGTTAAGAGACCGGTAATGCGTTATTTCCTTTTCTAGTCTGCTCTATTCATTACTCTAACAACACAGTACCAAGACTAACACTACCGTACGAGACGGTATTGTTAGCCGAGAGCTTCAACCTCAATGTTTTTTTATATAAACTAAGAACATTCGTTTATGCTTAATCTACATCATTTACAAAAAGTAGTTTCAAGTTATATGATACTGACCTCAGTATAACATTTTTGGTAGGACGCAGTCTGTACAGAACGTGCGCACTTGTTCGTTTTCCGTTCGGAAATTACGAATGCGGTTTCACATCTTCCCTTCTTGGGCTTTGGCATCTGCAGAAGTGAAAGGTTCGATGCGAAGCGCGCCGTGGCAGTGGTTAGGCTGTGAATTTTAACACGGCGTAAAGCCTGATATCTGCGTGTTCTTATGACACCCGCATGCTTGCTCTGAAGTAGATGCTTTCGCGACAAGCGCAATTGTCCATGTTTGAGTCGTAAAAAAATATTGAGTGTTATTGGTTTTATTTTATTTTTATTTTTACCAGGTGCATTTTGCAATACTTGTCGGGAGAGGTGTTTCGCAAATGCAAGCGTATTGTTGCGGATAGAAAGTTTACTAAAAAATAAAAATAAAATTTCCTCTATGGGCAAGCTCAAAAAAGGGTATAAAAAAAGACAAGAAGTGCAAATGCAGAGGGTCAGTTACATCTTTCTGGAGGTTCTGATCGTTCTAATTCGTATCACGTACTTGCCCTTGCTTCCGATCTTTTTCTACATTGGCCGTGTCTCCTGTTTTGACACATGGAAGGGCAAAAATGTTTGTAGTTGCGAGACGGTGTAGGTGTATTGCACGGCGTGGTCGAAGACGTCGTATTTTTTAAAGTCCCCATCGAAGATTACTCGCACTATACATCGCTGCCTCTCTCGACGCCACCTTTTGAAAAATTTTTCATTTCGGGAACGACGGCACGGTCTGGTGGCGACTGCCGTCGCTGATATAATCACGAGATGCCCAAGGCGCACAGAAAGAAACTTCTGCAGGGCCGTTCGTGGCACTTTTTTATGCCTTTTCTCTGCTGCGAATTTCTTGAAATACACGTTGACGTGGAACTTCAGGCTGCTTGCTGTTTTAGTTGTAATAAAAGAAAAAAGACAGAAAAGCAGCAAAGAAACGGGGCTTAACAATATAGGAGTTTCCGGCAAAAGGCTGTAGTCTCTACTGGTGAAGTTTTCCGACGTTGATAACATGAAAAGGTGGAATGCGGGGCTGAAAAATAAAGAAAGAACAGGAGAGATAGACAAACAGACAACGAATTTTAATGGATCCTGAGGAGTTACTGACCAGGAAAGAACAATATTTCAATTGGGGCCAGTGGTCGCCTTTGAAGTTGTGGTTCAATAGCACAAGTAAACTCCACATGTTTTATTCATTGAAGCGACTGACTTTTTTTTACTCGAAAGTTGACCCTACGGAATAGATTGCGTGTTGCCGTCTTGTTACGCTTACATATGTAGTTCTTTCTCGTGAATAAAATTTAGAACTGACGCACTGTAAGTGATTACGTATTCACTGAAGGTATTACTGTGGAAGACTTGAGTTTGGCCGCACTATGGACACGTAGCTATGCTCAGAGATGGGTGTTAGTTTTGTGGCAAAAACAGAAGAGGAAAATTACGTTGACAGATGGTCGATGGTTCGAACACCACAAACATTCTGCAACTACTATTAAGGCAGCACCTAGGCGGCTAAACGTCAGCATATTCTCATAGCAAAGAAAAGAGTTGTGAACTTTGTACGTATGATTCATGCCGAATTATCAATGCGCAGGAGGAGCGGTTTAGCGTTTTAAAGTCAATCTCACGCAGGCTGGTTGGCGCGAGAAATTGCGCTGAAGTGTAGGTGGCTACAGGATTGGGGTACTGATATAGTCACGGTATTCTTTGTCTCAGCAAGCGTGGGCATATGTTGATGATTTGATGCGACATAAATATATGTTCCTTTTTGTTCGAAATAGGCATAAGAAAAAGGCAGTGAGGATTACAAGGCTGGGATGGCTTGGCTATCCTACACTAGGGAAATAGTAAAAAGCTTTTAATTAGAGACTACTGCGAAATCAGTGAACATCGCTGTTGATTGCACTAGCTGATTATCAGGCTCAAGTTTCATTTATTGTGTGATGTAATGCTTTTTGGTCATATTAGAGCGTGGAAGACTGAAACCTTGTTCATGATGTTTGTCTACATTCCATACTAAAGAATTTAGTTGAAAAGAGAGAGAGAGAGATGGGATGCGGAAAGGCAGGGAGGTTAACCGGAAAACAAATATCTGGTTGGCTACCCTGCACTGGGGAAGGGGTAAGGGAGACATATGTTTAGTTTCTAGGGCCCTTTCATTAAAAAAGCTTGCCGAAGTAAAACTGCCTCCTCTTTGTCAAAGTTGCACAAAATGCATCTCCTACAAAAATACAAGGGAAGAAAAATGTTGTTCTCCAAACTGAGCTTGTCACACCCCGCGTTGATACTTTCCACGCACCCATCCGCTCAGCGGGGAAATGCCTCCCTGCTCACGACAGCAATCGTGCCTTCCTGACTCACGTACCCTCCAATAGCGAATGCGCCTTATGGTGCGCTCCCCCGCCAAACGGTCTATCTAGCCATGGCGTGTTTTTTGCCGCTTCCGGATTTAGAGCCGCCATCAGTTGTTCGGTCTGGCACGCACGCATGGTGGCGCCACTGGTATGTTTACGGGTGGTCCTCCTTTTCATGTGCGTTGCGATGGTGTGCTCGGGTCGGGAAATACTGTATAGACTCGTGTATCGAACGCACGGTTTTCTCGTGATATCGAGAAGGTGTGACCCTTACACAAGGCTATGTCATTTCGTGTCTGATTTTTCCGACAACGAGTGTGATGCCCGCCGTGACCCTCTGGGAGTGAACCATGTGAAAAAGCTGAGACCGTCATATTTATCGCAAATTTATTAATTAGTTCTGTTTTATGCACACATTTGCTATTGGCTACTTGTCTTTGATATCGGTGCCACTGCTGGTTAGGCTCATTTCGCGAGCACATTCGTGAATTAAGTCACCTCAGAGGCTGCTCAAGGGGTCGGCAATTACTGTTATCTCTTAAACTGGTCACGTTTGCTTGGAATTCGTTTAGTGCAACATGTAAACTCGAAATGCGTCTTCGAAAATTAAAAAAAAATTGGCGCAGCTTCCACTAATGGCACAAAGCTGACACCACCAGAGAAGCTGGGCGGCCTTCCTTGTTTCTCTTTATTTCATTTCTCTTTCTTTTTCTCTCTTTCTCTGTGCTTTTCATCTCTTTCTGTCTGTCTTTCTTTATGTTTTTCTTAGATTTTATATCGACTTATTGCTCTCTCTTTCTCGCTGTTTCTATCTTTTTTCTGTCTTCCCTTTCTCTCTCTCTCCCTCTCTATTTATTTTTTCGTCTCTCTTTCTCTTTCTTTATCTTTCTGTATTGATCTCTGTTTTTTATATCTTTTCTTCTGTGTGCCTCTGCCTATCTCTTTTTCTCTCTGTCTATTTCTTTCTCTGTCTTTCTAATTCTTTTTTTCTCTTTCTTCCCTTTCTTTCTCTCTACGTCTCTCTTTTTCTTTCTTTCCATCTCGTTCATCTGTTTCTTTGTTTCTCTCTCTCTCTCTCTGTACTCGTTATCTCGCACATCCAAGTTATTACATTCCACGCCGGACAAAACGGCGCAGCAGGAGAGCGCGCGACGGGCGCACGTTTTCGAGGGGAGGGGGGGGGGGTGGAAGCAGAAGATAAAAATAGCGCGTGCCGGGGCGATTAGGGTAGTTTTTCTGCGAATGCGAATCGGGGGGTTTTCCGAGCTTAAACAGCTACGCTGTTAAAAGATGCATATTTTGGGCCGCGAATTTGGGGAAGCGGCTCTTACAGGGGTGTCGGCCCATACACAAGTATATGCGGTAGAAGGCTGTGGCTTGATGGGGAGCAGAGGCGTGCATCGGCGGCATCCACCGCTGGCTGTTTCTCTATCCGCGGCCGTTTTCCTGAGAATGGCACCACATGCAGCGCCTTCTACGTGGTGTCGTTCGTGCTTCTGCCGCGTTCGCCGTTCAGTGCGTCGGTGCGTATACGCTCTTTCGTTCGCTCCGCCATTGCCACACGGCAAGACCTCAGCGCGGGTCTGTGACCCGACTATTACGGGAGGCGACGTCAATGGGCAATAGAATCGGCAACGGCGCTCCGAAGGCGTCGAGGACATTTTCGCTGGCGGCCTTTACATTCGTCGTCCCTTACGAAGCCTACTTCTGCGTTTGATACCATCGCTGTTTCCTACAGTATTTCTATGACTGTAGTTTGTTTCGCAGGAATGGAATTTGCTCATGCATCACACCTAAATGAGACTGTATACGCATCACGAACATTAACATATAGGGCTGCAACTTTAAGTTCTGTGTATGTTCTGTATGTCTTTGAACACTTTTTATGTCACTTCATTCTTTAGAACACCCGTCTGGGGAGCAGCATGCTAGGTGTACCTCCAAGCAAACATCTCCGGTACTAAAAAAAAAAAAAAAGAAACAGAAAATCCGGTATGTGTACCTTTAGACTGTAGCTGCAAGTTTACGTGCATTGCTTTTACTGTCCAATAACAAGCACGCTTTTGTACAGTTCTGTTGGCTTATCCATGGGGGTTGTGCGCGCATGCGACGCCTTTGGCGCAACAAAAGGTGGTGGAAACTCGTTGAATTCCCCACGTTTTATTGTGCATCTGGATTTATTTAAAAAATAAAGCCACGTGTGCCTTCAGTTCGTGTATTTTGCGTACAGTACGCCGTCGCGTTCAACGGCGCTTGAGAGTTTCTCCGCTACAGAGTATTCTATTTGTCAGTGCAGATATTCAGATCGATCAAGTGCGAGCACGAACGAACTTTGAGTTTGGTTCGCTGCCTTCGTCCCGTCTCGCTTTCGTGACTCGCTGTTCTCATCTCCACTCCTCTGACGGAGGCCAACGCCACAATTTCATTCCAGTCTGCGTGCTCAGAGGGCGGAAAACAGACTGCCGCGGTGATTGACTACCCTTCGCGTTGTCGCGTGCACAGCAGATATGAATCGATAAAGCGAAGGCGTGGTGTGGGGCCTCTGAAAGGTAGCAAACCGGGGTTGCTCGCGTGCGCTTGGTGTATAAACAGGTGGTCGCGCCAAAACGACGAGTTCTTTTCGGTATGGTTGGTATGAGTTGAAGAGTCTGTAAGGAGGCTTTATTTAATGAGGTAGACATTTCAAAATTTAAAGTATTAGAAAGTCTCGCGAACTGCGATGCTGGCATATATTTTGCGTATAAAACTGTGCGCTTTCGGCCCTTTATCCTAAGCGTGATATGTCCGCTCGAAAAATTGCGAAATACCTTGATATGGACTCTCTGACTCAAAATCTTTCGAGTGTGGGAAACATATATAAGTTAAGTGGTATTAGCTCCTATGTGCGAACGTCTTTTGATAACATGTGCAATTTTATTCGCGGTTCCTGCATTATTTATCTTTTATGAACGATCATATAGCCACCTCTTCTTGTATAGAAAGAACAGTAGTAGTACTGTTAATAAACGAACGAATTAACAAAGTCCGTCAAGTAACGTTTTACGAGAAGGTCAACGATCCCTTGGAAACGGCGCAACAAAAATGTTGAACCATTTCTGACACACTATCCCGCACCTTTTCTTGCCCATTTCACTTGTAAAACGGTCATTGAAACAACGACGAGCGCTAACAATTCTAGCCTTTACCGTGGTTCGAATTTGGAACCAGTGTGCTTATTCTGCCAAGCGAACGTGTAGCACGGCAAAACATTTGAAGGGGAGGTGAGGTCTTAAGGTCAAGACAAGGTGGACGGAGAGTGAGCTGAATATCTCAAACCTGGTGGTAAAAATACAAGATGCGATTAGTTCGTTGACAATTAAACAGGACTTCGTTCAAGGCTTGCACAGCTCGAGATCATGGAAAACAAGGCCACTGGGACGTACGTTGTGCAAATATATATAGATACCCGCGGTTGTTATTCGTCTTCACCTTCTCTTGGCTTCATTTGCGCTTCAAAATTATTTGCAACAGAATGGTCGCATACAAATAGTCCTGCGTATACCATAGAACACAGTCGAAATCTATTGTCCCTGTTCTTACCACACCTCACTCGCCCTTAGGCGTGAAACACTAGAGTCAAAGCCTGGCTCGTCGTGTGTTACGCGGACATCGTCCAACCCTTCACACCCGACTCCCCCCCAGTTGGGCTCTCAATGCTACTTCAACTGTCTGCTTCCAATTTAGCTACTCCAGGAGGCCGATAGCGCCTGTCTTTGCCTCTACTTCTTCTGTTTTCCTTTCTTTTTAGAAGTTTGCGCGACTACAATACGTTTAGTTCTTTCGTCTAGCGGCATGAATCCAAAAGCGATCAGAACCTTGCAGTCAATAAAGATAAAACGAGCACACGCAGACGAATTGAAGAAAAATCGCGCGAGGGTCGGCGCCGATGTTCCTAACGCAGTTTTCTTGACGAAACTCAAAGCAAGATGATACCGGGGCCGAAAGGAGATAAAGAGGGTGTCGGCGATACGTGACGTGTGCCCCATCGAAGTTCTCACTGAGAAGATTTCAGCCTAGTCGCCGAACGATGAGACGACGGGGAAAGAGGAAGGTTAGAGAAGGAAGAAAATACATTCGTGCGCGGGCTGCAGACCGGACAGCCAAGGCGTCGCCGAACTACTGCTAAATATTCCATCGGGGTGTGCACACCGTGCCACTTCGGGGACCATGCGTCGAAGCTCATAGCGGGCTTTCTTCAGCCTCCTACCCATCGTGCCGGTAATGCGTTGCACGAGCCTCTCGTCTGTCAAGAAACACCCACTGACCCTTAGCGGACAACGGACGTCCCGCTCCCGAGGGCACGAGGAGTCCGCTTCCGCAGCATGCAAAGGCGTATTCCCGTTTGCTGCCACAACGGACAGCTCGTATTCTCACGATGAGCTGTAATTACCATAACAGCGGGCACATGGTGCCATTGCTGTCTCTTTCAGTAATAATGTTATTTTTTCGTGACTGCAAAGCCTTGTGTATAGGAGCATGTCGTAGCGTCAATGTATTGTTAAAACAGCGTGTGAAATTCTCCTGGACTTTCCGCTCCTGGACCAGTCACTGCACCGTTTAATTAATAGTAGCCTCGCTGTTAATACGTTCATTCATCTAAGTGGCCCCATGTCAATACATCTTTTGCCGTTCATTCTTCTTCTTGGAATTATATTTGGAGAAGACCACGACAATATATATGTTGGTAAAACGGTGGAGGAATATTGTCATGATTCCGGTACATCCGCGTGGTACATCCGTTCGGAATCATCAATAATCTCGGCACTGCGGACGAATACAGATGGAAATGAAGCACATTACCACAGCGCGGTTACCCAGCAGTGGTAAAGGCACTGCTAGGTCAATCAGCATAAGTGGGTTTTACCCATTATGCTGATCGAACGCACATTTTGAAATGTCTTTGGAACGACCCATTTTACAGACAATTTATCAAACAAATAAAAAAAAACCGCGTCATTTGCAACCAATATTTCATCGTATTTTCATGAAAAAAGGTTCTGAGAAATTTTTCTAAAAATTTTGAATACCTAAACAGAAAGCCAGTTTTTCCCTCCTAAGTGTCGCATGACACTACTCCCGAGAAAATTCTCTCTCACAGCTTGCGAAATTCAGGTAATGCGTTTGTGCAGAGGCCGGCATTAGAGGCGAGGTTACACCGTAAGTTAGGCTACATCACACAGCCATGTAATTACGCTTGAAGTCGAGTAAACATCGTCACTCTACTTTGAACGAGGCAAACATCGAGCTCGGGCACAGAAAGAAAACGTTCTGGCAGATCTCCAAAGCAGCCCTTCTTGCCCCTTGAACTGCTCGCGCAGGCGAAATGAGACAAAAAAGTAGCTATTTTCGCTAGCCAGTCCGGTCTGATAGCATGGGAGGGTGGAAAGAAAAAACAGTCCTATCATTATATTGAGGAAGAAAAAAAGTGGAAAGGCTGCTGGCAATTGCGAAGTTGCGACACCACGGGAACAACAACACGAACAAAAAAAAAAAAAAAGAGCCTGGATGGTCAATTTTCCTTTCCCACTGGCTCATGCATCTTCCTACAAACGCACGCTCGCCTAACCAGTCATTCCGCCTCGTGGTCAAACTAAAGCAAATAAAACTAGACGAGGCCGACTGCAACATCGGCCTCACCCTCCACAGCTGTGTTGCTTCTTTGTATCGTTACGGTTTACGACTGTGCGGACTAAAGCATAAAATTTGTTTTTTTTTTTTTGCTTGTTCAACCTCATGTTGTTTTTATTGCTCCCTTGGTCTCATCTCATCCTTTTTTTTATTGTTTATGTTTATATGGACAGTCTCCGAGAGCAAATGAGATCACTCTTTCCGCGGGCAGAGCGCAGTAAAGGAAATAAAGTAATCTACGAGGGATCAGAAACTCATCAGACTACGCAACAGTTTAAGTAGCCAGCGGGCAACTTGTGATGATATCTTCACTAGTTGTGGGTGTATAACGCTAGCTGGAATGCTGCCACGAGCTTAAGCACTTTCTCCTTCTTTTTTTTTCATTTTTTTTCTTCTTGTGCCTCTTGTTATTTATTTCTTTTTGTGGCCTGAAGAATGCATGACAATCTAGACTGTCGGTACAAAGAAGCTGTAATTCCATTAAAATGGGACGAAGGCACAGAAAGCTCATATCTGAGACAACCAATCTCCAGTTTTCAATCATGGTTTTACGCCGAGAAACAAAAAAAAAAAGAAGGAACAAAAATTAAGGCAGCTTCGCACTAGTGGTGTCAACCCTGAAGAAACAGCGCAGCTGGGTTGTCTTCCATGTTTCTGTTCATTTTTCTTTTAAGTGCGCAGAACTTAAGGGGGGACGGGCTGTCGTATGCTGTCGTATGCTGTGATCGTATGATGTCGTCGTCCTTGCTTGGCGTAACGCAGGCAAAACGACGAATAGCATAGCCATCTGTAGCACATTGAGCGGGCGCTAGCGCCAAGGAGAAGTCCTATTCCTCTTGCTCTTCGAGTGCCTTGATGATGATAAGTGAGCGCGCGCTCGCACAAAGGAGAAGCCTCCTTCCTCTTTTTCTTCGAGCGCCATGATGATAACAAGTGTGGAACACTTTAGGGGCCCGGGCTGTCGTATGCTGTCGTCGCTTGTCGTAACGCAGGCAAAACCACGTATAAAAATAGAAACAAAGAGGAAGCAAGCGCGAAATAGAAAGAAAGAGAAAAACAGAAAAATTAGGAAGCAAAATAGAAAGAGCAAGACGGAGAAAGACATAGATAAAGAGAGAGCAAGAAATAAATAGAAATAAAGAGAGAAAAAGAAAACGGAAAAACAGATAAATAAATAGAGAGAGGAGGAAAGAAAAAGAGAACCTAAGGAAAACAAAGAAGGCTGCCCAGCTGCACACTTCCTTCAGGCTTGACGCCCCTAGTGGGAAGCTAACTTAATTTTCTCTCTCATTCTCTCTACCTTTCCCTTTCTTACTTTCTCTCTGTATTTCTATCTCTTTTCTGCCTTCGTTTCTATCTATTTATTTCTCTCTTGCTCTATCTCCCTTTTTATTTTTTTCTCTTTCTTCGCTTTCTTTCTCTCTCTCTGTTTCTCGTTTCCTCTTTCTTTCTATCTCTTTCTCTCTGTCTCTCTGTTTCTTTCTCTCCCTCCTTTGTTTCTCTCTCTTTCTGTCTTGCTCTCAGTTTTTTCTATCACCTTTAGAGCACAGCTCTTAGGCACCTGTTCCTGCGTTGAACGGCGTCGCCGTTGCCGTCGCCGTCAGTGGCGTAACCGACAGACATGACAAAATAAAATGAGAAAAAAAAATAACCAGGGTCGAATAGGGTTTGAACCAGGGCCCTCTGCGTGGCGGTCGAGTATTCTACCACATAGCAACGCTGCTGCTTGAAACTCTTTTGCAAGAAGACGCTATACTGTCGTGATGTCGGGCAAGGAATCACGTTAACCTATGTAATATAGCGTGGGAGAAGAGTAAAATAACAATCAATCATCACAAAATGCTAATTGTGCAACGTGTGTGTGGTTTAATCCGTCCCACCCACTGGAAAGTGCCGAGCGATAATTATTCATCGTCATCAGCCACATGCATAATCAACAAAATGCACATAATACCATAGAGAGGTGTAGCGGATACCTCGCTTATACACAGAAAGACGAATAATGGCGCAGTGGGTGCTGTCCTACTTCACAAAAATTATGATTTGTGGCGTAGTGGACACCTTGTGGAAAGCCAAAACGCTTCAAACACACTTGACCTTGCTTCAACGCGAAGCTGCGCTCAGTTAGGCTGTTACGTAATCGTCGGCAAATTATTATTATTATTATTTTTTATTTTGCGAGATCTTTACTGCTAGCAAAGGTAACGCGTCAATTTGGCGACGGTGTGTTATCGGCGTTATTTCCATGTAAATAAGACTGCAGTCCTAATTGTCGAATTCTTCGTTTCCAGGAACATTAATTCATTATCATACGCTTGCAACTTCCTTACACTACATCGCATTCTCGTCCAGAGCTTAGCGCCGTTATTTACAGTTCGCGAGCATGAACTCAGTGTGCTCAAAATAGTTTAAAAAAACTAAATAAATATAAGTATGCATGGGCAAGCTCCTCTAGTATCTAGATGAATTGCCCGCGATTGTTTGCATGATAGAATGCGGCAGCGTATCGCTCCTTGCAGTTACCGGAGTGGTTTTGTTTTAAGCACACTTAATTTTCGACGAGAATCGCGCACTGTTTGTCTTGCCCCAGCAATCCGATGTGAGCAACGCAATTATTATGAGCGCGCTGCGGAGATACACTTCCCGCTATATGCTGAGAGCGTTTCATTGTCCTGTGCTGTATTCGTCACTTTTTTGTGTGGGTTTCGTCGCCTAGTGTCGTCACAGACTCTTCTTTTTCTCATTCATTCTTTTACATCCCCTTACTCAGCACAGGGTAGCAAAACCGGAGGCTTCCTCCGGTTAACCTCCCTTTCTTTCCTTTATCTTTCTCTATCTCTGCATTTGACGCTTCTTATTTGGGCATTCTTTCTTTATTCATTTTTTTCTGTGAACCTCCCATTACACTGGTACTGTAACAGCAGGAACTATGAAAGTTTCACAATATGCATTCTTTTTCGCACTCTCTCGTGCCGGATTATTGTGCGAGAGCGCAAGCGAAGCGTTAACACCGCTTGACAAGGCGCTCTGTCGGAATAAGGAGACCGGGCTTCAAGCGGGCTTGCGGCTCGCCTCCTGAGGTACACTTATAACGAGACCGCCTGAGATGGCAGCAAAGTAAATAACCGCCAGCTGCGACGTCCTGTAGTATCGGGTGTCCTACACAGTGCGCGTTGCAACGGGGCCTCTTCAGTGAGAAAAGAAGCTTTTTTTTTTTCAGCGAGAAAAGAAATCCTGCGCCTACGGGGAAAGGCCCGCATACTCGCGAGCTTTTGTTGAGCGTGATCGCGGTGTTTACGTAGCGTAGAGCGTGTTACCAACACAACCACTCGCATGTCACTATGGCCGTTCCTTCAAATTGTACAGCCATGAAACGCTTTTAGAGAACTTTTTCTTTCTTTCTTTCTTTCTTTCTTTCTTTCTTTCTTTCTTTCTTTCTTTCTTTCTTTCTTTCTTTCTTTCTTTCTTTCTTTCTTTCTTTCTTTCTTTCTTTCTTTCTTTCTTTCTTTCTTTCTTTCTTTCTTTCTTTCTTTCTTTCTTTCTTTCTTTCTTTCTTTCTTTCTTTCTTTCTTTCTTTCTTTCTTTCTTTCTTTCTTTCTTTCTTTCTTTCTTTCTTTCTTTCTTTCTTTTAAAAATCGAGCTCTTAAAGCTCGAGGTAATACCTGAATACCTGACGAAGGCCGGATCCCGGCCGAAACGTTGGATCTAGTAAAAGTTTTCGTCCGCTCAAGCCAAATTATATATATATATATATATATATATATATATATATATATATATATATATATATATATATATATATATATATATATATATATATATATATATATATATATATATATATAAACGCACACACACACATTGTTCAGTAGTACTATAAAAGATTGGCATGTTTCGAAAACACGAATAGCTCTTCTTTTCAGAAAAATCTGATATGTTTTGAACATATATGTGCAATATCGCAAGAATTTTCTAACGGTAAAGATTTTGTAATGGCAAACAGTGTGGGTCTCTCCAACTCTCGAATCCCTCTTTACCCGTGAGCCTTCAGCCAATTTTTTAAAAATCGTTCTGAGGTGCGTTTGAGCAAAAATTCGTACTCTCGAAATACTGTGATGTTCGGTGCCTCATTTCATCACCACCTGTTTTGACTCCGGGCTCCCTGCGCGCTTCCTTCAACTATAATCAAAATATGTAATTAGTTTACGCAATCCACGCTCCGTTGCCCCTCTCACCTTCTTCAAAAATAGAAGGCTAGTTTGCAAGAGAGTTTCAGAAGTATAATCAGACTTTGCCATCACTTTAATTATATCTTTTTTCGTTCTGTATCGTTTCGGAAAGCTTTTGCACTTTCAGAGCGGAGCTCGGCCTTAATGCGCAGCTGGAATGAATCAATCATCTTTGATGGTACACTTTCGTGTTTCTGTTTTTTTCTTATCACTCTGGCCCCGGTTTGAGCCCATAATCACCTTTATCCGACAGAAATGTTTCGGAAAAATTGATTACCGTGCCGCCACAAGATCTGCATCGTATATTTCTACAGTAAACACGTCCGAATCCTCGCAAAATTGTTTTTCCGGTTCTGTAGCTGCTTATCTTTGACGAGGCTTTTTAAGTTTCGTAGAAACACTTAATTACTGTTTTTTCAATGTTCGTAATATTTCTTGTAAACAACGCAGGGGCAATCTATCACGAACGTGGCTGCAATAACGAGGTGCGCCTCCCCCTTCCCCTCAATTTTTTTTCTCTTACATCGCATGTTTTTCGCAGCGTGGAACTTACTTAAACCAGGCATGCCGCCGTTCCTGTAAACAAGAGCTTGCACGGCGTAATAAAAACGAGAAAGGCACGCATGGCATGCTACTAACGATAGAGTTTGCTCAACGTTCTACATTTGGAAACATTTTTTTTTCATCACATGCCGCTTAGTGACGGCACCTAGAACAATACTTCGAAAACCCGCTACTAAAACACGTTTCAGTCATCAGGGCAAACGTTGAACCTTTATGTATACCTCGATCGGGAAATGTAACCATGGACAGCAGAGGGTTGTATGCATTGATCAAATTCAGAAGTTCGCCGGGTTAAGATGGAATCAGCTCGCACAAGTGAAAGTAAATTGGAAATCATTAGGAGGGGCCCTTCGTCCTGCAGTGGACATAGAAATAGACTGAAAATAATGATGAGTCGGTCGCCCAATCTGGTTGGCCTTCGAAACCGTGACATGACAAACTTCTAGTTTAAGGCCGGAGTATATTATACCATAAAACTGCGTTCTTTCAAGCAATCGGAACGTAAATATTACAACAACCCGCCAAGGAATCCGAGACCTAAAATCTTCTTCCCAATCTTTCGACAACGCCACGCAAGAAGCAGGAAAAAAACAAACACACGTAGGGTAATGCATAGAGAGTTAAACTGCCCCACTCATCGATCTATAGAAGCGATGATGCGATGTTCAATATAAGTGGCTGTTTCACGAGAACGTGAGTGCACGTCTTCCGGTCTTTATAGCCGACCACGCCCGTTCCTCGCTTTCCCGCCAAATCACTTTTGGGCTCGCGCTCATTCGTCACTGTCCTTTCTGCAGCGCATGCGCCCTGCTTTGCTGAAGAGCCACTGTCATGTACTGCGAAGCACTCCCACCTGCTTGCGTGGCCCGCCTGCACGGCGAGCATGCTGCATCAGATATGCACTTCCATTCGCCTGGCGTCCCGAGATTTCACTGCGATAAAGAGAAAGTGTCTCAGACACCGTGTTGCGTGTTCCTACAGTGATAGATGTTCTGTTTTTTCTAGGGAGGTAGGAGGGGGTGGGGGGAGGGGGGGGGGTAGTACTGTGTTCAAACTATCTCGAATACATTGTTGTAGAACAACGCATCCGCGGAGCCGCGACAGTAAGCTAACGCAGGAAATACGAAAAAAAAATTATGGCATGACAAACAAAAACATGAAAGAAGAAAAGCACGCTTTTGTTCCTTGGTTGATGCTGCGCGGTTTGGTGTTGTCTTCGTCGATGTCCCGTTTGTTGACGAAAACGCAAGCCGGGATCCTTACCACTAGCCTCCGTCTCTCCCCCACTTCACTCTGTCAGCGCTCTCTATCGAAGAACAACTTGAGTCTGGCCGAGTAGGTGTTTACTGCTTGAAATCTTGACCGCTGACAAAAAAAAAAAAAAAAAAAAAAAAAAAAAAAAAAAAAAAGAAGGCAGTGAAAGGAACGACAACACGGGCGGTTAACACCAACTAGGTCAAACTGAAGTTCTTCTGAATTCACCGCCTGTGTTGTTTTTTCTTTCACTGTCGTCGTGTTTTGTGAGTGGTCAAGATGTCAAGCAGTTCTCTATCGCATTTTGGTATCCGATAATCATGTCTTAACGTTTTCTCTTGCGTTTATCGTTATTTTTGGTATAAAGAAGCTAGTCTTATTGTGGTTGCATACGCCATTGATCACAGTACCTTGGTTCCCGCACTTGATGTTGACGGCACATGCGTAATCTCTTTCTTTGCTTCGTTCGCTACAATGTATGAAGCGCTATTTATCCTACATTTCATTTCCCCTGTGATCCTTTTGGGAAATATGTTTCCACCTTATTTTAGAGTGCTTATGGTTCATGATCAATAATGTTTGGTCCAGTGTGTGTTTGTGGCCGAGTTATTTCTTGTCATTTCGTTCTCCCATTCGGCTAGCAGTAGGAGGCGGATCATTAGTAGCATAGCAGTAGGAAGCGGAGCAATGGGAGAACACTTTCTACGAAGGCTTCGTTGAATTTCCCAGTATAGTGGAATCGAAGCCCTCTCGAGGACAATATTTAAAGCCGACAAGGAGGATTGTTTCGCGTAAGGCGAATTTAAACTCTAGGAAACTTTAATGTCAAACTCCGCGCCTCGCGGTACGTTTTCGGTGCGGCCCTTCCAAACACTGACGAACGCTAGGAAAGAGATGAAAGACGCCGTGCCGGTGATGCCCGAAAACGACGTTTGAGGGAAGGCAATAACTTACTATAATAAAGCTCAACGTATCACTTAGAGAACTCCCAAAGAGAGGCCCTGCATTGACTTCTGATTCATTCATTAATTCATTCATTCGTTGCTATGGACACGGTCGCTCGTAATCGAGCGGCCGGCTATGGCTATCGGTGCCTCTTTTGGTTGAACCTGCCCCTTCCTTGGTTAGGAGTTCGCAGCAAGCATTTAAACGGCGCCATTTTAAGCATTTCTTTTTTTTTGCTTTGTAGACGTTTGCTTAAATGATAATATATAAAAAGAATTCCCTTTACGCTTTATTTTTATTGCGCAGATTACAAGTAAAGCTATTATCTGGTCAAGCAGCCAAACTCTGAAATATAATTAGATTAACCATGCAGGCTTTTCAGGATGATTTAACCGAGGCTGTGGCCTCACGAACTTGGCGACGCTAGCCTTTCGTAAAGTGCATGTTACGTGGGGAAAAACTGGAGGTTACGGCAGCGCCATACTGAGTTAAGGAAAAGAAACAAGTCATCCGACTCGCTATGCTACTCGAACCCCCTCCCCTCCTTTTTTTCTCTCTCTCTCTTCCTCACACACTCACAAACGCGCAGCCTACGATCCCTGGGCCAGTTGACGCGGATGTAGATTTCTTAAGGCACAGCTTGGGTTGGCACCGTGTAGCAGAACCGCAGCGCACATTCCAGGGAAACGCCCCTTTCGTGTCGGCGCAAGATTGAGGACGCCAGGCGGGCAAAGTTGCCACCTGCGGTTGGCCTGTGCTGCGTATATATTCTTGTGTGGGCAACCATGCGCCTGTGACAACCCTTGCCCGCGTCGCCACTTTGTGTACAGCTTGGCGCTTACGTGTTTTCTTGGAACACGAGAGCGCCTTTTCTCAGGTCCGGACACCATCCTGCCAGCGTAAATTTCTTCAGATCCACGAACGGGATATTGACGAAGTAGCGGTTAGGGTGCTCGACTGTTGACCCGAAGGTCGCGGGTTCGATCCCGGCCGCAGGCGGTCGCATTTCGATGGAGGCGAAATGGTAGAGGCCCGTGTACTGTGAGATGTCAGTGCACGTTAAAGAACACCAGATGGTCGAAATTTCCGGAGCCCTCCACTACGGCGTCATAATCATATCGTGGTTTTGGGACGTTAAACCCCAGATATTATTATTATATTGACGAAGCAGCGCACAAGACATTCACGCACACATAAAGAAGACGCAAATAGAAGCACTGTGTTTGTGTTAGTGTATGCATTTGTGTTTGCGTCTTGTTTCATGTGTGCGTGAACGTGTTTTTCGTGCGCTGCTTAAACAATATGATAGCTCACCAAATACCCATCAGTACGCATTAAATCCGTGAACATTTTTTTTCCTCTGCAATAAAAGTGTCTTTCAGCTGTTTATCACGAGCTTTCCCCTTTGTATACGTTTCTCACAACCGAAGTGTTGTTTTTGAAGGTCTAGCCGATTCGATTACATTATTTTTCCTGAACAAATTAGGGCACTACGCTTGCTGTCTGATGAACACGCACTGAATTTTTCGATATTTGGGAGAACTGTAGACGTGACACCACCATTTACTTTGTAAAGCTTTCTGAACTAGCGCAGTTCGCAACAAGCGGTCAGTGACGTGATGGTAGGTAGTGCTTCGAACATCGATCTGCACAATAATGCAATTGTTTTTACCCTTTAGAATCCCGAGGATAATTTGATAAAAATGAGCTTAACCCAGTTTGAATAACGTCTGAGAAGAGTTTACATATTTAAGGATTGGAAGCTTATTCAGCAGCTTTCTATATGAAATATGACGTCACACCACTGTGTCAGGTATGATAGAGACGTGAAAAATAGTAGAGATAGTACAGTTTTATGGAGGACGGTTGACAAAAGCCTATCACGATAGAAAAAGAAGCCCTGACTAACTTGCTCTTTCCCCAAAAGTCGAACCATAAATAAATACAGTTGAAACTCGATTTAACGAAGTGATCGGGGCGCTCGAATTATTTCGTTAAATAGAGAAGTTCGTAAAATCGAGGAAGAGATTTCTAGCTCCTTCCAAATGTAGAAGTGCAACCTAGCATCCTCCGAAAGCTACCGCGGCACTTCATTCGCCACTAATAGACGCCTGCACGTGTGAAACTTCCGCGAGGGCAGTCCGGACATCAATTCCTCCCACGTCCAGGCGATGCAGGTTAGGTAGAAGGTCGCACGAAGCTACGGCAAGCTGCGGGATATTCAGAGAAGGGGACCACGAATGTGCGAGCAGGCAAAGCCAAGGAGACGATCATTGCCATCTGTGGCATAAATAATTAAATAACGAAAGAAATAACCATGTTCCTGTGGGACTAATTTGCAGGGACAACAAACCACTACCATCCAGCGCCATTTGACATGTAAAAGCGCTACCGACTGCGGCGTCCAGCCATGTCAAAATAAAGCTAGCTTTCGTGGCTAGTGTGGCTTGATTGTTTAACGCGAGAGCGTTAATGCGCGCGTCTCATGAAAAGCCGCGTGTGTGAAGATGGGAAAGAAATCGCGGCATTTCTGCTAATTTATTTCTGAAAAAACTTCGTTAAATCGAATCCAGTGCCATGAAATCTTCGTTAATTCGACTTGATGACAACATTGATCCCTGTGGATACCTGACGGGGAACTGAAATTACTTCGTTAAATCGGGAAGTTTATAAAATCGCATTTCATTTCATCGAGTTTAAACTGTACTACAGGCTTACCGGCGTAAGAAAAAAAAAAAGAAAGAAAAACTGCGCTAATAAGCTCTTGTCTTCAAGCGAGGCTTGAACAAGGTAAATGTTATAATGTTTGAAGGCAAAAATGTTTGAAGGCAAATAGTTCGGGGCTACAATGCAGGTTAGTGTTCCTTTAAAGGAACGGCATGTATCCACATATATCAGCAGTATCAACACGTCGATCATTTAAATAATTGATCGGCATATTCATACCGAGCACGCAGCCGAATGTCGTTTCGACCAAAAGGTGATTTCGAAATTCTCTGAAGAGTTTCAATGTCAAAGAATTAAGAGCAAGGGACTCAAGCAGCCTGAATTCCCAAACCTTGTTTCTTTGACTTTCGCTATCAACCATGTTCCTTGTTCAACTTATGTGAAAATAAAAGAAAAAAGAAAACTCATTTATTGATGTTAGTCCACGATATAAAGGGGTACCACCGTATACAGACGTGTACGAAAGAGCTCCCCCTAAATGCTACGGGCCGAAACGCATCAGCGCTCCTAGCCAATGACTAAACAGCAGAGCAACAGACGTTAACTTCCGTGCTGTGCGTTCGGAATGCCCTTCTGTACTTTGTCAAGTACGCCGGGAATGTGTACCTTCTTTACCCTATCCGGAAACCCTATTATTCTGCATACCCGCTCTTACCCCCCCGCGCGTATTCGTTTGCTTCCATTTGTTTCTTAAGACAAACGTCCTGCTTTAAAATCTCTGCGGGAGATCTCAGTTACAGTCTACGCACCCCAGTATTCCTCTCTCCTCTATCACTTTCCGCCTACCAACAACACAACTCGCGGCACCCGGCATCCATTCCGAGCGCAGCGTTTTCTGGCTTGTTACATGGTAGCCATTTGGGAAATATGTTTCGGAAGGACTCAGGTCCTCCTCGTTTCCATTTTGCTGCCCCTAGAGTTTCATGGCGCAGCTGCAAACCAATCCACCCAGAGTGCCGCTCTGCCTGCATCCAGACTTCGTGATTCCATGCGTGCCCGTTCCCGCTATTCATCTATGCTTACATTTTTCTTTCGTTGCTATCGCCCACGTCTACGCAAATTAGTTCGCGGCGTTTCGCACGAAACAGGTTCCATTATCTCCGTCATCTCTTTCAAAAAGAAATCGCGGCCTTCCCCGCTGTTGTAAAATTTTTTTTCCGCCTACAACTTCTGGAAATGCTGTTCTCGTGGCTTACTTTAACGCTGACCGAATGAAGTGGAGAACAGAAGGAAAGAGGAGGAAGCAGCCGGAAAGACAGGAATAATAACAACATAATTGTTGGGGTTTAACGTCCCCGCAACCGCGATACGATTATGAGAGACGCCATAGTGGAGGGCTCCGGAAAGTTTCGACAACCTGGGGTTCTTTAACGTGCACCTAAATCTAAGTACACGGGCCTCAAGCATTTTCGCCTCAATAGAAAATGTGGGCACCGCGGCCGGGATTCGATCCCGCAACCTGCGGGTCAGCAGCCGAGCACCATAACCGCTAGACCATCGGTGGCGGGTTGCAAAGCCAGGAAGGTTAGCTGGTTCTTGGAGCGGCTGGACTACTCTGACCTGGGAAAATGGGAATGAAAGAAAACCACGAGAAGACGCTACAAAAATAATAAAAAAACAAGAGTAAAGAACCGACAAAGCACAAAAATGAAGTTACACTACGAGACTGCTTCAAGCCCATCTCTAAGTTTGGATGTTCTTAATTTAGTGCAACAACACTTTCAACGCCTTCTGCGCCGAGGACGGACTCGGCCAGTGTCCCAGAAACCTTTCCTCCGACGAAGGGCGATTATCAAGTCTATTGTATTAGAAAGTTCCTTGGGCGCACTGAAACGGGTGCACTCAAAGAGAAGACGGGAGATCGTTTCTTCGCAGCTGCAGTTACTGGATGTAAAGTTGTTAGCCATTCCAATTCGAAAGCAGTAAGCACTCGTGAAGGGCCATGCCAATCGACAGGCGGCACAGAAGCGTCTCCTCAGCTCGAGATATTCCTGACGGAAGATGGAGCTGAAGATGGGGATCCAAGCCGTGTAAACGAGCCCTGGTGGATTCCGCTGAGTTCTGGGGCGCATATGTGGGTTCACGTGCCAGCGATCGAAGCCTTGTAGCTGAGTCGGTTCTGGGTAATGGTATAGCTGTAGAGTGGACACCATTACACTCTAAGAAATAATCGAGTAAA
The DNA here is from genome assembly GCA_030522465.1 of Rhipicephalus appendiculatus. NCBI lineage: Eukaryota > Metazoa > Arthropoda > Arachnida > Ixodida > Ixodidae > Rhipicephalus > Rhipicephalus appendiculatus. Next base: position 2,167,251 of record JALIZH010032971.1, read on the forward strand.
AAGGGTGTCTTTTTGCTACACAACAATAATCATTATCTGGCTTGCTCAAGTTTCCTCTCTTGAAAACCCGGCTCTCGGCACATTCCTATCAAGAATGCTATGTCACGCTGATAACGCGAGCGGCGTTCGTGACCGGGAAGTGCCGGGACGGCGGTGATAACGCCAGGAAGGTACGCGGGGCAGATGACAATTATTGTTGTGTAGCACACCCTTTTTACTCTTAGAGTGTAAGGGCAGATCGGGCAGCCCCATCTGCACCTATAGATCATTACCCTAAACACCAGGATCTTAAACTCACCAACAATGAGACGTGCACTTAACAGCGTAACTACGCGGTTAATGCCTGTTTAATATATATATATATATATATATATATATATATATATATATATATATATATATATATATATATATATATATATATATATATATATATATATATATATATATATATATATATATATATATATATATATATATATATATATATATATATACGAGGTGTGTTCGAACAGAAACCGAACTTTTCCTATAACACCTTCCCTGCTTGTGGTGCGACATTTTAAGCATTACCCCCTCACACTACTCCCCTCTACTGGTAATACACTGTTCCCATCGTTTCTTCGATTTTTAAAGCCTCCTAGAAAGCACTTTCTGGAATGGCCCGCCGGTCTCTTCTCGTATTGTCCTAGGTCTCCTGTATGGTTTGGAAACGGCGTCCTTTCACCGTATTCGGGATAGAGAAAATAGAAAGAAATTTCATGGCATTAAACTACGCTAATACCCACTTCGTCAGCGACATCTCGAAGAGTCTAACGAATATTTTCTCGAATCACAGCTCGAACTATCGACGTGGTCATCATCTGTGGATCTGGAAGGTCGTCCAGGCTTGGTATCGTCACCGACCGACATTCTGCCGTGTTCAAAACGCTTGATCCGCTCATAGCACTGCGTGCGACTCATATAGTCGTCCCCGTATACTTGTCTAAGCAACTGAAATGTCTGGGAAACCTTTCCCAATATTTAGCAGAATTTCACACACACACGTTGTTCTTCCAGCGCTTTCATTGCCACTTTGGCAGAAATCCGAAGAACAGCCTCTCCATGTGCTCACTTTAGCGGCTGTAGCTCGCGAACTAACGCTCAGAGAGAAACGCGCATAATGAGAGTTTCTTGTTTAATCTTGCCTCTACGTGCACTTGGTAGGTGCAGCCCGCTCTCTCTGGTGGTTGGCGTGCTATTGGAAAAGTTCGGTTTCTTTTTGAACAGCCCTCGTATTAATCTTGATAAAGTGGTTTATGAAAGCAAATAAGGCACGTGGCGAGCCAAAGTCGTTTTTCTGCTTTGCCGAGAAAAAGGGGAACAAAAAAGCCGACGCTTTTCAGCTTTCCAGACAAACCGCCTTCTTTCGCTAATGCATTGAACCATTCAGGGCCTATTGAAAGGCTTGCTTTTCCGAACCGCTTCATGTAAAACGCCAAGCATTAGCGGCGTCTTCCCTCCGCCCACCTCTGTGTTCTTTTTTTGCGACAACGCACTCGCTTTAATGATCCTGTTCAAAAAGCAGCATTTGTTTATCTTCTTTAAGGATTTGACTAAGTGTTTCTCTCTTTTGGGTGGCGCTTGTATTTCGTGCTTCCCGCAAAACATCTCATTTGCACTGTTTTTGTTGCTTTGTTGGTTTTGTGACTACTGCGTCTAGAAAAATCGCATCGACACTTTGAGCCGCTTTGTCTGTTCCCGATAAACAGCAATCGAATCCTAAAACAGAATGTGAGAAAACAGAGAACAAGACACGGAGTCATATCCACTACATCCATTAAGTTTCGCTCTTGTTGGCTTCGTGAACAGCCTGAGAATATTTCGCACCTCTGTGTTTACAGAGCGCCATTCTTCCGCCGTTTCGTATGCTGTATCTTGCTCGTTGTCAAAGTGACAATTGTGACTTTCATTTTGCGAAACGCAGCTCAGTCTTGTTGGAACGTAGCGCAGTGCACAACGATAGGCTAACATTTCTTTTAATATCCGACTTCGTCAGTCATTTCTTCAAGATAAAAAAAACAACAACAACGCTGTTTATATGAGATGGCAAGGAGAGAGAGAGAGAATAAGGGTAGAAGAAAGGCAGGGAGGTTAACCTGGGCTGAGCCCGGTGCGAGTGCGAACCGTGTGTACTCTATAAGCTTTAACGAAGGAAAAAAAAAACAATAAGAACTCCCCCCCTTCCCCTCTCCAGTTCCTCCTCAATTCCTCAACGCGATTTTGCTCTTAGCATGTAGCCTATCCACACGTCCTATTTTTCAGTACAGCTAAATTTATACCTGAATTTTAAGTAGCTTTAAGAGAGAGTTCCTGAAAGAAACAATACTCATCTTGTAATCTCTTAAGGCGCTACGTGAGCTGAACACAACGCTTTTCCGAATCCTGCAGCGGAAGAAACGAGTAGGCAGATCACTCAAGTGAACGACCCTTTTACTGAGTACATTCTGAACCATTTGGTTAGTTTCTTATTCAGAATAGCGATTTGTAAAAGCGATCGACACAGTCAATCTCGCAAATGGCCATTATCTATTATTTTTGGTCGCGTTTCTTTGAAAATGGATTGTATCGGCAGCGGCGAAGTGCCGATAGCGAAGAAGCACCAAGTCGAGAAGTGGCCCCCGTATGCAAACGACGCGCGTAGACTTTTAAATTACCCCTACCTCTTTTCTCACGCTGCTCCGGCGTCCTCAGGGGCTCTGCATTCTTGCTTTGGATCATGCTTAAGGCCATCACCGAGGCTGAGCTGCTTTGAAAGAGTAGTCTCGAAGGAGCAGCTATCTGTTCTAATTTCTTTACTGCCGAAAATGGAGGAAATGAGTGAATGAAAATAAACGGCTGAAGCCGGCCTCAGCGCTCGTCCTGTGTGTTTCTTTGTTCGTCACGTCTATTTATCGCTGTTTTTACCTTTTCCGCTATGCATATTGTAGGTAAGAAAAAAGAAGAGAAAAAAAAGCCCGTCAAACATAAAAGTGTTACAGAAAGAAAAAGAGCTGCAGAACCCGTTATTCACTCGGGAAAAGTTTTCTTGGAGAAAAACTTGCCAGTGTTCTTAGCGGCAGACATCCCAAAAAAATAACGCCTTAAGTGCAATCCCAATTGCTTTATTTTGTTGTTTTTGTTTCGAGCGTCTCATTTCTATATAACTCGGTGAAATTAGTTTCAAGGACGCAGCAGTTAAGCTTATATGTGCAGAAAGTTGAGCGAAAACATAGATATCACCTTTATTTTTTTATTCTGTTGGGTTAATCGAAAATATTGCTAGATTTAACTGAAAGCTTTAAAATAATACTTTACATGCGTCAAGTTTTTCGGTTAAACACAGTGGGTTCATTCCATTGCGTTTATTGAAAGGCTTTAAGTTAGATGTAACCGGTGGCACATGACATCGGACGCTATGTGTATAAGCAAGAGCGTAACAACGAGGGTCCTTAATTCAAAGTATTTCACATTCTCAAACACAGAATTGATTTCTGCAAATGCAATATCGCTGTAAAGCTGTATCGGCACTTTCTGCAGTGCAGAACATGATAGAACCGGAAAAAAAATCACAGGTCTGCCACGTACTACCTTAATACCTAAAGATACGTATCCTTCCGTGAAGTTAGGGTGCTCTCAAAGCAACTGAACAGTCTCTTTTTAAATCTAGGTTTACGTTGTAAAAGCTGTACATGCCAGGTGAGAATAAACTTATATAAGTGTGTGCACTGATTATAAGTAAGCGCTTAACCGAATCTCTGGAACACGGAAGCCGCGAAAAATTCAAATGTTCAGTAAAAACGTAATTTTAATAAACAAGCAAAGTTGTGAACTCTATAGCGGACATTTAATATAGCGTTTGACAAGACCACACCTCGCTCCGAGACTGCGCACAGGAAAATGATGTAACTTTTTCTTCCTTTTTTATAACTGTCTCCCTCCGTGGCTTGAGAAACCCATGCGAATACGCGGTTTGATGACCGAGCTTAAGGTGCCACAAGTAGCGCCTGGCCGATCCCCATCTAATGCACGGTGCTGTGATCTGCATCTGCCGGAAATAGTGGGTCACTGGTGCGGATAGAGCTGGGGACATCGGACCTCGTCTCTTAATTAAAGGGACACCGCGTGTGATGACCTGATTGCCTGTTCACTGCGTGTCTCGTCGTTACAACCACCCGGCATGCGTGCTCCCTCAATTAGCTTCCTCTCGTCGTTCTCTCGATCGCACTCTTTCCCGGCAACCAAAGCTCCGCCTGCAGGCGATGAACTCACCTGTCAGCCTGAATAACCCACCCGCTTCTCTTCTACACCTTCCTCGATAATCTGTTAGCTTGGAAGTTAAGTTCGAGCAGCGTTGGCCAACGTAGGTATACCGCCGGCGTGAACGACTTTTCTTTCTGGTGAATTGGTAAGTAGTTAGCTACCGAGCTTTAAGGACTTCAATGGAAGCTGAAACACGCCTCGCTTGAAAGTCTATTGTTCTCACCTAAACATTATGTTGCACACATTGGCATGTTTGGCACATCGACGCCCACAGTGCTCTCAATATCCCAATAGCTCGTCTTAAGCAAACACTACGAACAAAAAAGAAATGCAACCTTGCGTAATATAAGTATACCAGAAAGGAAGTAAACGACACGCGTACTTCAGTTCTGTTTGCGCCATCGTGGTTAAAAAAAATTCGTCATCGCGACCGCCAACGAGGAACCGAAACCAAAGGCGGCAATTAACTCGACACAGTTCATGCGGTACTGGTTTTTATTTAAAATCTCATTCTCCGCGGACGTCTCGTTAAGAAACACGAGATTGCACCTTTTTTTTTTCTACACAGGCCTGCGTATACGTCGGCGTCCTTCGTATTGCGAAGCTGCCATGTGTTCCGGTTGGAGCTACCTTATTACCTTCCCACGAGCGGGCGAATTAATTTTGCCTCGCGCGGGTTCCGTTGTTCGAGATGCTGCTACTCAACGGCAACGGCAAAAACGCCCACAGAATACTGCCAGCTGGCAATGCACCCTCTCTTGTTCTTTTACTTACGGCAGAATGCACACAGAGATGAACGCATCTACCCTTGCCTTCAGCACCAATAAGCTTCCAGATGGTGGGGTGGTCCCGTTCGATGTTTGCACGACCATCGACTCGCTTGGCCGGCTCGGATATCGTCTTCTCTCGGAAGCGGTCGTTCCGCATACTTGCGGTTATTTCGTTCTCCCTATTTCTCGGTGTTTCACGTAGGCGCGTTATTTAAGTGTTATCCCTTTGATCCACTCCCGATTATTTTCTGCTGATCGACAACGGTCAAAGGACCTCTCCAGCGCCGTGGATTCAGGTTGGCCAGATGGCGTTGGGCCGGTCGGCGTCGGTGTTTTTCTGTTGTACTTAAGTCGTTAGTGTGACTGTTTTTTCGAGTTTTTCTCTTGTTTTTCCATTCTTTTTTCTTCGGTTTCCTTGTTCTGATAACGCACAAAACCTGATAACATAGCGCTTCCTTAATCTGTTTTACATTAACCAGCATTAGTGTGTCTTACGAGTCTTAAATCAAGAGCAAGCTACCTATTATATATAGATAGCTTGCACGTCACGTCATGGTCGCAACTTCATAACGTACTGTTTCGCCAACATGGCGGCCTTGATGACGTAAAGGCAGCGTAATCACATCGTGTTTAACCTGCTTCAATATGATAACGATGCGGCCAGAATATGATTGGCATCTGAGCGTCAATAACAAGAGAACTTGCAAGTGATGTAACGATAACATTAACACGTGACGTCACAAACGTTGTGTGTGCTATGACGTTCACCAACATGGCTGTTTCAGTGACTTCAGTGCGAGCAATCTATTGGTCGGTGATTCAAATAACAAACCTACATAAACAGTGACGTGGGTAAGGCGATAAGTAAAATCTTTTTTGCGAAAACACTACCGAACATTCAGGATGTCATTCTAGAACCTGCGTTTGGCTTCACCTACCATGCTTTGTTTATGCGCGGCCACTCAGTACAGGCCGTATGATGCTGATTTCACTGGTCTAGTGATCTAGAGAGATATATATATATATATATATTTTAATGAAGAGCTGGAGATGTTTGCCTGGCTTTTCGCCTGACATGCTACTCCAGGGGCTGAAAACAAGCGCTTGCATACGTTGCAGGGTTTTGTTGTTTTCGTTAAAGCAGCGCAATAGAAAGACACGCACACACGTCGTTTTTCACGTGCTCATTCGTGCAAAATATCGCGTTCTCTTATGTCGTGCGTCCACATTTCTCAACTGCATGAGTTTAGACGTAAGCGGAAGTACAAACCAACGGCGAACGTACCCTTGGGGTCTTCGATGTTCAACTTAAGGGCATACATAACGAACAAGAAGAAGCGTGATCGAGCATTCAATCTCCTGGTTCGGAAAGGAAAAACTACCGAACCTAACTAGACGTGAACACCCATTCTAGACAAAATGATAGGCTCGGCTCCATCTTCTTTGCTCCTGAAAAGAGAGTAGCCGTATAGGTCGGAACACTACGCGGTCTTCCAATGAGTTTTGGATCCCTCATCAATTCCCGTTCTGCTTCTCTTTTTTGACTCATCTCCTCTAGAGCAAAAGGAGAGTAAGAGTTTTCGCTCTCGACGAACTGGTATGGAAGCTGCGAATCAAAATGTGAAGGACAAAATGAAGGAACAGTATACTGGTGTCACGGAGCAGGAATGGTGTTGTAACCTTCTCACCTCCTCTCCAGTGTAATCTCAGTTTTATACGTCCTCGTTTCTTCGTAGCGAGCGTGCCTGGCTCGTTGAATGAGCCTACGGAGAGCCACGTTATAGCCAGCGACAAAAAAAAAAATGTCTACTGGGGCCAATCTGTTTCCTTTGCAGGGTCGCAACCGTGCAAGTTAGAACGCTGGAACATTTTGTTTGTTTTGTTTTCTTTTTGCTCTTGCTGTAAATTTTTTTCTTCTCTCATTTTACGACGCACGTGAAAGTGTTACCAGAACTTTCTGCTATCTTTCAAGTGGTTTCTTTCCGCTGCGTTTTGGCTGGAGATTGGTTCACGATACCATGCAGACGGGTGTGTCATAAACCATCTGAACTTTATTTCGTTTTTTTTTATTTCGGAACACTTTTACGTGGCGCAGGAGCAGAACCGATTCGCCCTATATTATCGTTTAGCTGATGCTCGAGGAGGCGTTTTTCGAAGTACTTTGTCTTCAAGGAAAGAATCATGCTTGTATTTTCGTAAAGGAAAGTACGGAAAGTTCTTGTGAGGAAGGTCCTGGTGTTGCATCATGAAGATGCGATTTTCGGGGCAGTTAAGCTACACTCGATATAGTTGTTGCGAAAGAAGCATTTGACTGGAAGTTACCTAAGAGCACCATTAAAAAGCTAATGCACACACGTCGATGCTACGAATTTTGAGCTTATTCGTACTCGTGCATTCGCAGCGCTTGAAGACAAAAAAAAAATATTGATGAAAGACAAAAAAAAAGCAAAAGCTGTCATTTTTTTCTCTCGCTTTCTTTTTTTCTTGTTTTTTCCCCGCTGCGGTGGTATTGTTTATGGTACTTTACTGCTGACCCCAAGGGCGTCGTATGGAATTCCCGGCAGAGGCGACCGCATTTCGAACCCGGGACCAACGCCTTTCCGGGGCGGTCGCTCTACCAATTGAGCTAACCAGGGAGCTAATATTTGGCAGCACGAGGGCGAATTCATCGACAACTCGAAGCACATGGATACAAGTGATGCAAATGAATTCTGCGGAATCCCGCAAGGTGGCGGAAGGGTTAAGAAAGGGAAAATAGACAACCACCCGTTTGTAGCACGAAGCCACAAGGAAATCCGTATGGATTTCTCAGAAACAAAAGCCTGTTAGCCTCTCCGGACAAGAAAGAATTTTTCGGCAACCAAGAGGCTTTTCTTTCTGAGAAATCCGTACGGATGTGCCCTTTAAAAACGATCCATTCCTTGAGGAAAGAAATGTGCTGGGAGGCATAGATGAGCTCAGGCGTGTGCTCACTTGTATCAGCTGATCTCGTTTCGCTCACTTCAACTTCCGTTAATTCCGCTTAATTAGTGTAATCTCTGATTTATCTGCAGGGCAGCTAATCTATGGGCAATAACTGCCAATCAGCCAGTGAGGATTTCTCATTTATGTGGTCCATGAATTTGTTCTACTTGAAACATACATCTCCTCAAGAGAGAGAGAGAAGAAATGGTAGAGAGGAAAGGCAGGGAAGTTAACCAGTCCAGGATGACCGGTTTGCTACCCTACACGTGGGAACGTGCGTACAATGCATTAGGTTCCACAAAGAATACAAATCTATATACTTACTTGTGGGTATGCGCCGTTTCATTGTTTAATTCCTCTCATTTTTTTTGATTACCTGATTTTTTAGATACGTTGGAAGCGGTTAAGTTGACCAAAGGTACACTTGGTAACGACATATTGTAGTGATATCCAATAATCCAAACTACAGTGTTTCTTTTATGACATGTAATTCCACATAAATTTTACACTCCATTTTGTCTAAATATGGTATTTCTTTGAAATGTTAACGATTGTTTTTTTTTTCTCGAATAGTGACATTCGAGTATATTTGGAAGTTTGAATAATAGACCACCACTACATAAAGCACACGGCTTCGCCGCATTTCCCGAAGCGCAGTTTTTCGCATAAGCGTTGGTTTTACATTCAATCGCTCTTCTTTATACATTCCAAATGTTCAGTGTCCTGTAGATGTCTGCGAAATGCTAGTTATCCCCAATGTGCTTCTTTTGCGAGCAGTCTCTGTACACTAATATTCAGAACATACTGTGGAGTCAGTATTATTTTATTTCATTTTCTCATTGTGTCAACATCTCTTCGGCCTTTTTTTTTCTATGCTCTTGTACTGGGTCTTCGCTCCCCCCCCCCCATACATTGTAGATAGCTGCCACGATGTGGGTTCTATTTCCTGCTGGGTGGCAACTGCGCTGGAGTCCATACCCGATTGTCTTCCCTGGCACGCACGGTGTAGACCTTATTGTCATCGGGAACATGTCTCGTCATCCTCTTCCGGTGTGATCAAACCTCGGCCCCAGATCGAATCTATACCGCATTTCTCCGTTTAGCGCTCACACTTGTGCCGAAGCCGCTACCTTTCCAACAAAGTTGCACGAGCGGCTGTAGGATAACAGTGACAAGACTGACGGACTGTGACGTTGGATGTGCGCATGTGTGTGCTCTTACTTTCTCATCGTCTTTAATCTTCTAAACTTCAGACTCCCGAATCCTATTCCCCAGTGTAGGATAGCATACTGGTCATTCTGAATTGGTAAAGTTTCCTTCCTTCCAACTTGTGATTTTCGGGCTAAGCAATTTGTGGAAGCAACGCTTCACCGAACGGAAACAGTCGCATCAAAATTTTGCGCCACACCATGCTGTGTTCAGCGATGAAAACATACGTTCCAGTTTAAGTGCATTCAGCACCAGAGATGATCGCACTCGCAAACACCTCCGTTACTGAAGAGCCTTCAGCTAAAGCGAAGCCTTGGGCAGTGCCTTCACATAAGGAGCTGTACTACCTGTGATGGGCGTCACAGCGCTGGCCTTATGTGGAAACACTCTTGCATAAAGAAACTTTATTCCAACACAGTGGTCGAACTTAATTAGTAGTCTAACTGCATCTGTACTAGATGTAGCAGTTGTCTCTCAAATGTTGTGGCACAGCGTGGCTTGACCATGGGAAAAATACAAAAACGGTGTTGTGAAACGAATGCTTAGCGAAATAGATTCAGAAAACAGTTACTATACGTGGTACGAAATGCGCAAGTGAGCTGGGATAAAGAATGTATTTCAAATAGCCACGTGAAAAAATCCCGGCTACACCACCTTGGGAAACACAGCACGTTTTGCGAATTGTTGTTTTTTTTCCGCAACATATACTCGTGTACTTATAAGTTCGCCTAGCGTAAGGACTTTGCTTAGAGGGGGCTGACTAAGGTTGACGCGCCCCATGGGTTGGGACTGCGACTCTTAACACGAGAACATACGGTACCTGCGAGCCCCCACCGATACTCTTCTTTCTCCGCTTTCACGGTTGCAAGATTCGGTGGTCGATAAAAGCAGAGAATGTGCCCCGGCTTCCGCTTCTCCTGCATCCCACCCTCGGATAAGAGCGTGGACACTGATGTCCCTAACACGCGACTCCCGTGATTTGTCAGCTTCCGCGGGTTGCATTCTACGACGACCGACACCGTGTTTTTATGGAGATGGTGTGTGTTTCCTTTTGCTTCGCGGTCTTCCTAGAGTGGCTGTGAGGGGTTCGGGTGTCACTTCATAGAGTGCTGTTTGTACTTTGTCGCTTAATTGCTGTGCAAGCAACCAGCATCGTTTCCTTATTATTCTGCTTATATTTGTATATGGTAAAGTTGGGAGAGTCACGTTCTATGTTGCCTGCCCCCTGCCAATCTTGCGCTACAAAGGCGCTTTGAACATTAGTGTTAGCCTCTGTTCCTAACAAGATGCATTAATTCGGTACATTGTGTTTTGTGTGAGTGTGCCTGTCATGTGCGTTGCACGTGTGTGTTAAGCTTGGGCGTGCGCACAGTGCGGGGGGTAGGGGGGGTTGGTTGCTGTGGTGAAACCTTAGTGGTCTGCTTACTGTTAGCGCAATTCAAACCACCCACCTCTTCAAGTATTCGTCACGTAAGGATTCCCCACCGCCGCTTTTAACGGGCGCTACGCATACATCTTCCGTTATTTGGCAACACTGCGCCTGCCCATCGGAAACGCAATCGAGAATATTTCCTGTTACGCTTGTTTTGCTGGCCTCTGCCGCTTGCATTGTAGTGCGATGTTTTCGTGGAAGCGCTTGATATTCGGACACTGCTGTGTAGTGTGGGGAAGCTGCATGCGATCCGGCCGTCAGTATATACGGGCGCCCCATGTGCGTGTGTGTATTCGTGCTGGCGCCATTCGGTGAGTCTCTGTTTACGCCGCTCGTGAGTCATGCAACCGAAATGCGAAACGGTCAACCCATGTATACCGTGAAATCTGTGTGCGCACCCTTCACTTGTGTGATCCACGTCAGAATAATGTTCGTCTCCTCCGAGGAGTCGTGCAGAAGGCGCTGGACGAATCATTTGGCTTTGAGGCGCGCAGAGGGACGGTCCACGAAAACTACCAAGTGAGAAGGGACACGATCGCGTGAGCGGAGCGCATCCTGGCGAAAACGGAACTTTTGAACCAACCGCACCTTTCGCCATTGTAACACCAAGTTCTTTTTGCCATGAATCAAAGAGAAACGCACAAGCAGCATTTTATTATGTCTTGCAATGCACGGAATGTTATTTTTTATAATAAGTTGTTTAAATATTAGCGATTAATTGTAGTCGGGACTCTTGACGCCATGTTAGGGGTCGTATTTCTTTGTGTTATTTCATAGACAGTGTTGTTCATCCTCGTAGCATTCAAGGCATGGCGCACGGTTCTTATTATGCCCCCTCCCCCTCCCCCTCCCTTTCTTTCCCTCTCTGGAACTGTTTCAGCCTTTAATATAGCTGTATAGCTGAAGTGTAGCTGAAGCGTATACCGCAATCATCCAACTTTCTAAAATGCAAACAACTACCGGGTTATCCTCGAGCAGCGCCTCTCGTCTCTCACAGCGGAGTCCTGCTTTGTGTAACTTGCTCGACGCGTGCAACGCCTCCGCGACATCAAACTGACCCTCGCCTCTTGAAAAATGAGGTCTCCTTCCTCGCATTCAGGCGCCTTAATTAGAGCTCAAAGTTGCGGCCTCCACAAATACGTGTGCACTGGAGCGGCAAAATGATCCTTTAGCGATGATACACCACTCTAACAAAGATGATGAATAGGAAGGGACGAAGACGCCGCCCTGGAGGCTCTAGTTAATGAAGTTATGCACGCGTTCAGAGCGACCACAAATTCATCACGGCGTTAAGAAAAAACCCGCCCTCACCCCCCTCTAACGAACGAGTTCTTTAGGGCCACTTCACTTGCTGGGAAGTTCTCATTCAGTGTGTTCGCTACTAGTACAATATATTACACCACTTAAATTTCAGTTCATGGCAAACTGCTAGAGTTACCAAGTGGGCAAACTGTTCTCGTAGCATTATAGAAGCACTAAAGATATTGTTTTAAATCGGAACGACGTTCTCGTTCACTCGACCACGCACTTTTCAGAGGTTCGAATACTTGCTTCAGTTTTCAGCCGCAAACAGTGCTTGCTCGCACAAAGAGAACACAAAATTTCTGCATGAAAGTGGAAAGTCCGCCGAATGTAGATTCAGAATGGCGCACGAACTTATATACAGGTTTGTTAAAGACAATCTCCAAAAATACTTGCAAAGTGTGACAAAATTGCAGAGAATATTTTTTATTTCTTCAGAAAGCTAAGTTGCTCTAAGAATAAAAATGAAGACGTGTAATTACAATGTTTTCAACGCCATACCTGTAGCGACAAAAATGACATCATGACAGCACACCTTCGAAGTTAGTTGAAGGGGGTGTTGCGGAAAAATAAGGCTCTGTAATTTTTATGACATCGCTTGTTTTGTAAACTCCACGCGCTGGAGGGGGTCACATCGGTCGCCATATATTAGGGTGAAAGAACTGCACGAGCGTCTACAGAAGCACATGGGGACCCCACGTAGCGCGAGTAGGGAGTGTAGGGAAAAGGGACACTGCGCTCGGCAGTCACCCTTGCTACACGCCTCAACGGGCGAACAAACAGAGGCTCTCGGTAAGGGGAACTTGTGAACTGGAGCGACGGTGAAGATCGAGCAGCTCTGATAAAAGACGGTAGGTTTGCAAACACGGACACACGAGAGAAGTTCGGACGACACAAGTTCTGGGCAACTTGCCCACTCGTAGCGGCCGCTCTGTTAACCAAGATGTCTGAATTCGTTGAAGCGAGCTTTAAGTCTCGTGAGAGCACGGCTGGATCCGTTTCAGCATGGAATGGCGTCATGCCCCTTTGGCCGTCGGAGGGAAGTGCAGGCGTTTGGTCTCGCCAACAACAGATGAACCTAGCTGTCAGCATGTTCCGCGGGCAGCGCGGAATGCGGATAAGTCCGCTCCGGAAGATGACATCTCCGGTCCGAATTTTTTCCTCGTCCACCACCCTTTCGCCCTCCCGTCTTTCAACTGCGCTTGACATTTGGGGTGACTGGTCCAGAAGTTATTCGGTGACTTTGCATATCTCCACTCGCGCACTGCGTACGCTCAGTCTGCACTTTCTGCTGCTTTTGAAATTAAAAAAAAAAGAAAAAAAAAGAAACAAAGTTGTGGATGCTATCTGCGGTCTGCGGGCCCAGTGTTTCACACACATTCGCAAGTTTCGCGTGTGTGTGCGTGTAGGAAAGTGGAGGGAGATAACGGAGAGCCTTCTTTCTTATTTACTATCAAGGCAGTGTGATCTGCACATAAACTACATTTCACTCGCATTTACTAATTTCTTGTAATTTAATAATTACCTGCAACATGTTTTTTGAAAGTGTGACACTGAAATTACCGCGTTTCTCAAATTAATCAGGGAGACATGGTTTCTAGTTCCCCGCTCACATTTTAGAATTGTCAAATGCTTTTGGTACCGCAGAACATGTGCTTGTCGCTTAACCTAATATACTATATCATGCACGAATTTCCCCACCAGCTCGAGCTCTTTCGATTAAGTTCACTGCTCAATGGCGCTTCCGACATCTTGCACTAGTGTCATTCAAGTAAACAAACTCCCAGAGAAGCTTTCCGGTATAAGCGATTATATTGTTATTGTCACCTTCATTTAATAAGGTCTCCATCACTACAGCATTGTCTTAGCGACACTAGCATTACCAAGGTACCGAGCTGAAACACTCAAACGAAGGCTTAGAAAAGATGAATGGTGCATGAAAAAGACAAAATATTGAGTTCCGCGCGCTTATAAGTTATCTCGCACGCGTCGGACTTAAAAGTCGCGTCAATTTAAAGCGCGGCGGGGGAATTCACTGAGTCAGCGTAACTGTATGCCAGCATAACGCGTCTCTCGCTCGACAGTGCGTAGAAGACCATATCTGCTGTGGAGGTGGACGACATCGACTGATGCGCTGCTCGGCTGGGGAGACCGCAACGCCGCATGAATAACGACCTTTGCGGCTTCCACTGTCACACGTTTCGTTTCGAGCTTTAGCTGGAAGGCGGCGACGAATACGACTGATGCCGTCGCGGCCAATGCCGGTCACTAAGCAAGATTCATATCTCGTGCTCGGAAAACTGAAGCGTGCCACTCTCTTTCTGCCGTGGCATCCTTAGTGGCGTCCTTAGCGACAGTCATCCGTTTGTTTGATTTGGTTTTCTTCTCTCCTATACGACAAACAGCGTACGAATATTCTATTTAAAGGAAATAAACAAGCGGATATGGCGTGAAGTCGTCTCGTTTTTAAAGCGTACGGGGAGAAAAACCTACGGGCGCTTTATAGGGCTTGTCTAGGGCTTGGCACTTCTTCTTAATGCTTCCCGCATTCACTCATTCTCCACTGAAAGCTTTGCTTGCTCTTCCTGCTCACTACCGCTTTTCTCCAAGTTTTTTTAAATCTTGAAAATAATAATAATAATAATAAGAAGAAGAAGAAGAAGAAGAAGAAGGAGGAGGAGGAGGAGGAGGAGGAGGAGGAGGAGGAGGAGGACTTTATTTATGCGCATGGATGGTGCTGTTTCATATGGATGGAGCCCTTATTCCTGGGCCCCGCTGGCTTCTGCGGCTCGCCGGTTCTGGTCGAGGGTTGCCAGCTGGCTTCCCAAGTCCAGGTCGGAGAGTACGGAACACATTTCCGAGCTTGAAACTCAGAGCCTTCGCGGACAACCCCCTACTGACTCTCTCTGCCTACTTGCTACAGGTAGCCGCGTGTTTTGTGCTGCTTCTCACGTAGACTTTTTTTTTTTAAAAGTTTTGCCAATCTTTACATTATTAGTATGCTTTCTCTTTCATGTGCCTCTTTCACTCATGAAAGCGTATTTCAGTTAGCTGCGTCTTTTGTCTCTTATCGCTGTTTGCAACTGCGTCAAGTGGAGAGACGTCGCAATATTCATGAGCGCAGTACTGCTCCGTCTTCCAGTACTTCGCATTTCACACCCCGTGAACACGTTGATATTTAGACAACACGAAGAGCTGACTACTCCAAGTGTACCTTTGCTAAGAGCCGAAATAAATATCCAGCTCAGAAGTACTTGCTGTTGGGCTAGTCGGTTCATACTTGTGTCGACAAAAAAAAGAAAAAAAAAAAAGAAGGAACTATTATCACTTAGCGCCAAACATACCTAGAGCACAGGAATGCTCCAAACAGCACAATCACTCTGTGCCAAGGAAATCTGAAAGTGCATGTTCTCTGATTGTCAGTATATAGAAGATCGAGCACTCCCTTCGTGCAAAAGCTTGCGCGAATGACCACACATTCAGTCTTTTTTTTTTAATTTTATACATGAGTTGGGGACTCGCTGTTAGGTGTTGCACTTTTTATTTCCTTCATTCATCTTTTATCTTTACTTTTAACCTTCTCAGAAAAGAGTTTCTATCTAGGCATTGCGGTAAAGTACGCGACCGGGCTAGTTGGTGTTGTTTGATTTTATTTGACAACGTAACCCGGGAGAGCGGACAGTGTGAAAGGTGAACACACGCTGTTTCGCCTTTCCCGTCATCCTTTGTCCCTTTCGCGCTAAACCAAGACACGTATTGAAATCTGGTAAGCCTTCCTACAGTGATCTTTTTCTATTTCTAACACTTTAGCGCATGCATAGACATTCCTATAGTTGTCTGACTCGCATCGGGAATGTCTAGCAAACTGACATCCATCTGGCATTCCGCGTGCACATTTGCCGCATGATGAATAATCCCGTTTCCCACTTGGCTGACAGCGCTCACTGCCAGTGCTTATCTCATTAGCCATTCGTTAACCACGAACCGCAGAGGCAACTATCCTATGCGTCCCCAATGCCATCGAATCCGCAATGTCTCCCCTTCTCTGCGTATCAACATGGATTTACCGATGCGTTTGCATCGGTGCTGTTCACGTGTCACTTAATGTCAATTATGCAGAGAGTTCTCCGATTGGGCACACACACAGTTCTCGTGAGCACTGCCGGCTTTCCATGTGAGTGGCCCTTTTGCTGACAATTGGGAATGCGGAGAATGCATTTCTTGCATCCACTTATGTTGTGTTTATCAATGATAGACGGAATTCAGCGGCTAAACAACAGACGTTGCGGTTTTCTGGCTGAAAGTTTCTGACGACACACGTAGCTTACAAATTCAGGTTACCGAGTTTCTTTCAGGCTATTGGGTGCATTCCTGCAGCAAGACATTCAGCATCAGACAGGCAATCGAAAGAGGCGAATTGTGAGACTTATCTTTGCCTCTCTTTTAATCAGAACTCGTATAGGCGAGGACGTTCTCCAGCTTAAATCTTTTTTGCCAGGGGAGATTATGCCTATCGTGATGTCCAGCGCATAATTTCCAAAAAACTCCCAGTATTTCCAGGCGAGGATGCGCCAGCGTTGTTATAAAGCGGCGATCTTTCACGTTTTATTGCTGCGCCTGGCCGTGCTTGCCGGAACAGCCACTTGGAAACCGCACTTGCTCATCCTCGTTCGGAAATGAGAGGAAAACACTGATGACGCACTGGGCGTTACCGAACATAGCGGCATTTGCGCTATTTGGAATTCATTTACGGTTTCTTGCGGGAAATTCACCGGACTTCAATTTACAGAAATTAGCAGCGTCGTCCATTTGCAAACTTTGCAACGGATATGGGTACCCTGCATAAACGAATCCAATTCGTTCATTAGGTTCGGAGCACCTCTTCCTTTTCTGGTTCAAAACTCTATTAGTCGATTTACGTTATTGTTCAAATTCTAATCCCGACTAATTTTAGTGTGTTGCACTGTAGCCACAAAATTCTGGAAAACGTGGGAGACTCTTGGCCCTCCAGAGCTTACGAGATTTTTCCGACCGATTTTCTGAAGCACTCAGTATGGTTTACTAGGGGGTGCGGGCTTGCGTTAAGGTTTCCATAGAACCTCTTTAGTACCAAGTTGGGGAAAAGCGGACACAGCCTACTTCGATGATTCTTTTCTACAGCAGGCTTGCACACACGACCGGCAATGCAAGTAGACTATTGCTTTTAAGCACGCGTTTTGCCTTACGGCATTACATATAAACAATTGTTCTCGCTTGAAAGTCGCTTTCAGAACTTCAAGACGGAGAAATGCCTGAATAGGTCTTTGTCACAATACGTGTATGCGGTTACGACGCTCGGCTGCTGACCCGAAAGTCACGGGTACGATGCCGACCGCGGCGGTCGCATTTCGGTGGAGGCGAAATGCTGGAGGCCCAGTGAACTGTGCGATGTCAATGCGCGTTAAAGAACACCAGATGGTCGAAGTTTACCGGAGCCCTCCACAACGGCGTCCCTCATAATCATATCCTGGTGCTGGGACGTAAAACCCCAGATATTATTTCTATGCAAACAGTGCGAGATTCCAATTAAGAAATCGCAGTAAATGGGAAATGGTTGTGATGACTGAAATTCCCCCCGTGCACGTCCTTTCCCTCTGCACATTCACATTCAACGTGTCCATAGAAGCGAGAATTAAATTAAGGGACAGTGAGAAAAAAGCTTGCTATCGGAATCATTGATTGTTAAACTGCAGCGCGCACGAAAATCGATGGAAACAGCCTAGCTAAAGAGGTGGCGCTGATTGCTTAAGCCCTGCGTCGTATGTGAGGGTTTTTGTCTAACAGTGGGTAATTAGGCTACCAGGTTTCCAGACTTTCAGTTCTCTTCTTTAAAAAAGGAACACTCTTGCATTTGAATTTTAACAGCGAAGGTGTTCTTGGTCGAGCTTTTCATGTCCGGGATCCGTGGTAACGCTTCTGGGCATCATAAACGGGCATGCGCCACAGACGTTAGGTAAATCCCACTGCTTACCACTGGCCCACTAAAAATAAAGGCAACAGTTAGCCCAACAAACGGGTATGTCCCACAGAAATCTGTGCGGCCTATCAGAAAACTATCATCATCGTAAACGCGTATGTGCCACAGAAATTGCGTAAATCCCACTACACACAACTTCCTCTAAAAAGGAAGAAGGCAACGGTTAGCCCAACAAATGGCGTGCGCGTTACCATAGTCACACCACTGTCACATGATACTTTGTGGTTATGAAAGGTGGAGGCTATACTATCACTTGAAAGCTTAACAAAGAGCGTTTATAAAGAGCAGTGTGATACAACATATCGGAGCATCTTAAGCGAAGGCCTGTTTTTAAATCTGTGTATAAGATTGGTATAGTCAAGATACAATAAAACTATACTACCACCCCAAAGCTTAAAAAAGAGTGTTTAAATAAGAGCAGTGATACAACATATCTGAAAGACTTCCAGAACATAGAATTGCGTTAGCCTGACGAGGGGAACGTCACTAGCGTCGCTGTTTCATCGGTGTCCTCAAAGCGGAGCTGGTTAAATTTTGATATGTTACTCTGCATAGGGAGGGTACAGGAAAAACAAAGATACGGGTAAATTGGAGATTTTTGTAGTCATGGTTTATGAAGCGCTGAAAGACAAAGACGAAAAAAGCAGAACGCACAGGACTAGCGCTGTCTCGTCGCGTACTTTCTGTTTCTTCGCCTTTAGGTGCTGCGGACCCACGTCACCACGTCAATATTCCAACTAACGCAACTTTCCATTCTATTGGATTTCGTAGCCCGGAAGCCGTTACATCGGCAATGCAACAAAAGAATAAATCAAGATTCAAGGAAAGTGGACTGAAGAAACGAAAATTGGGGAACCACACAAAAACTTCGTTAAAGAGAAACACTCTTCGCTAATCTTGCCTTCCCTATCATTCGTGAAGTCGATGTCGACTTCCGTACTGCCTTCGTGAAGCAATTAAAACGTTGACGCTATTTGCGATATCCTTCATTTATTCGCTCACGGGCTTCACACGTACTATCCTCGTTAAAACCACCTCTTTCTCTCTCTCTCCAACTTCAGTGTCGGCGTGTTTTGCTCAATTTACGCAAAAGACTGAACTGGGTGCCGCATAGTCTGGCGGGACACGAAGGCAATTAACGGAGCCGCCCTGAGAGCGTGCGACTGTCTGTATAGAGTGGGCGAGAAAAAAAGGACTTTTTTGCCGTTCTACGTAATGACTGCAGGGCTGGCTATTTCGGGGCCAGCGCTAATACTATTGTGCTTCGGGCTGTTTAATACGACGAAATTTTGCCGAACGCTTACGCTCATTGGCGCTATAGCCGTTTTTACGACTCTCTTTAATAAGTATGAAACCCTCAGGCACTCGAAGGAACTACAGTCCTCTCCTCGAATATTTAGATCTCGTGTGAGTACTCTAGAAGCAGCCCCCCTCACTTTTTTCTCTCAAGCATATGAAACTGAACTTAGACTTAATATAACCGAAATTAAGGGCGATCAATTCTCTCGAGAACCACCTGCGTACGCTTAAGGTTAGCTACGTTAATGTACTTATGTTCAATATCTACGCTATCCACGCGTGTTGCGGCACATTCCTGCGGTGATGCGCTCTTCTGCTGTGACGTAGTACCTGTCACATTCCTGCTGAGACGTCACTGCAGCGTCAACCAGTCAGCGAGGACCAGATACAGTCATTGGTGCATTCTTCAATTTCCTTTGATATTCAGCGTCAGCTGAACCAATTTGCATGCAATGATGCAGTTTTCGAGTATCTTCTTGGATTTAGAGGAAAACGATGCTTCGCGTGCGCGTAGTCACAACAGCACCAGTGAAATAAACGGAGATAAGGCTTACACAACACTAAGGCTCGACGCGCTTGGGGGTAGTCAGGGTAGGACTGCGCGAATACATGTAGTAGTTGTAATAAGGCGATGGAAAAATTCAAAGAACGCTACCAAAGTGCAGTGTAAGGATGTTCTAAAGCATAAACAAAATATATTTTATATTCATTGAAATACCGGAGTCTCATTGTGTTAATAGATATAACATTTAACGTTAGGCAACTATCGATTCAAAACAAGAAAATATCGAAATCTAGAAGAAAAGTTCATTAACGTCACAGCGCAGTTGTGTGTATTGAGATAAAACCATTCTAAATTTCGCGCTTCTTAGACAAGTTTCAGAAAAAGCAGTTTAAAGCTGCAATAAATGAACGTGTGTGTTATTCGTACAGCAAACCTCAGGTTATTCAGGAACATGGAAGCGAATTAGAGAGCCTTGCCCTACGTTTATTAAAGTTTCAATTAAAGTCTTACTGTGCTGCATCTAGTTTCGTTTCGGCTGCAACGCTTATCGCTAAAGTAGAGCGCATGCAGAGCAGATTGTTTACTCAGTGAAACGCAAAAGGCCGAGTTCGCCGCAGCGTATTCTCTCTCCTATGCCCGAGTCGGTTCACTTCAGCACGCCTCGTGCGTTTGTGAAGATTTGAGCAACTATGTTCATTTTCCTCCGTGTTCTGATATTTCGCTTTTCCTTGGTCTATAGTCTCCCCCTTTTTCTAAACTGAATTTCCTGCTATGTTCCTTTCGCTGCTAATTCATTTATTTTATTTTATTTTGCTTTTCGCAGGGCTAAGTTATGCACCTTCACGGTCGGCCTTGTGAAATGCAAATGTGATTTCAGACTATTCTGCTTTGTTGTTTACATTCCACATTCCCTGTGCGCACGCTCTTGCAATAGGCGTCCCTGCTTAAATTTACACCAGAATTCTGAGTGCATTTCTCAAATATACAAACTCTGCAAGGTTTGAATGACTTTTTAAGCCAATTGTTATACTGGGCATTATTTGGTAGAAATTTATTTTCCGTCATCCGGCTTTCCGTTCCACCTGGTTCTTTCTTTAGCGCTTTTGCTAATGGACATTGTCATTTTTAATAAGAACTTGTTGGGCGAGTTGGTGAGTACTTAACATCGCGATTTTCGCACTAAAAAAGACGAACACATGTGAGAAGACAGGGCAGCGCCTGTCCGTGTCTTCTCACATGTGTTCGTCTTTTTTAGCGCAAAAATTCGCGATTGTCATTTTATTTTCTTCGCTTCAAACGCGGCAAGTGAAAAGCGCTCCTTGATCTCCTCGAAATATGTTTCCCCTCACAATAAGTATCTGTGTCCATAGCTTCTGGAAAAATTAAGCTAACAGCAAACGCTCAACCAAGTCGAGATCCGCAGTACAGGCGTTGTTATAAAGCCTGTCCCTGTGTATCTCGGCTTTGTGAATGACTTTATCTAGTGAAGGGGGGGTGGGGGGGGGGATGAGAACTACTTAAATCTACTGTAGAGCCTTCTGGAAATGTCGCAACATTCCACCTTCAATACGGAGGCGACAGTGCTCATCAGGCGCCTTGTTTCAAACACATGCACCTTTGACTAATGTGTTCTGCTCTTCGTTTCAGCATCTACAGGTAGATGGTGTGGTGTATCGATCGCCGTTCATGCTTCGTCTCTGTACGAGTTTACAACTGGGCCGCATTTGTCAAGGAGCCTGTTGCCCGTGACGCTGGCACCGATCTAAGCATCAAGCTTGACACTCTTTAGGAACTTTATCCTGAAGCCCCATTCTTTCTTGGTACTAACAATGAAGTACGCTCACCGTTAACTTTTGACAAAGCACCATTGTTTTGCCGTACATCAAGCCATGCAATCCGCCCGAATACGAAGAGTTATCGCTTTAGACAGTGGTGATCTCGGTGAATTTCCACCCTTTGATTTGTCACGGACCATTCGCAGTGCAATTTAAATTCCCGACACGATTAATGTGCGGGCGTTTGACAAGACCAAGGGGAGGGCGCAAGCCGAAAAGAATATGGGAATGCATTGACTTTATACGGTGCTTCTCTGTATACGAGCTGACGCGCAGCTTCTGGCCAAAGCACGGCGAATTGACGGACTAAGCAAAGTTTGCCAAACGCATTACGCTTCTTTATGCTGAGAATCCTTGCGAGTAATGTTGCCGCAACATTGCTCGATTACTGTTGCAAGCATGAGGGACAATGTTTCCAGCTATTAGCGTTGCCACAAGCTCGAACTAAGGCTATGCAATAAAAATGAGTGATGTCGTTCATATAAGGTAGGTCAGTACGGAGGCACCAGTTGAAGCCATTTCTCGGAAAAATACCCGCATTTTGTAGCGACGTTCCTGTGATTTCCTTTCCTCCTTTAACGTTCACAGTAAAAAAGAGACTTGGTTTTTCGACTGGATAGGCGGAGAAGACTAATCGACATTTCTTTTCATTTTGTGATATGCAGATATCATGTCCTTGCTCTTTGTCCTCTTCGACAAACTGAGTTCTCCCGCCTATTCATAGTTTTCAGCACTTACGTCCCCTTCTTTCTTTGAATCTCTAGTTCAACTGTCATCTGTCTTTTTATGACTGGAATGCCTCTCCTTGCAGGCCATGAGTCGACGTTATTCTCTGTCTCTCTAGAGTAAATATCTTGGTTGGAACTTTGTCGGCGTCTTTCTTGCCCATTATAGTTTCGCGATAGTGCGGCTTGTCGACTTCCAGCAGCAGAAGCTCCTTGGGTTTCACAGTCTCTCTTTGTAAGCGGGGACCCTTCCCGCCGTCAATATCACACTCTGCTGGTTTTGTAAACACACCGTCGTTCACTTTCGTCTGTGTACAGAGCGAAAAGTCAACAATGAACAGTTTGTGCTATCCATTCTTTCTTGTTTTTCTCTTCTTCTTCTACTCCTGCTGTCTTGGCTGTGCTGAATTCTTCGCTGATATGAAGCGGGGCTTCTTCTCCAGGTTTGTGAAACCTCCGAACTATAAACATTTCGCTCTGGCATCTCTGTCTTTTTTCTTTCCGTGTTCTGATTGTGTTCCTGTAGACATTTATTGCTTCCAATCCTGCGCCAGCTATCATAACCTTGCTCTGTTTACTCAGGCTGTCAGACGAACAAAAAGTTTTGGAGACACCGAAAGTTCACCAAAGCCGTTCATAAGACTCCTGAAATGATAGTAAACCAACATACTCCGCAGTTGTAGGCCCCACACCAAGGTAGAAATGTGTTTTGGCTGATACAATGTCGTGGCGCAAGTCCATGCCTGATACCGATAAACATTTAAAAATGCGTGCCCTGCAGTGGGCGCTCTGCCTCAGTAAGAATGTTATTGTGGCAGAGTACCCTTGGCAGCATGAAGTTATTGCGAGGAAGCCCCTTCGTGCACCGAGAACAACGTTTGATGACCTCGACTTAATAACTTCTTTCTTTCTTTCTTTCTTTCTTTCTTTCTTTCTTTCTTTCTTTCTTTCTTTCTTTCTTTCTTTCTTTCTTTCTTTCTTTCTTTCTTTCTTTCTTTCTTTCTTTCTTTCTTTCTTTCTTTCTTTCTTTCTTTCTTTCTTTCTTTCTTTCTTTCTTTCTTTCTTTCTTTCTTTCTTTCTTTCTTTCTTTCTTTCTTTCTTTCTTTCTTTCTTTCTTTCTTTCTTTGTCTCGAGCCTTTTCAAACTTTTCTGCATCTAGTGTATTTCTAGACTCATTTGTAAGCCTGCTTTGGACATAGTTGGTTGTGAAAATTAGTACCAGTGCGGCAGGCACGGACGTATGAAATTGTGGCTCGTTAGACGCACCCAGAGACCACTCTGAAATTGTCGGTTGTTCGAAATAAGAAGCATAATTCTTGACCATGCTTGCTACTTGTGTACAGCACGTTGCTCAACGCTAACGCAAGCATTGGCGGTGGGCCAGCTGGTGACCAAGGCTACCAAGACCACCTGATAGATGCTGTGGCAGCGTGCCACAGAAAACTGATAAGCTAGGCCTAGGCCATCTTCAGGAGCCAGCAGAAGCAGCAGTGATTGCGGAGGCTGTAGGAATACGCGTAAAGCATGCTTCTTCAGACACGCCGGTAGCTGTCGTCGAGTTCATTTTAGACTCACCGCTGCTTTTTTTTCTTTTTTTTAATTCTGTGCGTTTTTGAGGAATGTATACCTCTCCGAATTGTGTTACGGGGTTTATTTTGATATTTAGGCTATTGGCGTGATCAAGCTACAGTTCCGTACTTGCACAGCAGCAAACGTCAGCATGTGTCAGCATTCTCAGTAGGTTCAGTGAAAGTAGTCAGTATCGTGAGTCCTGCCTTGCTTCCCAATAGAGGTGCGCCACAGGCCGTGTTTAGGGGCTCCTTTAGTCTTAACATTTAGGTTGTTCTGCTTGTCGGTCACTTTCTTTTGGTTTGCTTGCTTCCCGCCGGGAAGTAATAAAAGACGCTCGCTTTTAGATATGGTTGAATCATTGGTCCTTTCACGCAGGTTATTGCGGATTTTAATCAAATATATAACTTCACAAAGCAAATAATAACAAGAAAGAATACCATGCGAAGTATAACAACACAACACCAAGAAACGCAGAGACGCTTTGACTCTATCACCGAGTCAGGAAGGATTATTTTTCTTTATTCTCAGCATGTACATTATGTATGAGAAATGTAGAGCGAGAAATACTCTGAATGATGTATGCAATTCCTATTCACGAGATCAATAGAGCCAGAACTTACTGCCTGGGATCAACGTCCCGACGAGGCGACTACAAGTGTGTGAAACTTCCGGGATGCTCTCCGGTTAAATGTTAGCCGGGGAGACGCCATTCCTGTCGTTTGCATATGTATAGCTGGCGGCTTTGTGGGTATGGGCAGGGCTTTCCAGACATAGAAGAAACATGGGAGTATCACAGCAACTGCTTTGCAGGCGCCACTCTTCGTATTTGCATGCGCTATTGGCGCAGCTGCACTCCTGTGCAAGTGTCTCGCAGCAATTTGACAATAAGCCTTCCAGGTTGGGCTGGTCGCGCGATCATTTCCCTGTTAGTTCGTGTTCGGATGACGACAACCTATCTGGAATGTCACTGCGCTAGCGAAGAAACTCCATCTATTAAATTAGAAGTAAGTTGAAGAAATTAAAGCTGCATTCTAGTGATATGAATGTTTCCTTAGGCCAGTCGTCATTATTTATGATAATGGTAATACTTCATGAAGATTGGTAAGGTCTCCGTGGATGTGCCTTTGAAACTTCAGGCGATGGCGAATAAAGGTACATTAAATCTCCATGATGGCGTCGTGGCTGCATTGATTTTTCTAGTTAAGTCACTGTGAATGCCTTATGTGCGCTTCTAATAAATTACACCATGAGAATGATATGGTAGGTCCTGTGTTATAATTATTTGTATAATATTATTCATATTTGCGGAACATATAGCAGCTTACTAGTTACACATGTTCAGTTATAACGAATACTGTATATTATACAGTAGTCGTTATAATTGAAGTGGTCGTTATACAAGTTGTTGATCACCCTGTGTAATATACACGGTGATCAACATTTTTCTTGTTTTTTTTATGCTCTGGGAGGCAGCAGCACACTTTTAGGATCTACTTGGTGCATATTATCAGAAAAGAAGGATTGCGCAAAAGAACACAGCACACCAAGGACAAAGATGACGACACCTGCGCAAGTGTCGCCGGTCGTTTGCGCTGGTGTCGTCATCTTCGTCCTTGATGTGCTGTGTTTTTTGCGCAACCCTTCCTCTCCGAGGGGTACGGGATGACAACATCTTCAAATAAGTTTTGTGGCCATGGGAGCGAAAAACGATACAATAATTATCGCTGTCAGCTCCCCAATTGACTTTATTGAATAATTACATTTCTAGTGACTGCAGTGAGCGGGCATTTTTGCATTGAAAAGTTACTGGCAGTCGTGTTCTTAAGCAGGTCTACTTGATAGAATTCTGCTAGCGTGCCCGTGCTCGGACATATCCGGCTGCAGATTTTAATCACCGTTTGTATGACTACGCAAGCAAGATAGTGAGTATCGGTGGAGCAGTGCTTAGTGATATAACGCGGCTATTGCGTGCAGCGTTCAGTCTGTTAACGTCATCCCTGGATTTCAGCAGCCAAGATTGAAAGACAAACAGTTGTCATCTTGGCCTGTGCATGCGCGTTGTGGTCAGCTATTTATTATTATTATTATTTTTTTTTACGTATGCACAAGGTTGTGTTTTTCAACACATCACCTTGTGTTTTGGTCTTGTCTTATTTAACTTACTGGCTTGAAAAGACAACATCACTTGTCGAAGCATTGGCTCCAGCGACACATATCCGGCTGCAGATTTTAATCACCGTTTGTATGACTACGCAAGCAAGATAGTGAGTATCGGTGGAGCAGTGCTTCAAGGATCTTTCATATTTTTATGTAAGATCACTAAAAACTACTCGGGCTTTATGAAGGCGAAAAGGCTCAAAGAAGGTTTTTGACTGTGCGAGTAAGGGCCTCTCAGCAAGCGTCAACGTTCCGTCCCTATTTTTCTTCGTTTCTGCACCATCCCTCTATTAAACATAAGTGAAGCAACCAACTGCACGGGGTTAAACCCTGGCTAACCGTTGTATATTTTTGTTTTTCATAATGTTTCCTGCCTAGGATACCTCGTCAATGCGTGTCCTACTTTTCTCTTGTGGCTTCACTCCCCTCCAGTTTCATGTGAAAGCGAACTCTCTGAGAGAATACAGTGACAGAAAAGAAGAAGAACGAAAAACAATTGAACCTCAAAGATGAGGATGCCGCAGCGGTATTGCACGGGATATAGGGTTCCTGTCGTAAACGGCGAGCGCGTCTCTATCTTTTCATTCCTTTCGCTTTCGTTTGATCGGAGCCTGCGTGCGTGGGTTGAACCAGCGCCCTTACGGAAAGCTCTGTAAAAGAAAGAAAAATCGGCCCACCGAGACCGATTGATCTTCCTCTCTCAACAACCATGCTCCATTTGCCGGTGGATTTTTTTTTCTCGTCTTCCCTATAGTTAGTAGGGTAGTTTGTTTTCCTCTACCTTCGTCTCATTCTACGTCTCATTCCTTAACAAATTCTTCACTGCGCAAAAAGGAAACCGATTGTGACCGTGCTTTCATTATTGGCCTTCCATTCTACGTTCTCAGTTATGTGTATCCATCATTCTCTCTCCGTAAAGAACGGCTAACAACGGCTAAGTAGCTAACACTCGCGATAACGAGAGTGGAGGTGAGGATGTTTATTACGTTGGCTCGTTATAAGCTGAGCCAAGGAATTTTGGAGGAAGGAAAGAACAGAAAGCTGTAGATTTAGGCCTTGTCAAATTGAGTGCACTCAGACGGATACTTGAAAGCCTTGCGTTTCTCCGTGTTCAATCGTGAAGGCTAATTGATGGTATCAGCACCTCGATAACATATTTTTTCTTTGGTTCTTTTGCGGGCTAAAGTAGGAGGGATACCTCAGCTTCCCTAGAACCCTTTATGCTTTGCGTTTCATTAGGGCGCTATGCTTGCAGTGTTTGCCTGCGTTGGTAAGGTTTAACTATACTCTATTGCTCGTTACGTATCTGCGCTGCGGAATATACACGAAGGTCGTGCTTTTTATGCGCAGCTGTGCAGATTTTCGATGCACCACCGTGTTGCTTATTTGACCTTCTCTGACGCTTGCCTTCTTTTTTTTTTTTCGGTGTAAATAAACGTTTATGAACCCCGTTTCCTGGCTTATGATAGGAGAACTGGCGCTTTAGGAAAAGTATACAACTTCCAAATCAAAGACAAAATACTTCAGTTGAGAGCCTTGATGTTTGTTGATGTTCCATATCTCCCGCCTGTATTGTAAGCGACGTGCAGCTCAAAACAGAGCGTAAAATTTTTTCTGCAGCTTATTTGCGAAAACAACTACCTCATTATGAAGCATACGTAGTGAGATACTGTAGCATAATGTCTGCTCGAGTGTTTTTTCGCGTGGAGCTAAAACTTAAGTAGACAAATCTTTTTCGTACCGCCGTCATTAAAATTTGGTCGCTGCGGCCACGATTACCGACCTTGTTGCTAAGCAGCGTGACGTCATCTGGACTGAGCCACCACACCTGTTTAACAATTTCAGTTTTAAGAAACAAATTAAACTAGCTGAGAATAACTCGATAGATTGTGCAATGCTTTCTTATCCTGTTTCTCGTTTCATAAAAATTATTTCTTAACTGCAAGGAATAAAAACACCCCAAGCTTTTTTCGATGACGAGGTCATTGGTGATTAGTAACAGTACGGATGTTCCATCAGTTTCAATAAAGCTCGTGAACATCCAAGAGCACTTGCACTAGGGTTGCTCGCTGGTAATATACATAAAAAAAAATTTAGTAGCAGGTCGCTTTTCTCACATGCCGTGGCGGTCGCATTTCGATGGAGGCGAAATGGTAGAGGCCCGTGTACTGTGCGATGTCAGTGCACGTTAAAGAACACCAGATGGTCAAAATTTCCGGAGCCCCTCCACTACGGCGTCTCTCATAATCATATCGTGGTTTTGGGACGTAGAACCTCAGATATTATTATTATTATTTTCTCACATGATTTCAAAACATTGTAAAAAAAAACATATTTAAACACACTATGCCACATCGCTTAGTCGTTCATATGCATTCCCATCCTTAACACTTGACCGAAAGTCTGTCTCTCAAAAGCATCGTCTCGGTACTCGTGTGAGTCAAAATGCATGCAAACATTGAATTCAAGAGGAGTCGCTTGCGTGCTATTTGACGTTGTACCGAGAACGTTGTTCCCTCTAGTGACTGCGAACACGCTTTCTCCGCCCCGCCTTACTTAGAGGGTAAGCACCAAAACGTAGGCACTCGCGTAACTCAATTATACGAGCATATTTGCACACTAGCCTTCTTTAACGTTGCTTTCGACGTCATCATTTTGTTAGCTGTGTCCTTCTCGTGCGCTGGTTCGTGTTTCATCTCTTACCAGCAGGACAGCAAAAGCGGCGAGAGCGCTCGCACAAAGAAGTCAATCTCATTCCGCTCTTTTCTTGCTCTTTTGTTTCTTCACGCAGGAGACCAAGGAGATTACTACTTTCACTTCACTTCGCATGCCTGGTTGCGACGCCCGCGTACTAGCAACATTGCAGCCTGCTCGCGTTTCTGTCGTCCCAATTTTGATTCTTCATTCCGAATAACAAGGCGCGTAGGTACGTTATGAGAGGAAAGGCCCTTGTCGCGTGTTTGCTTGTGTCGGCTTCTTTGCAACACAATTGAGATTTGGGCTGAAGATATACGAAACTGCGATTTTCTCGTGAAGTGGGTGTCTGTGCGTGCTCAAGCGTATAGGCGCTGCCTTCTTGAGTTGCCAATTGTTCAAAGGTATCATACCCCATGATGCCTCTTTTTCTTGCTGTGTACTCATTTGGCTGTGTACTCGATCAATCATCTTGTGTTAAATGGTATACCTTAATAAGCCAAGTACCAAGTTCGCGTTGCTGGGAGATGGTATGGTGAGCGCTTGTGTAGCAGAATGAACACTGTAAGGGAACAGACGATATACACGGCAAATGAGGACGGGGCCTACAGCGGTGATTTCAGTGGTCTGCATGAACAGATAAAATTTCAGCTGTATAGCATTTTTTCGCTTGCCTGTGCACACACAAAAAAAGGACAGGAAAAAAAGAATTAAAAAAATTACGGTGTGTACAATCTCAGTACTTGTGCGGCAGGCCACGCTTGCTTTAATTTCACAGTATATTTTATTTAGAGCACTGCAGGCACTCTTTGCCTGGAGCTACGCAGACACATGAACTCCACGTCCGACGTGCGTTGCCTGGCCTGAGGCTGAAAGTGGTCCGCAAATGACATCGCTAGCCACGTTTCCTCAGCGGTAACCAAAAAACCACTCGTCTTATCACGTTTTTCTTTTTCTTTTTTACATAAGCCTAACGGCATCGCAGTTTTACCACCGTTTCTTCGTGTTTTTAAGATTGCGTCCTTATCAGGGCGAAAAGCGTAGTATAGTCAAGGAGTCCATAAAGGTGCGTTACGCACAAGGATAAACTCCGACCACCCTGAGGCGGACATGGTGTAGTATTCCTTAATCTATCGAGCAGCAGCTCGAAAGGGAGGAAGGAAATGAAAGGCGAAAGAGACGACATCGGCCGTTGCCGTGTAACAGGAGAGTCGCTGCGTGTAGCCGGGTGCCTGCGTTGAAGCGCGAACGAGAGCTTGGAGCAATTTGTAGCAGGAGCTGCGGAAGTAGAGGCCATCCTTCTGTTGCTTCTTTATTTTCGTCTCTCTGAATCGCAAGTTCTCATCTTTGGTTTACATTATTCTATTCATTGCGTCACGAAAATGCCGAAGGTTCCACTAGTTCCAGTCTCAACTTACGCAGCTGGCTGCTCGCGTCACCAGCGCCATTCTAACGTGCTTTGTAGCTTCATTTCCGCCTATATATCGATTTTCTTTCTTTCTTTCTTTCTTTCTTTCTTTCTTTCTTTCTTTCTTTCTTTCTTTCTTTCTTTCTTTCTTTCTTTCTTTCTTTCTTTCTTTCTTTCTTTCTTTCTTTCTTTCTTTCTTTCTTTCTTTCTTTCTTTCTTTCTTTCTTTCTTTCTTTCTTTCTTTCTTTTCTACAATTCACCGGTGGTAGAAAAACAGCGGCTCACACGCGTAGTGGGCTTGTCACTCTACATACAATTTTTTTTCGGCACCTTTAATCGGCTGATTCAAGGCCCCTTCTCACGTGTGGAGAAAAATGCGTGTTTTCTTCATAAACACTGTAGGGCTGTCTAGAGAGTGCTACTTCAATTGAGACGCCGCAAGTACACCGAAAGCATATGCTTGTCCATAATGCATCCATTATTCCAAAACTACTCAAGAAGTTCGAGCTGCGTGTTCCAGCGCTATTCAAACTAGCCTAGCGACACTTATTCGTTAGATATTTAGATTATATCAAGACTTGAGGTTGCTACGCATGGACGCAGCGACTCTTTATGAAGCCGCTTTGATCCCCTTTGAAGGCCCTTTGTAACGTTAGGGTTAGACCCTGATTTTAACAATATACGTTAGTTCAGTGGATTGTGCGTGCGTGTGTGTGTTTGTGTGTGTGTGTAATAATAATAATGTCTGGGGTTCTACGTCCCAAATCCACGATATGATTATGAGGGACGCCGTAGTGGACAGCTCCGGAAATTTCGACCAACTGGTGTTCTTTGAAGTGCACTGATATCGGACAGTACACGGGCCTCTACCATTTTGCTTCCACTCAAATGCTACCACCGCGGCCGGGATCGAACCCGCGACCTTCGGTTCAGCAGCCAACCACCGTAGCCACTGATCCACCGTGGCGGACATGTGTGCGTGCGTGTGTATGTGTGTGTGCGTGTGTGTGTGTGTGTATTTGTGTGTGTGTGTGATTGTGTGTGCGTGTGCGTGCGTGCGTGTGCGTGTGTGAGTGTGTGTGTGTGCGCGTGCGTGCGTGGTGCGTGTGTGTGTGTGTGTGTGTGTGTGTGTGTGTGTGTGTGTGTGTGTGTGTGTGTGTGTGTGTGTGTGTGTGTGTGTGTGTGTGTGTGTGTGTGTGTGTGTGTGTGTGTGCGTGCGTGTCCCCCCCCAACCCCCCCCCCCCCCCAACTCCCCCCATCCCACCGGCATTCGGCACCCGTGATTGTCTTTCAGCCGTCCGCTGTCACTGGGTCCATGCTTGGGGTTTCCCAAAGGTTTCCAATATGTCTTTTGTCACCTGGACGATTTTCCCGCACTCTAACAGAACGTTATTGAAGACTTCTTCTCCCACCGTAATTCCGTGTCGGTGATTCGCCTCAACTCAACGTCACTTGGTCGTTCGAACCACGAGGGGTAATTGGGTTTCGGAATCCATTTGTCATCGGGATAGCCTCTACGTTGTTCTGTAATAACATAAACACGGTAACCTGTCCAGAAAGATGAACGTGGTCAAGTAAGTGGTTTCCTGGCGACTGCAAGGCACATTTAGTTCCAGCTGACCTGTTATTTTTATAATTTTTTTAGTCTTTGAGGTTCAGAACAGTCAGGAAAACTGGTAGCGCCTTACTTTTAGTTTGACTGTTACTGATGTCCTTTCTCGATAGACGCTTGGCGTTGAGAGCTTGCCATTCACAATAACGCCACCTGAGTTTATTTGGGGACCACAGCTGAAAACAACTTTACGCTCTGGTTGCGAACGCTATCACTTCCCATACCGGCGCTCCCCGAAAGCCTTTGCTGCCTAGAGTCGTAAATACTTGATGGTTACTGAAAGAAAAGAAACTGTCGCTTAAGAAAGAAACGCAATGCGGAAATACGAATTGCAGGGTAAACAGTGCTGGTCCGCGGCCGCAGCCCGAATCTTGTGTGGTCTGGAGAAAATGGGAGTCAACTTGTTCTTTCGGTGTTATTAATAAACAAGCAAATGTTGAACGGTGCAAAAAGACAAAAAGAAAAGTGTGTCATTCTTGGTATATCGATCCACACGAGATACTGGGTGTTTGAAGAAGCAGGGTAATCTTGCAGGAACTGTGCTTCCAGATTAAATATGAGGGCGGAAGCGTAGGTTTTAGGAACATTTATGTAAAGACAGGATCCATGTGAAGCAGATAGCTGTGCTCAAAATTTGCGCGTGTGAGTCAAACCAAAAAGAAAGAACCCTCTGAGGACAGAAAGCGGTCAAAAAGAGAAACTGCAAAACATCTTCAAAGCTTCTACACTACACTGGTCTGCCCTATCATGCCTAGGTAGACCGGTAAGAACCAACGTAATGATCGCAGTAATCTCCACATCTACCAACCGCTAGTAGTATGTGGCGAAGGAAGCAGAAAAAACGAACTGGGCGGTTAACTGGAAGAGAAAGGAAGCAATCTACTGGTGATTGCAGCATCCTGTTGAGAAAAAAGACATGGTTGATCCCTCCGTCATAGGAATCGGTATAACACAAAAGTGAAACGTGTCCTTACAGAAGTAGTTGAATGTTTACTGTACAATATAAGAAAGCTTGCACAATGTCTATTGGTGTTTGACAGTTATAGCACAGTGTGACGTGGATGCATCCACGTTGGCGCTTGGTGGTACATCTGTATCCCGACGACTAACGTCCATGATGAATGCTTAAACAAACCCTTGTGGTCATAGACGCTTGTGGTAGTTGTACGGTGAGAGCGGAATCAGAGAAAGGGGTGTAACAGCCAGAAGAGCCTCACTGATTGGATGCCGAACTTGGAATAAGGTCGCCAACTCGCGGCATGTTGGAGTTATTGAACAATGCTGCCCGACCAGAGGGAAACGCAACGCACGTCGTGTCTTCCCCGTTGGCCGACTGTGATTTTTCGCAGCGAGCTTGAGTTGGGAACGCGGAGCTACGGCCACGCGAAACACTCGCGCGTCGCAGAGCTATTTTTGGTACGGACGGATGCTATGAGAGAGGCCGACGCTGGGGGTAAGGTCGCCACCTGGCAGTTTGTTAATGCGTCGACAAAATTGCACTTTTCCTATTCGAAACGCGCCGAATGGGACGGACGCGTAGAAACGACGCTTTCAAGGAACTAATTGTGCATTTCACGGTGATAATGCATTGCTTCACTTCAGCAAGAGCACTGTGAGAGGACATTAGTAGATATAAAAGGCTTGTTTTTAAAGCCTACCCAGTATGTGACCGTGGCGCAGTGGCTAGCATGCCCGGCATCTCTTGTAGCGGGCCAAGAGGTCGTAGGTTCGACTCCCGTTGACGGGACGTTTTGTCTTCTGATCGTGTGTATTTTTTGACGTCATTTCCGTGACGGAAATACGTCACTTAAATCTTGGTGGACCCCGGCATAAAACACTTTCGTGTTAAAAAAAGAAAAAGGAAAATTGGCCTTGGTCGATCAATATTTCTTTTCTGATGGCAACACTGTAGCAGGGTAAGGAACCAGCGCGGTCATGGGCAAGGCTGTTCACGTGCACCATTTCGTCTCATGTGAAATCCTTCTTAGGGCAACACATTAATTAACGGCAGCAACACTTGCGACAGCCGTAGCGACCATTGAAGCAACCAGCCTCGACTCGAATGCCAGGAAAAGAAATGACGAATGAACAAATGAACATCACGATACACCTATTAGACCAGGTGATTGTAGACGGGAAACAAGCTGTGTCGAGAATTACTACAAGATATGCCCGCAGAATGAAGCTTCGGTCCTTCTTCGCTTCGACGTGCGACAGTTCCACTCACTTTATTGAAGGAAAACGGCGGCAGAAACAAATAAATGACTTTATTATGAAATGTAGAAAAGAAGAGTAGAGTAATGATGAGTTCCCGCTCTTATTCTGCCACAAGCGACTGTCTCTTGCTTGAGCAAAAAACGTTCAGCGAGAAATTCATGCTATACAGCAGGGGTCTCAAACACGCGGCCCGCGGGCCACATGCGGCCCGCCGGGCTCTCGGTTGCGGCCCGCGGTCCTCATATGACTGTCTTTGCCCCTCGTATTTTATTTTATTGTTCTTATTAAGTATGTTCCTGAGGTACACAGACCTGTCTGGTTTAACGCATTGTTGCGTGAGGCATCCCATGTGTTCATTTTGTTTTGAAACATAACCGTGAAACAAAAATTATATTTCACAATCGGCGTTCACATTTGAGTGTTTCGAGATCGGTATCGACGTGTTTTTTGGAGTCCTGGCACCGAACCTCCTTCAGAAATTACCTGTGTATGAAATATGGGAAAATTTTCTTTCAATTGACAGCGTTTTCAAGCAAGTTGTACAAATTCCCCCCCCCCCCCCCAATATTCCCCCCCCCCCCGCTTCTACCTTCTTCATTGCCCCGGCCCTTACGGGACTAAATTGCATGACTGCGGCCCGCAGGCTGAGTTGAGTTTGAGACCCCTGCTATACAGGATACCAGAACGCCAAACGCACTTTGTACAAAGACACGGGAGAATAAGAAAAGCTTGAACGCAATTAGGGAAGAGCTCTTGGGTTATTAAAAAAAATCTAAAATTCACGAGAACATTCTTGTTCCAAGTCCATCCACCCCTGTTATCCCTGTTGCCTGCTTCCTCTTCCTGTTTCCGCAGCTGCTGTTTTGTGATATGTACTCTCGTCACTTTTTCTTTTCGTTCTGAGCGGCTCGTTTTCTATTTTGGCACTGGGTGATTCGTCCTTTTAGTCTTATTGCCTATTTTTCTACAACTGCTCCTGGCGCTCCTTTTTTTTTTTTTTTTTTTTTTTTTTTTTTTTTTGCGTGCCATGCGATGTTCCAGCGATTGCTGGAGTAACACTCTTGCAAATATTCGTGATAATGATGGGCTAAAGAAAATGTCGCGGCTGTTTTTTTCCTAGCTGGAACTTTATCCATCAGGGTGAGGCAGATTAAAAATTCCGGGAGAGCACAGCATAGCGTACTGCTCTAATTCTTTTTTTGTTATTTTTTTATTTACTATAGTGACGATCCACCGAGTTTTTAACAAGGACATCCAGCTCGGTGGAGGAAATAGCGCTGTGCAGGACAAACTTTGAGAACATACAAACATATAGAAGCCGAACGAAAAGTCTAACATTTTAAAACGTGCACTGCACACGATGCTCGGTTCGTGTGCTGTCCATGTAATGCTCGCTGTGGGAGAAACGAAAGGAGGTTACCACATGTCTGTGCTTCTGCATCCATGCCGTCGGCGTTGGCCAGAATAAAGTTGTGCCTGGGGCTTATTAATAAGGTGCGGTGGCTTCTCCACAGGATGCGCAGGAACTCTGAAGGAAGTGCTGCCTAAGGAAAGATCCGCGCTTAACCAAAAAGATTGTTTCAAAGTATTAATAATGCCACCGAGTGCTTCGTAGCTTCCTGTATATCTGGCAAATGCCTCCATCTGTCGTTAAATCAGATCCAAAACTAGAAATTGGTGGGTACTGTCCAGCTGGCTCTGGCGAAATGGAGGGTCTAAGGGGGGGAAATTCATGCACAAGGTTTTTAGTTCGTAAGATGATAAGATGATTTATGCCATCGGCCATCCACATTCGCTATTGATACGTCCGCCCTCGCCATTGCCTGAAAATTTCTTCTTCGAGGTGGCCGGAACAACGCTACTCTGTGCTGGTCGGCTAGAGGCATTCATTAGCGGTAGACTTCACACATAATTGAATTAGTGGGCACTGTTATTAGCCGTCGTGAAATTATGAAAATACCTGACTCCCAGCGCGGCGATCGATATCGATTGCAGGAAACTGGAGTTGGCGAGTTGCGTTCCGAGAATGCAGTCATCGGAACGCAACGATTCTCTTCATTCAGGCAAAATGTTGCTCGTCTCTACGTACCGCTTATGCATGCATCGAATGGACGGTCGTGTTACGCCCATCTGTGAGAGCCGGCAGACCACGGCGGTAACGTTATCCGCGGCTAAAGATTCGTTTGCTCAACACGCGTTTCGTTGTTTGGTAGTTTCCAGAAACACTCTCTACCATAGGCCTGCCACGTAAAATCCATAAACGGAGGTCGCGAAAGGAGAGCGATCTAAAAAACTGGAGAGGGGCGAGGCATGTAGGGAAGGATGTTTTAGCTCCACTAACGTGAAACCTGGAGAGGGGCGAAGCATGCGGTGTTTTGAGAGAGATTTCTTTGATGAGCCCCCCCCCCCTCCTCATTTCTTTGATGAGGAGGGGGGGGGGGGGGGTGTACGCCAATGATCTCAGAAAATGTAGGTACACAGGAGGTGTCGTGTGGTTTATTTGCAACCACCGAATGCAGATGCCTCTAATTGGAACTGCGTTTACGAGAAATGCTTTAACTGTACGTCACTGCCACTGCATCTTTGAGAGCTTCGTATTCTTTATGGAAGCCTCAGAACGTTACTCCGTTAACATACTCCGTCCACCGCAGTATAAATGCGGCCAACGTGATTGAACATCGATTCTGACAAGTTACCACCGGCAACGCGCTGAACGACAATGACGACCGTTTGTAGACGTCTTTTCTTCAACTCAGCGAGGCAGACCGTGATGTCCCATAATTAAACCAGAATTTGTATCGCAAAATGACTCTTCGAGTATAATTGACCCGACATTAGAGTAAATGGGAGTCAAGATTAACGTTGCAAACATTAGCTAACACAGGCTTTTCCACAGTTTTAGTGTCCTTCGCGTGGGTGAAATTAAGCCATAGCGCAGCTACACGTGCTGTAGAGACAGAAAGAGAGAGAGAGCGGGGAAGAGAGAAAAAGAAAGAGAGCAGAACACTCGCGCGAGATGTGAACAACAAGAAAGAAGTTTCCAGAGTGCCCGGGGCCTTTTTATTTTTTTACATACTTATATGAAGAGTCGTTATAGGTGGCTATCGCCCGAAAGCACACATGCGTTGTGCGAAATTTCGTCGCATTAAAATTGCCCGGAGCATAATAATATAACTGCTTAGCGCCGGCCCCTAAATATCCAGCGCTGCACTGATTGCTTAGAACTGCGAAAAAGCCAATTCCTCCTCACCCCACTCCATGAGCACTTGCATGCACGCAGGACGCCTCCGTTAATTGCCGCTGTGTTCCATCGGTCGATGTAGCTCTCAGTTCGGTCGGTGGCGTAAATTTAGCGAAAGACGACGAGGGAGTTTGGGAAATTAGGGCTGACTGAACGAGGATCGGATGTACGCGCAGCTAGCTTGAGAATTATAGAAAAAAAAGGACACAAAGGCAACCTCTTAATTGCTTTGTAAAAGAGATATCCACACCAATATCGACTGCCGTTGTTGCAGAGATGCTCAACAAGGAAGAATTCAAATAGCAAGTGCATCTATCTATCTATCTATCTATCTATCTATCTATCTATCTATCTATCTATCTATCTATCTATCTATCTATCTATCTATCTATCTATCTATCTATCTATCTATCTATCTATCTATCTATCTATCTATCTATCTATCTATCTATCTATCTATCTATCTATCTATCTATCTATCTATCTATCTATCTATCTATCTATCTATCTATCTATCTATCTATCTATCTATCTATCTATCTATCTATCTATCTATCTATCTATCTATCTATCTATCTATCTATCTATCTATCTATCTATCTATCTATCTATCTATCTATCTATCTATCTATCTATCTATCTATCTATCTATCTATCTATCTATCTATCTATCTATCTATCTATCTATCTATCTATCTATCTATCTATCTATCTATCTATCTATCTATCTATCTATCTATCTATCTATCTATCTATCTATCTATCTATCTATCTATCTATCTATCTATCTATCTATCTATCTATCTATCTATCTATCTATCTATTGTCGGTTTGTATGGCTGGGCTCCTCATAAGACGCGCAACGCTACGAAGGCATAAAACCCGAACCCCCCCTGCTCCGTCCTATCTCCTTGCTATGCACCGGGATAATCATGCACCCTAATGAAGGAACGAGAAAAATCGATCATAAAACCAAGGGGAGAGACGAATGGTACACCCAAAAGGGCGTGTAAGAGAGAATAACATGCGCGCTAGAGAGATCGAACGGAAGCCAATCTGGATTCCGCGGTGCTGAACAGGCCGTTTGACCGTTGTTAGAGGAAGGTAGTGCAATAACACGCAGAGGGGAACCATCGAGACGAGAGATAACGAAGTAAATACGGTGGACACGGAACGATCGAATCCACGTGAGGCCAATATCTGAACCAGCCCCACGAGCCAGAGTAAACACCGAAGCTAGGGAACGATCCAGTCATCTGGAATCTGATTGGGCGCTGAAGGCAGAGTAGGGATGCGTTCTTCTCTGTGCGTCTTCTGCGAATGAAGAAATGAAGAAGGGGACGAGTGGATGTACGGCCAGCTGTTAATTATACGCGGGAATTAGCTGCTGACCATGTCGGGGGGGTGTTAAACAATGTTACCCGAGGCGGAACTAATTCGGCTGCTGCGCGGAATGCATTAATGCAGCTACAAACAGAACGAATGACAGCTTCCCAGGCGAAAGAACGCCGTCGTCCACGGAGAAGCATATTGGAAAAGTGCGTAAATAGCACGCGTGTCTTGGTGTCGCATTCGCTGTGAACAATAAAAGTCTGGTGTCGCATTCGCTGTGAGTAGCAAAAGCTACTAATGTGCTGGACTGCAGTCAAGTCGATTGCTTCATTTGGTTTCCTTATGTCTATCTCGATCGCGATGACGCGAAATGTTTGGATTTCTTTTTAAGAACGCACCTTAATGCTGAATGTAGGAGAAAAGAAAAGGAACCAGAAAGTCACACAAATAGTATACATTGTACGGCATAGTAAAATGTTGCGTTCATTATGCATGATTCGGTAAAACGAGGTACAGCGCGCTTTCATGGATATATTGTGTTCAACGCAGTAAAGCGTGACGGCCTCAGTCTAAAAAGAAAAAAAAATTAAGGCAGCTTTGCACTAATGGGGCCAAGACTGAAGGAAGTGCGGAGCTAGGCAGCCTTCCTTGTTTCTCTACAGTTTTCTCTTTCTCTCCTCCTGGATTTCTTTCTTGTTCTCTATTCCAGCTCTTTTTTTTTGTTTAGTTCCATTTATTTCTATTTTTGTTCCTATTTTTTTCATTTCTCTCCCTCTCTTTCTTCTCCCCGCTTGCTTCCTCTTTTTGAATTTTTATACGTGGTTTTGCCTGCGCTAGAAGAACTAGAGGAAAAAGACTTCTCTTCGGAGTGAACGCGCGCTCAATATGCTACAATTGGCTATGCTGTATGCGGTTTTGCCTGCGATAATATGATTGTCAAGGCACTCGAAGGACAAGAGGAACAAGACTTCTCTTTGGCGCGAGGGCGCGCTCAATATTTCTTTTATTTTTATTTTATTTATCCATACTGTTAGCATACATGCCGAAAGAGGAGTTGCTCAATTGGGCACAAGTTCATGATTTTCAAAAATCAATACAAATGGAGGACAAACTCTCACAACATGAAACAAAGGAAGTAAAAAAATAACTCAAAATGATATGCTACAGTTGGCTATGCTATATGTCGTTTCACCTGCGTTATTATAATTGCCAAGGCGCTCGAAGAACAAGAGGAAGAAGACTTCTCTTTGGCACGAGCGCACACTCAGATGGCTATGCTATCTGTGGTTTTGCCTGCGTTACGCCATGCGACGAGAACACCACACGATCACAGCCTACGACAGCCCGGTCCCTACAGAGTACGGCACTTAAAATGCGCAACAAGACGCCGCCAGCAAAGTACGTGTGCCTTCGTGATAGGTACAAAAGGGAGAAATAATGACTTAAAGCAAACGCACATATAACTCATCTATCCATTCAAACCGCAGTTACTATTCCATAGTTCACAAGAATCACCATAATTCCCCAGAAATTCGCTTGCGATACTTATTCAACGAGGGTTTTCCGCCTGCCCTGAGTGTTATTCGTTATAGGGACGGGCGCGCTCACATTTTCCTGTGCGTCGTGTACCTCGTGAGCAGCTGGGATCGACGCGGCACCTAGCGAACAAGATCTCAACCACGCACTTTTTCTACGTGGCCTCTGTGATCCTTTTCGACGGCCCGACTAAGCGGAATGTCAACTCTAGGAATACACCAGGGCAGACCAACGCCAACGTGCGAGTGATACTACTAGACACCTAAGCCAAGGATTAGTGGTCACCTCCAATTCATCCACCAGCAGGTGACGATTCCCTGTTAAAGAACAGCCGGCCGTTCGAGTTTACGGACTGAGTCCCATCTGCATTCCTCCTCTAGTCGGTATCATTATCGCAACCACCATCGCCTTGAAAACGTGGCTTCCTTCAACGGCTCTTACGCGCTGGCGTGCGCGATGTTTCTTGAAAAATTCGCGCCCATATTGGTGCCATCCATCTTCGCAAATATCCGAGATGGAAACGACGCCGACAGCTGCTCGAGAATCCAGGCGGAGGCGACGATCGATGGCGATGACAATAATACGTGGAAATTGCCGGTATTTTCTGGAACCACAGCTCTTCAACACTCTTCGCTGGCATCAGGTTTCCAGAATTCTTCAGATACCTTTTTCTTTTGTAGTTCTTCTTGAGCCAAGAAGCACCGTCTTCCAATAGAGCAGGAAGAGACAAGCTCCTCGCCTTAGTCGCGTCTATGTCTTTTTTTTGTTTATTTTAATTCTGTTGCACGTTGTCTCGGGCACCCCGCTTGGCTCAGAAAATTGATTCCGAGAGGAAGCGCTTTCGACAAAAGAGAAAGGAAAGTGGTGGAAAATGCCTATCGGCGCAGGCCATGTTGTAAACGCCCTGGCCATATTAAGAGAAGTGTTCCTGCTTCGTGGTGCTTCTTCAAAGGCGTTTACACATTTTATGCATTGAATGTAGCGTTTGCCTAGGCGCTCTAATACATTATCTATGCACCCACTAAAGTGCAAATTTCAACGCTTCTTTCTTTCTTTCTTTCTTTCTTTCTTTCTTTCTTTCTTTCTTTCTTTCTTTCTTTCTTTCTTTCTTTCTTTCTTTCTTTCTTTCTTTCTTTCTTTCTTTCTTTCTTTCTTTCTTTCTTTCTTTCTTTCTTTCTTTCTTTCTTTCTTTCTTTCTTTCTTTCTTTCTTTCTTTCTTTCTTTCTTTCTTTCTTTCTTTCTTTCTTTCTTTCTTTCTTTCTTTCTTTCTTTCTTTCTTTCTTTCTTTCTTTCTTTCTTTCTTTCTTTCTTTCCCACGAAGCTTGCTTAAATCTAGAAGGCTTAGTTTTCTAATTTACGTGAACAGCATTGCTTTCTAAATAACCACATAGCACAGAAAAAGGAGAGCAGAGATATCTCGCACAACCAAACAGTGAGCCGCTTATCATATGCAGCAAAAATGATCAGGTTTACACATAATAAAGTACGAAATGGGATAATTATTTGTGTGTGAGCTAATGATATGGTGTTTACACTTCCATCGAAGGGCTAGAAGCAAACTTAATTGGAAGGTACGGTGTACGCCATACAGCTCTCTCTATTTTCTTCTCTTTCCTCTCCTCATGAGGTACGACTCGATTGCTCTTAAGTGCGAACAAAACAGCAACACAACGTTTCAAAGCGCTATAACGGCCCGCTTACTTCTTTGCTAGCGCAGTTGTAGCAAATGCAACGCAGAGTCAACAACGAGAAGTTTATTGAGAATCACGAAACACATTAATCACGATGAAGGGAAAAGCACTTATTCTTATTGCGAAAGAAAAAAAAATTGAAACGACAAGCGCCCATTAAACATCATTTTTAAGGCGAACGCGCTGTCGCGAAAGAGAGTGTAATGATCGGCGGAGGGGTGACACCGCTAATGTTTGGCGTTTTACATGGAGTGCTAGAGGAAGCAAGCCTTTCAGTGGGAACTGAATGGCTAGACACATTAGCGAGAGGAGTCGAGAGCCAGGCAAGGGGCAAAGCGTCGATTTTTCTTCTTCGTTGCTATGGCTGAAAACAAATACCGCTTTGACGCTATACGTGTTTAATTTGCTTTCTTAAATCCCTTCTTCTTCCGAGTTTTTAGAAGGGGAAGATAACGCGGAAAAACGAAGGTAGAAACTCACTAAAACCACGTACATTGCACATGCCTAAAAGTATCGCACGTTTTTATTGTGCGAGAACGCGAATGGAAGCTTTTGTAGTGGTCAGTACTGCCGCGAAACCACATAAACAAGAGCGGTCCAAATACTTCGCAGTCTACGTATTTCTTCTTTCTCGGAATATTTCAAGGACGGTAAGCAAGAGGCAAAGGAAAGCTCGATCAATACGCGACCCTTCTATCCCCCCTGCCACGGAATGGCACTGATCCGACTGTCGACATTCCGTGCGGTCTGGTACACATAGGACAGACTGGCAACTACGCTAGCGATCGAATGCGTATGTGAACAACGGCTGAAAAAAAAAGAAAGAACAAAAAAAGAAGACTAAAACCACGGGAAGTGCTCAAAGAGCAAGACGATGCCTCCACCGTGGGGGAAAAAAAAGAAAACTACGACAAGGACGTGGCAGCCGCCGCAACTCGGCAACTTCCGCTTGCCTGATCGTTTCTTTTATGCCTCTTTTCTTTTTCTACCATGACACCCTACTATCCATTTGACATGCATTGTAGGGGCTGTTTTGATTGTGTAAAGGGTGCTTTTGAGGGACATTGCAAATGAAGACATCAATATAAAGGATCAGTAACGCGTGGTATGCACGACGTAAGATGCACGACGTTCGAGGTATGCACGATGTAAGATTTACGTTAGAAACACTGATGATTATGCTGAAAAGCGAGTGGTTGGTACTTTTGACGCGGGTTTCATGGCTGGTTGAGGCAGAGGTATCACCAAAAAAAGAAAAAAAAATGTAACGAAATTCTTTCTATTTCTTTTCATGCCAGTAAAACTGAAAATATTACGATGTTTCAAGGAATATAAATTATACGAAAGGTTTGGAGCCACAGTGATAGAGAAAGAACGAGAGAGAGATAGAATAACTTTATATTTGCT
Source organism: Rhipicephalus appendiculatus (assembly GCA_030522465.1). Taxonomy (NCBI): domain Eukaryota; kingdom Metazoa; phylum Arthropoda; class Arachnida; order Ixodida; family Ixodidae; genus Rhipicephalus; species Rhipicephalus appendiculatus. The sequence continues at coordinate 2,210,456 of JALIZH010032971.1, forward strand.
CAAAATAATTTAGATGTGAGGTGGGTGGGACCCTTCGTCCAGAGGTCCAGTAGCTATAGAGGCTCGCTGCGCCAGTTACAAGGTTCCAAGTTTGCTTCCCAGGGCCTGTTCGGAGAGTGGCGCCTCCTACAACCAGTGTGGTAGTTTATTTGATAGAAGACCCACATTTTACCCAGCTTATTTTGCATAAACGTGGGTAGTAATTTTGTCCTTTAATCCTTCCCGTTGCCGCATAGTGCCTGCAGTCGCTCTTGAGACAGGTACTTACTGCTGACATGTCATTATCATGGCTAGCTGTGTCGACAGAATATTAACGCTTGTGCATGTGAGCATTTTCGTAGGCTTACAGCGAAGCAGCGCATGCATTATATGTTAATTTTCATGCCAGCTAGTTAAAACAAGCAGTGGTGTTTAGGCAAACGATGCCATTGTGATATCAAAATGAATGAATGAATGAATGAATGAATGAATGAATGAATGAATGAATGAATGAATGAATGTGTTTCTTTTCGCATAGGTGTTCAGTCTAGGGAAGGAGTCATTGAGGAAGGGGGCAAAATGGAACAAACAGTCGCGCCTGGGAGTTATCGGTATCTTTGCATGTGATGCGACATCTATAACGCCAGCCTCGTGGTTTCCTTGCTTATAATAGTGAAAAATGATTACGGCACAGAGTAACACGCGAATGCACCCTCCGTGAATGTGCCAGTCCCCAAAGGACTTTCAGCGTTCCCGCAATAATTCAGAGGCCGCGACGCTTTAAATTAAAGTTTATTTCCCCGCGTGTGCTTTTAGTACAGCTCCAAAAGGTATGAAACTGGTGACGAAAGCAGCAAGAATATGGTGTTCAGGCATGTGAGCTTCACTTCAACGTGAAGGTAAAACTAAGCTCGAATATTTCATTCAAAGTGATTCCGCGAATGCGTGTACTTTAGGAAGCACGTAACTTGAGGCTATATCCCTCTTTTTTAAAGCGTCGCAGTCTCTCCCGGTGCTGCTTTACTACTTTCGCGCTGCACCGCAATTCCTGGTCAACGTAGATTGGCAAAGCGTTAAACCTTGGAAGTTTTAAACGAGCGAAGGGTGAAGTTCAAGGTGTATCTCTTCGTACGGGCGGATTGCCCGATGAGCATCCGCTGCCGCTAATGTTCTGCAACGTAATGGTGCGTTATGGCACGTACGCTTATAAGTTGTTCTAGAATAAAAGTTGTTGATGGATATGGTACAATACATGAGATGCAGCAGTGAAGCCAGCTACGGGACTCCTTCAGATTCATTATCTTTCTGTACCACTCGATAGCTGACTTTTTGTAGAATAAAAAAGATTTATTGTGTAGAGCAAATACTTCTTTCGTTCTTTCGCTAAACGTCTTGGCATCTTCACGTGAAAGCAGTTTCTTTGTCCTTGGTGCATAGTAGTTCTGTGAGAGCAAGAGCGATATTGCTGAAATGGGGTATGTGCTATGGGTAAGTGTTTAAGGTGCCCAGAAATCGCTCGAGGTCTTTCTCATGTTTAGGTGTCGGAAATTTGAATATTGCAGCCACGTTACCTTGCTTAGGTGTCACTATTCCTTTTGAAGTGTTGTTGCCGTTGCCCAAGTATTAAATGCTGAATGTTGCAAATTGGCACCTTTTTCGATTTAGTTTTACTTTCTAGGATTTAAGGCAGGTTGATGTCGACTTCTGTTGCTTTACAAAACAGGCACACGGCGTGGTTCAGATAAACATTTACGATTTAATGCACGCGCACTTCTTCGCCATCAGCTTCCCCTACCAACGCGTTGTTCATACGGCTGTCTTTCTCTCTCTGTCGCACACACACACGCGTGTATATATATATATATATATATATATATATATATATATATATATATATATATATATATATATATATATATATATATATATATATATATATATATATATATATATATATATATATGACGCCTAAAGGCAAAATGGAGTGTTCCACACTCGCCGTAATGGCAACAGGCGGCGCTGACTGACGCTCCCACGTTTAAATACACATATATACCCTATAAAGTGGACGGGGGGGGATGACCGCCACCGTAGCTCGGAGTGGTAGAGCATCGGACGCGTTATTCGAAGGTCGCAGGTTCGGTCCCTGCCGGTGGCAAGTTATCTTTTCGTCCACTTTTCTTTCTTCACATTTACATTACAATTACTTCTAATAGCTTCCCCTATACTTTCCTTGGCATCTTTGTCTGTTAGTTCTCACTTAATACTGTGTTTAACAAAGCAAACGAGCCCTTAAGTTTACACTTCTTTCCTTTATATATATATATATATATATATATATATATATATATATATATATATATGTATACATATATACATGCGTGTGTGGGGGTGTGTAGCCCGAGCGCTCCGCCACATGCATAAAATTTGCCAGAACTACAGCGCTCCAGCGTGTGCTTTCCAAATAGCTACGAAAGATGGCGACAAACAACAAAATCGAGCTGAAGAGTCAAAGAAAGACGCCTTAAAAACTACACAAGTTCAACTCCTCCTATTACTGCCATAGAAGCAACTATTTCGCGTGAATAGGTACGTTTATCCGCATGGCAGCGTTTCTCTCAAGCCCAGAGAAGCGAAAGGGCAGTATTTCTTTAACGGTGCATCGCGTAAAGTCAAATGGATCGGCCATGACACCAAGCCGTTCGAAACACTAGCTGTCGACCGAGCGAGGAGAGCTTACGCCCGTACCCTAACGTAACGTAACTCGGTACGGAAGCCTGTTAGATGAAGATAAGCATCATTTCCGCTTGCCAGTTCCAAACACACAGCTCAGGATGAGCACAGCTGAATTGATGGAGCTCGATGACGCGGAATTGGAGGAATCAAATACGGAAGCCAGGCGGAAAGGCGCGCGAGACACACGCACCGCGCACATGCAGGAGTATTTGCGCATATCTTGGCGATTCAGTGTAGTAGACCATGTAAAATCAGTTTATTACCCACTTAAATGAAACTCTCGCTGCGGCATCATTTCACGGTTAATGTTACGCGCTTCATTATTCACGTCAGGGTAAGCGTTACAAACGAATGAAGAAGTTTTTCGCTGTTTGCAATGCGTCGCCTCATAAGCATTTTTCCCCACAGGGCTCAATTAAAGTTTTGAGGCTAGGTTCGTCGTATTATTATACATATATAACTCCCCCCTCCCCCCCCCACTCTCTCTCTCTTGTTAAACAAAAGGTTAATGCCGCTCATTCATTGGACACGGAGGTCGTGAAAGCTCAGTAACTATAGCCCATCGAAATGAGGCGACCGCGAAACATTCTGGTTGCTAAGATACAGCCGCAAAGACCCATCATAAGGCAAATATCTTAGTTATAATATAAGTTAAATAGGCGCATTGTTACAGGGGTCGAAGAGCACCAACAACATTAAATGCAGCGTGAAGGTTGGTCGTCATTACGACGCTGCAGGCATAAACGGCAAGAGGAGTGCACGTCGACAAAAAGTGCGGAGTTGTGATGGACAGAAGAAAAGATTGCAGGATAAAAGAAAAGAAAAGGCTTTCAGAAATGCTACCAGTCGAACGTGGCACAGAAAAAGAAGACGGCTGTAGAATGCTTGCATGACAACTTCTTTTACATAGTAGAATTCTGTCAAATCTGCCTTAAGCAGCGTTGCCTAACTGTCGAAGTTGCAGCAGCTTGAAATAATGCATCGAGACACTAGGGCGAACAAGCGTTAGCGTATTTCCAATTTCTCACTTTGGGAGTGCGAGAGTCCGAGAAATTTGTACATAACACCAAGAACCAATGAAGATTAACTGTACGAAGGTAGCAAAACTAAAGCTATGTAAAATTGTTGTTTGCTTTGCGTCCAATAGGCCTACTTGATCAATTCTAGATTTTGTAATAGCTACGGCTGCTGATATGCTGGTTTTTTTCCGCGAAGAATGCTGAAAAGATTTTAATGTTATCTAAAGCAGCTGACTCAGGTGTAGGCCCTGAGTGAGCTAGATTGCTCTAAAGAGGCAGAAATTATTTGCACGAGAAATAGAAACGCATAAGGATGCTATAAGGCTTCCCAGGATGATTTTTACGGTTTATAAATAACTGACTTCACTTAACATGTGAAACAATGTGTACAACCAAAAATAATATGCCACTGCCCCATGAAAGCTGCTACTTTGCTCACAGCTGTAAATATTTGGGCGCCGTGCATCTAGCTGTTTCAGGAGGAACTAGTACCAATATGCCATCTTATAGTGTAATTCACTTTACAGCATCGTTAAATATAGAGTGAGCTTTCCATTGTATCTAAATAAGAAGTAATAATCCGGCTTCTAGCTCCAGAAGCCCATTTCACGCTGAAACGTATCATCTCAGTCTTTTTCTCCATTTCTTTATTATGATGGGTGAATTAACACTCTGCGATAGGCACCATGTTGATACGAACTCCGCACTTAACCGAAGTTCCTACCTGTTATGAGCAGGCAGCACACAACCTGCACCCCTTATCGACCGGTCCTCGTTGATCTCTGGCACGCATGGTGAACCTATTTGCATCTGGATTCACTTACCTAAAGCTGAGCCTTGGAAAGCCAGCTCTGCAACGTAGAAGAGCTCTTGAGGCCGTGCCAAGCACATTCCATTTTCCGGGCACCGGTTAACCTTTCGACGAAGCTCACACTCATAACACATGCAGACACAGACAAATAAACACTGAAAAAAAGTTAAGCGTAGGCCATTATTACCATGCCTACCACACACGCACGGTGCTTTATGGATTCGAACTTTAGGTCTGCAGGCTTAGAAGTCGGAAAAAACGACCTCTACTTGGCGGGTTCGTGCTCGTAAATGCACAGGCTGGTCCTTAACGGAAGGCATTTGCTAGCTCATTTGGCGTTCGCTGTGGAAAACCCAATCAGGGGTCCATCAGGGCGGAACTAGCACGCAGCCGGTCGTACCCAAAGCAGATTTTATTCGGCGCTGCATGCTTCCCGTGTCGTTACTACGTGTAGTACGACGTCTCCGGTCGACTATATGACGTGTCCTATATCGCTGCCCTGTTCCATTACTCCCGCTTGATCAAGATAGAAGCAGCTGAGTCTGACTCCCTTTTAGTGCAGTACAGGGACTTTTGACAGCTAGTCACGCCGTCTATAAAAAGATTTCGATACGAGGCATCACCGTACCCGTTTTTTTTCAGTCGATATTTAAGTGATGAGGAAACAACTAACCTCACACCGACGGCTGACGGCGCCATTAGGTCAGACTGGAATGCCAAAACGGCGCTGGGTTACGAAAAACAAATACAAATACAAATTACAAAAGCCTTACTTCGCTTCACTGTGTTCACTGTACACAGAGCAAAATGGGGTTGAGGCTGTTTCAATACACCTGTCGAAGGCCCCCCCTTATCTTCGACAGCCCAGGCCCATGCGGTTGCAGCATAAAAATGCGCACAAGTGTTATACAGTATTACACAATATTATAGACACAACATTCGTATCCCGAGAGGATACCACGGTTGTGTAACGCATACGCTGCACCGCCGTATCCGATACAAGCCTCTATTTTGCGTTGTATTGAAAAATCACTGATGGTGCTTAGCATTCACCGATGTTGCCTCTAGTTTAGCGCTGCAACTTCACCCCCGAACGACAACTACATCAGGAGGAGATGAAGTGTCGGGCCACCAGTTTTTCTACCGGAGTCTCTCCCGTCTGTCGCACTGTGTGAGCCTATTCACACGACGACATTTCTGGACCACTGCTACACCACAACCCGCCGCGTTTGTCTAGTGGTTATGGTGCTCGACTGTTGACCCGAATGTCGCACGATCAAATCCCGGGCGCGGTGGCAGAAATTCGATGGAGGTGGAAATGGTAGAGTCCCGTATACTTTGATTTATGTGCACGTTATAGAACCTCGAGTTGTCGAAACTTACGAAGTCCTCCGCTACGGCGTCCCTCAAAATCATATCGTAGTTTACGGACTTAAAACCCCAACAATTATTATTTGTACTGCTGCACTACCAAGTAAGCAAGACTACCGCGGTAACGATTTGTTTGAAACGAAGAAATAATCTGTTTTCGTTAGAAAGCGGAAAACAATTTACGTGCATATTTGCACCGTGACAGCGACGAAGGAAAATGTAAATAAACATACATTCCCAAAAGAAGCAAGCATAGGGAGGCAATACGAGGAGCCATTCAGAGCGCTGTTTGAGCGGCACTCTGGGCGATTGTTTTGTAGCTGCGCCATGAAATTCTGGAGGCACCAAAATGGAAACGGGGAGGGTCCTGGTCCTTCCGAAACGAATTTCTCAAATGGCTATTCCGCCATATCTCAGAGACACTGCACTCGGAACGGAAGCAAGGCGCCGCGAGTGGGGTGGTGGGAAGGCGGTAAGTGATAGAGCACACAGGAAAAATGGGAGACGTACACTTGGATCTGCCGCAGAGATTTTATGGCAGGACATTTGTCTTAAATAACAAGAACAAATGAAACAAGAGAAAGAAATGTTGCTTGCAGGAATGGGAATAACGAACTAAGGTTTCCGGCTGGGGTAAAGGAGAGACACATCCCCAGCGTACTTGAAAAAGTGCAGGAATCCACGCAGGCACATTCCGTACGCAGAACGCTGAAGTTGCATCTGCTGCTTAGTCATCTGCTACGAGCGATGCTGCATTTTTGCCGGTTTCTTTTAGGGGTAGCTCTCTCGTAGACTACTCGGTACGGTGGTCACTACACGTAATATACTTGTTTTAATTCAGGAGGTTTCTCTTCGTTCGTTTTTACAGCGAAAGCTGTATATGGCTAGGAGAAACGAAAAACCGCTCGGAATCTGTGTCACGAGCGGTCTCCATTGGCTGTGCTATCAGTTACGTCATTCTGAGCGTCGTATCCAAGCTCGCGCGCCATTGGCGCACGAGCTTGGGTACGGCGTTTGCAGGGTCAAACGCTTGCAGCAACGGCGCGCCGAAGAAGCGGCGTTGCGGGCAGAACAGCGTGGACGTGATGATTGCGGGAGCGCGTTCGCCAAGGCGAACGCCCGCTTTGGGCGAGAGTTTCTCCAGCGGCACTTGGGCTTCGGCTGCGACGTCTGTGACCGCCTGTGGTTCGACCACAACCTGGCAACGATAATTGTGGAAGGCTTCAGTGCAGCGTCGGGTTGAACCCACTGCTAAACACCGGGGCCGCACATTTCAGCTTCGCTGCAGGGTTAACCATTTGTACGGAGTGCTTGGGCGGTGATTTTTTTTTCTCTTCACAAAATGAACAAGAAACATGGGTGAAAGTATGGACAAAAAAAAAAAAGGAAAAAAAAATCAGCCCGGGAGTTCACACTGCTTGAGTCGCTTGCTTTTAGCTATTTTTCTGGCATCACAGAACTCCTGTATTACAGCTAACCTCCTTTATAGCTTTCTTTTGCGTGATTGCTGAGTCGCAAGGCATGTTGGGCAATCTAACCGCAACTCTGCATCGTCTTCTTAGATCTCGTATGCATGAACGCATATTAAGTCTAGCGCACTCGAGAGCGTGCAAGCTAAGCCTGTGTCACGCCAGGTGTCGCGAAATGGTTTTAACACTGTATGGGCCCTCCGGTGATTGCATGCAAGAGCGGTGCTACGCCGGAGTAATGCTATACGCCGAGAGTATGAGTTTTGGTAATGAAGACAAAGAATGCAGATCTTTGCACAAATCGCGCGCAGCCAGAGAACCACGCGAAAAGGAACGCAATGGGTGTTTCGCTGGCTTTCATGGGGAACGGAGTTGGGCAGCTTGCTCAAACCCGCGAAGGCGCGAAGTATCATAGCGACTAGTTCTAGTCCCGAAAGAATTCAAGTGCGCCAGTTCATAGTTCTATAATTTATTTATTTCTTTATTAGTTTATTTAGAACAGTATTGACATTGTCCTAGGGGACACGGCTAAAGTCAAACATTGCCTGACTGGGCCGTGCCACCAATACAGCAGCACCAGCAGCAGAAAGACGACATTTACAACCATAAAAGCATACATGGAAATCAATCACTACACTTGTTTTACACAGATGAAATGTAAAATTCATCAAAATTAAAGGCAATGAACGAAAAGAAACAAAAATATCAATGTTATACAGTTTTACAGGTACTCAGTGAGTACTACAAAAGTAGAAGCACGAACATATAACAAACGAATGCACGTATAACTATAGAGCTAAAAAATATGAATGAAAGGCAACCAAGAACAACCTGATAAGGCTCACAAGCCACATGTGGGAAAGAAAAAGGAAAACAAAACAGAATTGATGCGGAATAATTGCAAGCAGATCTCAAAGAAAAGAACGCCTCTCCCGATCTTCTTGTAAGCTTTTACGCAAGTTTTATTTGGCAATTTTTTCTATTATTTTGACAACAACATTATTTGCGCATTACTGTCGAAAAAGTACACTTAGTGTGAGTTTTGCTAGTCCCCGCACAAGTTTTTTGCGACATGCAAATAGCTTCAATAGCGTGACTGTTTCTGCGTATATGTGTAAGCAGAGGCTGAAGTATAACGCAGATACTTAATGTTTTGCAGCTGTATACTCAATGTGTGGAAACTATTTTTTGAACTGCAGTTACATGCGTCAAATACCCAGCATTCTAGCCATTTCTATACTCTAAACAATCCAATGGCGCGTCTGGGAAAATTGTTTCAGCTAATGTGAGAAGAGTAATTTGAATTCGCCTACGGTAAACTACGGTAAACTATGATAAGCTACATGTAAACGCATTCTGGTTGGGTTGGGTCGGCCAAGTACGCTACGTGACCCTGTCTTCTATCGACCAGATTATGCTAAACAGAGTCACTGCCAGCAGTGTACTATTGTGCAAAATCCAGATGCCCGTGGCTCTTATTCGGCTACTCATTGCCTTTATTTTACATCGCGCAATAACTTTACTTAAACCGTAAGCTAGGCGTACGGATGTTAAGAAATGTGCGAATATTAGCGACCACATGCCGCTGAAGTGGCTACACGCCACAAGGCCTCAGCTATAAAATAATATACGAGCTCGTCATGGGTCATATTAACGTTGTCCGCTCCTTACATTTGGGCTTCAAGGTATATCAACCTCGAAGTTGAAGTCGCCAAGAGAGTCCTAAGGAGATCCGGGTTTGGCAGGGGAAAAAAAAAAAGGTAAGATAACACAAAGACACAAATAAAGGTCGAGGTGCCCCACGAAAGTCGTCGCATATTTTTTCTAACTAAATTATCGCTGTTCCTAGACCAAACTCGAAGGAAGAGACCTCGAAGCCTTACGCGACATATAGGTGGCGGCGGTCCGGGATGTGAGCACTGGTGAAGCTTTCGCCGAATATGTCTCAGCCGGCTCTTCTAAAGATGAGAGGGCAGGAAGCGAGTCAGAGAAGGGTGCGAAGGAAAGAATATTGCATTCGCGGGCTGCAGTCCGGAGAGCCAGGGCGCCTCCGTGCTGCTCGTAAATATTCCATTGGGGTGCACACCGTGCCACTTCGGGGACTATGCGTCGAGGCTCAAAGGGCTCTCTTCAGCCTCCTACCCGCCGCGGCGTTAATGCACCGCCAGGACCTCTAGGCTCTCACGAAGCGCCTTCTGACTCTTCTACTGCGAAGACAACGGACGTCCCGCTACCCGTGGGCACAAGATGCCCGCTTCAATCACCTACCAAGGCCTATTCCCGTTCGCTGCTATAACGGGCTGCTGCGAGAAAATGCCATTTCAACGGGCACATGAGCCCATTGCTGTCTCTCTTCATGTATAACAGGATTTTCCTTTCGTTGTTTCGTTTCAAACGGGATGTATACACAAAAGCGTGTCACAGCGGAAGCGTGCTCTACGGACACCATTCAAAGAGGTTTATAACCGTTCGCTCCTTCCAACATTCGTGACAGTGTGGGATATTTGGCAGTAATCTTGTCGTTACTGCTTCCGGTTCGCTTTCGGTTTACGTTGCATTCCGCTCGCGCGCTAGTACATTGTACTTGACCAATGGACCACATTTTACACCAATGACCACTCAAGCTCAAAGCGTTATCTGATGCCGTTTAGCTGCAAATGACGTCTCGTAGAGTGCTTCGAAGTCTACTGGTGGAAAAAGTAGCGTTCACGATCCTAAAGAAAGCGCGCATGCGTTTCCCATATAATTTCCGTAGAAAAAAAAGTTTCCCATTTGCGTTTTCTTAAATACTCTTTTTGGTGCTTTTCTTGATACTTCAATATTTTTTGTTCCTTCTTTCAGTAGTTCACTTGAGAAAACAAAATATCCAGTATTGGATGGGATTGGAATCCGGGCTCTCTGCGTGGCAGTCGAGTATTCTACCACAGAGCCACGCCGCTCTTTTTATTTATTACCTGACGCACAGAGCCACGCCGCTGCTTGAAACTCCTCCGCAAAAAGACCCCATACAGTCTCATGTCGGGCGAGGAATCGCGTTGACATGTAATATAGCGTGGTAGAAGAGTAAAATAACAACTAGGCGTTCACAGAATGCGAATTGTGTAACGAGCGTGTCAAGCCTTCCAACCCATTACAAAGAGCTCAGTCACAATTCTTCATCATCATCAGCTAAAGCATAAAAAAAATGCACAACATGCCTTAGAGATGTGTAGCGCCGCTACCTCGCTTTTCCGCAGAATGACGAGTAATAGAATAGTGGGTGCTTCCGTACTTCCCAAAAATTGCGATTTTTGGCGCAGTGGGTACCTCGCAGTTGTAGTAGTTGCCCCAAGATAGTTTACAACGGGCCGCTCTCCAACTCTCTCTTCAAAGGCCGCTCCTCCAACTCTCTCTGACTCTGCTGTGTGTTCCACGCAGGCGTGGGGTTTTTGTTGTTGTTGTTGTTGTTGTTGTTGTTGTTGTATGTCTGTGTGTTGTGTGTGTGTGTGTGTGTGTGCGTGCGTGCGTGCGTGTGTGTGTGTGTGTGTGTGTGTGTGTGTGTGTGTGTGTGTGTGTGTGTGTGTGTGTGTGTGTGTGTGTGTGTGTGTGTGTGTGTGTGTGTGTGTGCGCGCGTGTGTGTGTGTGTGTGTGTGTGTGTGTGTGTGTGTGTGTGTGTGTGTGTGTGTGTGTGTGTGTGTGTGTGTGTGTGTGTGTGTGTGTGTGTGTGTGTGTGTGTGTGTTTTGTTGCTTGCGAGCATACTTTCCGGCCAAGTTGTTATTTAACCAATCCTTCACTCATGTGCGCCAAGCCAGACAGAAATTCTATCGCTTTGTGCAACATGACCTCAATGACCAATCAAGAAGCATCCAACCCACACCTTTGGAATTATGTGCCATCAGCTCACTTTGCCATTTACTTGCAAACCTTTTAGGTTTTCAAACACAACTTTTATTGCGTCTGTAAATCTTTCCGCAGACAGCAACGAAGTTTCTGCCCCATGCCCTCTGTATCGCTAGCACCTGAAGCGCGCTCGCTCCTCGGTCCTCACAAGCACGAAGAGCCGGTAACCACCCCGTCTCATGAATAAGGCTTACTTTTTGCACACTCCTGTAAACAGGCCTGCAAAACAAAATAGAGACGCCAGTGTGCAAGCTTATATGACTAAATTACTCATGAAAGGGAAAACAAGATCAATTAGGAAATATAACCTCAAAAAGGGAAGACGCGGGTGTCGCTTTTTTAACAGCGAAGCTGTTTAGCAAATCCTTCCTTGTCCGACGAACCAAAACACCATCGTCATCATAAACGGGTATGTGCCACAGAAATTGGCTGAATCCCACTACACACCACTGGTCCAACAAAAATGAAGAAGACAAAAGTTAATGAAGCGACGGCGGCGGGGGAGCCGAAGATCCTTAGTGCAAACTTCAACAATTCGACAAAGCTTAGTGGAAGCTTCGACATTTTTTTCCCTCTACATTTTCTTTCCCTGCATTCTCTTCTACTTCTGCTAGTGGAACTGAAGGCTCTCTCAGTCAGGTCACAGCAATCCGCCCCTCTTTAAAAGATAATCGCGCCAACAGCTGTCGTTAATGCAACCATACGGGGAACGCCCCGTGCTCGGATTGTCTTCGACACTGGCTGTAGCCTCGCCCTATGGATCTGCGTCCGGTCATCTACGGAAGGAAAAACTCCGTCTCGTTGCTTATATCTCCTCGGCGATATCTCTCGTCGACGCCACTCGTATGACGTTACCTTTTATTCCATGCCCTATGTATTTGTATTATATTTTTCCTCGATCATCGGGCGTTTATCTTACTTGTCACCCGGTTACCTGTCTGGCCTTTGATATTTTTGTTTATTGCGCCAGTGTGCTCAAGGATACTGTATACGACACCCGTATCACCCTATAGCCTGTCCGTGCGCCGGAAGAAAGCGTGCTCTTGTTTTATTTCCTTGGGGAATGTCAACACAACCCGGATGATGTGTGTTGCTGACCTCGATCCTTCGTAGAGCAAACTGAACGGGTCACGATAAGAAGGATCGATACACAACAGAGCGCAGAGTCACATTATGCATTATAGCGATCATTATTTTTGGGAAGACCGTGTCGGGCAGTCCTAAAAATGCACTCGCAGCTATACAATCCGTGATGAAAGCTAAGGAGACACAGTTAATGTAAATAATAACGCTTTACAGCAAGAAAGATATTAATCTCGTGGTTATAAAGACTGCTAGTTGCGTTATATAGGTTATGAAGTACGCATTAGTGTAGTGGTGGCGGATTATTTAGATCTTCCGGACACAACATGCACTGAGGGCTCGCTAAATTATTGTTATTTCGTTCCGCACTCATCGAAATGGCAGCAAAATGATACATTGGTGCGTGAATAAGCTTTCAAACAAGGTTAGGCTTCCCACATGCGCTTAAAGCCCGAGAAGCGTACCTTCCATAGTGGTGCTTTATGACCAGTCTTTCGTTTGAAAAAAAAATTTCCCGAAAGCGACCACTGATACCCGTTCGATTCTGCGCGAGCAATTGGCATGGGTGCCGATGTCTACACATAATTTAAAAACTAGTCCTTGCGAAAGCTGTTAAAACCAGCGAGCCTGTTGCCACAGCTGTGATGAGGCCCCACACTAAAACGTCTTGTATCGTCTATCACTCCAAATAACCGAATCTTAAGAAGCAGTGCAAAGTCCTCCGGAAATCTATTTTGCCATACCACGTTGCATGCGATCGCTGTTGCCACTAATATAGCAACGTGTGACAATAGCTGTCAGCTTTTACGACAGCAGGCGAATATCGGTGGAGGCGAACTCCTCGGGAAGTGATGTAAATATCAACCAGCGGCTGTAAAATAAGAAAGGGGTAAAAAAAATGAACGTTAAACTATCAAGCCAGTTCCTTCAAAACAGAGGAGCCCAAATTTATACTGTAGATCACGCATCTCTGCTCCGGTTTTCGTATCCAAAACACTGTCGTTCCAAACGCTGATAATCAAACTGGGCTGACAAAAGCAGAGACCCTTTCAACTTATGCAGGGACGCGTTTGAAGGTAAACTCGGTGAGAAAGGAGCGAATATGCTGCAAACACAAAACCCAGAAAACGGTGAACGAATGGGAGAGAGAGAAAGAGAGAGAGGGAGCGTGGCATATGAATCGGATGAAGACTTTAGCACAAGTTTTGCATCCTACTCGGAAAACGTTGGCACATAGTTGAGAATGGTTAGCCAACAGGGGACGTCTTTCGAAACGCTCACTTTGAAGTGCGGAGCACAAAGTCGATGCAAATTTCGGTCGCGGCGCGTCTTTTGCATTTGGGGCAGCTGAGACTCTCACAATGGCGTGTTCTGCGCTGTTCGGCGCTCCAAGGGTTGTCCAGAAAAAAAAGAAGAATAAAATATAACGCAGAAGCACTGACTGCAAAATTTTGCAGCGCTTGATTGCAAAAGTAAAAAGAGGCGCGGGCGCCCTTAAAAGTCACCGGTGTGATAGACATCCGCTCAGTAACAACTGAGGACAATATGCGAAGTTAAAGTGAATTCAGACAATGTAAATCCTGCCCAGTGATGGGCAAATTGTGCGCTTATTTGTCGAAATACTGAACGAACGTCTTATCTACACGAACAAGGTTGTAATTAGGCCTCAATATCAACTACATCTGACGTTTCTTCAGCCGCGTGAGTTGTGAACTCGCGTTGGAAAGTGCGTGAACCACAGGCTCAAAAAAGTAACTAATTTATTGGTAGTTCGAGCGCACAGAAACAGAAACTGACCACTATTCTGAAAAATGCAACCCGCGAACACTGAAGTGCAGTGGTCCGTTTCAAGGTGCATTCGTGAGCAAGTACATAATAATAATAATAATAATAATAATAATAATAATAATAATAATAATAATAATAATAATAATAATAATAATAATAATAATAATAATAATAATAATTATTATTATTATTATTATTATTATTATTATTATTATTATTATTATTATTATTGCGGCGTTTTTACGTCCCGTAACCGCAATATGATTATGAGGAACGCCGTAGTGGAGGACTCTTGGAATTTTTAGCATCTAGTGTTTCCTTAACGTGACCTAAATCTAAGTATGCATTTCTCTAGCATTTCGCCTGCCTAGAAACACCGCCGCCGCGGCCGGGATTGAATACTGCGACTTTCGGGCCAGCAGTCGAGCACCATAACCACCACGCCACCATGGCGGGTAGCAAAAAAGTCACAGTTTCGCCGCAAGGGCGAAGCAATGTATGCGATAGCAAGCAATTGGAATTTCACATGAAGAACGGCAAGCAGCTCGTTACTTGCACCTTGCCGCTGAAGCACAAAGACTCTCGAAAAGAACGCGCAGGTATACACAGGACAAGCGTGAACTAAGAACTAACAACTATCCCATTTGTTACGCCTTTGTGTTTGAGCAACGCACTGCAAGTGTCGACAACGCAGAACCTGACGCTCTTAGATATTTCTTTTTATTGCGATAGCAATTATATGGACACTTTCGGCTGGTTTTTGCCGTCGGCGTCGCCGCCGGTGTCCGCCGCTGTCATTTGCCGTATATGTATATGTATATATATAACCGGCCCCGCCCGTCGTTCGTGAGCGTGAAAAGACGCGGGAGGGGGGGGGGGGTTCCCTCGAGCGACCTTCGAGCGCGGGCGCGCGCGTTATCTCCCCCTTCTCGGCGGCCGACAGCGGGGGGCGACCTTCGATTTTACGAGCGCGGGCGCGCGCGTTATCTCCCCTTCTCGGCGGCCGACAGCGGGGGGGGCCGGTGTACCCTTCTACGTGCTGCGCTCTCAACGCGAAGAGAATTCTCTTAAACAAGCGTTTTCTAGAGTTGCGTGAGATCGGATCCAAAAAGAGTTAGCTGCCAGCCTCACTTCGTATAACATTACAATTTTTTGCTATCGCATTCATTGCTTCACCCTTGCGGTGAAGCTGTGACTTTTTCTTTTAAAGTGCGGCGCGTGAAATGACATCCTCTGCGTCTCCTTCCACGCGGTGGCGTCTGGCGCACGATGTGTGACTTTCATGGAGGAAGCGACTTTAGGTGTGCGCGGTGTTCTTTTTTTTTTTTTTCGCTCCACATCACGAGTGGTTACAGAAAGGGCCCCACTTCTTCCTGCGCTTCTCAAAGGCAGTTCTCAAATTGAAAAAAAAAATGTAGGAGGGGGTTGCGTGATAGAAAACATGCTCAAGCTCCTCCAAGATCTGCGTACCGCTAGCGGTAAATGGTGTATATGAATAGCTCGCCGTTTTCATTGATGCGTGGCTGAGTGGTCTAACGCAGCGCGCTGCGGAGCGAGGGGTCGCTGGTTCGAAACCCCGGTCGGGTGCCTGAGAATTTTTTTCTTCTGATTTATTTTTCTTTGTGCCTATTTTTATATATATATACATACATAGAGATATCTGGGGCATGACGGTGATGTCGACGGCAACGGCAAATATGAGCCGAGAGTGTTCATATAATTGCTATCGCAATAAAACTTGAAAAGCATGGCACCAAAAACAAGTGAACATTCTTTCCAGCAAAGCTTCACCGCATAGAATTGTTTCAATACGCTATATTGGTCGAAGAAATGTCCTTGTAGGCTCTACCACTCTATTTTAACCATCCTACAAAGAACAACGAAAATAGGAACATTTTTTTCAGCTGCTTTCGCATCGGAGAAAGCAATACAGCGCAGTGTGAAAAAACAAACAAACAAAAAAACTGTGCACCCAAGCCATAGCAGGTATGACTGAAATTTTTCAATTATAAAGTGAATAGCACAGATGGATCTAAGGTTACGCCTGTCTGGTCTCCTAACTCTCACCATCACCCATTTCTTTGCTTTATTATGCTTTCCGTGCTAGCAGTGAGGAGAGTCCAGTTCCCACATGACCAACTAATTCGTAAAGCGCGCTGTCTCATCCATGACCGCTCTTCGCCGCGACGTGTTAATGTTCGCGGACAGTACACGCCCACAGGCCACTCAACGGGATGATTAGGCCGACATGTCCTGTCGCTCTCGAAGCTTTCCAGAGGAACCTGTCAAGTCCAGGGCGGCAGGGTGTCCATATATGCACGACAGCACCGCCTGCCCCGCTTGCGCTGCTTTATTCATAGCTCATGTCTCGTCGAAGGCCGCGCTAAATGCGTGCACGCGTTCCTTGAATACCTGTGCGTGCGACCGGGAAAGATAGTTTTCATCGGTATAGGAAAGTTGGGCTAAGATTATGCTATTAAAAGAGATAGTAAGGCACTTTGAAGAAAACTTTCAAAGTTAATATTCAGGATGACGCCTTGGATGAGAAAGCTTGGGAGAACTAAAGCATAGGCGGGTGTTTTGCCTCTTGTAGTGGGAGTTTTCCACCGGTTTAATCGCTATTTCCTTGTTTTTTCACTTCCTCTGTGTGCTTTCATACTAGACAGCAATATTGATGTTATTATACATTTAATATGGTTCACCCGACAGCAAACGTCATGACACTTTTGTTTTTTTTCGCTAAAGCAAGCACTACCCCACACTGGCTAAGTACAGCGGTGCAAATTTATGTTTGCGACGCGAGATCTACACGCACCACTTACTAAGGAGGAGTGGGGGGGGGGGGGGGGGGGGTGTATTATCCGCGTCAGCACTTGGGTTCTAGGCTCCATGGGGTGAAAGCGGCATGTGCGCAACGAGCCACTTCACATCCCAACGCGTAAAACAGGAGTCAGCGATTCACGTACGCCAAGAGTGCACACAGCGTGCAAACACGCAGAACTAACGAACGACCAACCCACGATTAAAGGTAGCTACATGAAGCGGCGCTTTCCCTACCTACCCTCCATTTCTTTCTTCGGGTAAGAACAGTGAGACCAGGAGTGCACGGACACCGAAAAAGCGTGCTAAAGAGAGCGAGAAAAGAAATAAAGAGAGAGGGAGAGAATGCCCTAGCATTAGCGGCCAGTGTGATACGTTTGGTCATAATGGGCTCCGTTGCCGAGATATACCAAGCGGCGTTAACACGATGTACGGGCCTCCCTTTGTGGCCCTAAGACAGCTAGGGCAGCATTTCAAGGCCTGCTTGTTGTAATATGACGACTATTATACGAAGAGCGCGCCTGTGTAATGAAGACAAAGATTCGGATCAACCACGGTGCCAGAACGAGCAACGGGAGAGCCGGTAGTAAAAACAAAAAAATTACACCATCTCCCGCTAAAGAGAACAATGTGTAGATGTGAAGCAGCGGGCGCTAACACTTACACTGGCGGCGGCGTTGACGCTGGCGCTCATCGCAGCGTTGCGCAGGAGAGAAAACTGTGGGGAGGCGCAAAGCACGCAGTGATGGAGCGGTGTTTCCTACTGGAACATGCCAATCGCTGCTAATGGGCAATGAGAGACAGAAGACTCCGACTGGACACAGATACCCGCAGTCCGCTTTTAGTTAACGCGCACGCTGCGAATTTTTATTTTTCAACAACGCACAGGAGAAATCTCCCACCGGCACCACCTTGCAGGTCAAGATCTATTGCCATATATACGGGGTGGCCAGTGAACGGTTGTGCAGCGCGAGCAGTCGGTTTTTTCAACCAAGAAACTCGCTAGCAGACGCTGCCTGCGTCGGCGAAGCGAGGCAAGAGAGGGGGGGAGCGCAGGAGAGGAGAGAGAGGGGGGGGGGGGACGCGCATGCGCAGTGGGAGTGTGGACGCCGCGGGCAGGGATGCCTAGAGGAGAGAGGGGGGAGCGTAGGAGGGGAGAGAGGAGGGAAGGCGCATGCGCAGTGAGGGTGTGGTTGCCCCGGGAAGGGATGCCTAGAGGAGAGGGAGGGGGGAGAGGGTTTTTTTATTTTTTTAAAGGGTTTGCGCATGCGCAGTAAGTGTGGTCACGCCGCACACCACCACCACCACCACCACCGGATTAAGCTTCGCCATAAGATGCTTCACATCTAAAAGAACGTCTTTCACTTAGCTCGCTCACTGGAGGCGCACAGCTGAAGGCGGTATTTCACGGCTCGTGTCCAGCGCCATATGCAGATGTACTCAACTGCAAGACTCTTTCTTTTTCTTTTGGAAACATTATGCTTCCCCTTTACTGCAACAGTGTGACAACGGTAACATGCGCGCCACCCGTTTTCGAAAAATCTGTCAACGCAGCACAGCAACGTGCTTTCTCGCAAGAAGGAGGTTACGTGCACGGCCACACCGACTGAAAAAGTTAGCATGGGTGTGAGTAGGATCGTGCGGCCTGAAAATGTTACGCCAAACGAAGTTCGCTCTCGCAACAGGTTGCTGCAGGTGAACGGAAGCAGAGCAAAACACACACACACACACACACACACACACACACACACACACACACACACACACACACACACACACACACACACACACACACACACACACACGCACACGCACACACACACACACACAAACACACACGCACATGCACACGCACACGCACACAGTATGCAGTGACAATGCAAAGTCAACAACGGGGGCTAGCGTCGTTTGTTGAAGGCCTCGCGCAAAGATCCATAACGCAATATGCGTGTTCTTGGGCGCGCATAAGAGACGCGAGTGCGCGAAAGAGGCGAGAAGATGAGAGGGAAGCTGGCGGTTGTCGGAGGAGGTTCTCGGCAAAGCGGATCTCCTCCAGGCAAAAGAGAAAGAACGCATTCGCCAGAGGAGTATCACGCAAGCGCGGAAGAACTGGGACGATGCCTTGGGCCTAGGTACTGCGCGCGATGAGTGAGTGTAAATATTCCATTGGGGTTAAATATTCTATTCGGCCCTTTTCTCCCGAGGGTAATGCGAGACGGGCGACCCTCTCGGCCAGCTGAGGCACGCAGACGCTTATATGCCCCGGAAAACAGTTGTGAGGACTTCAGGAGCCTATTCGTTCCAGAGGCCTCACAGGTCACCGTCTCGAAGAGAGGCTGCCCCGTTCGGTTGCCATGAGAACTGGCTCTCACGTAGACCTCACTTGACCAGCTAGATTGTTCGAGAGAGAATTTACATTGAGCAACATGGTAACGGAAGCGCATTTGGTCCGAGAGATACGGGAAAGCGCGTTCCTACCTTAATTCGCAACAAGTTGCTTTTTGAACGCGTCAAGCGCTTACAAGTATTCCGCACTGTATCCCATCTACACACGTTCTCACTCCCTAAAACAAAGTGGACGGCATGCTTGTATTTTCTGACTATAAGCCAGAAAGGTTGTAATCTATCGCGACCCTCTACAGGTTTCGGCTCCTACAAGTTACGACTCCTACAAGTTACAGCCCAAAAGTATATGCCGACTATGCATGAGTAGTTTAGCAGCACAGTGAGCATGCTCACTGTGCTGCTAAACTACTTATGCTGTCTTTGCTTCTTCCCAGACTAAGGTCGCTACGGCAATCAGCTTTATCAGAGAAAAACAAACAAAACAGCTTAACACCCCTGCCGATATTAAAACAAGCCTTCAAATATTGAAACGACCCGCACGTCTAATGTCCATAAGTTGCGCAAAAATTTTCTTTTCTCTTACAATAACTGCGAAATGAAAGGGTTAGCTGCAGTGTGCACGCGGCCGATGTTTTTTTTTTCTTCTTTTCTTTTTTTCCACACGAAATCTAACGATAATTGTTTAAGCGGTGATTTCTAAGTGAACGGCTTCATGCAGGGAACAACAGTACCTTACACGTTGAAACGGTTTTCTATTGGGCGCAGCTTTATCCCGGTATATGGGCAAAATCTCCGTAAACTGGTCTAGGTGGACAAAACGTCCACGTGGGAGCCTTCTACAACGCTTCGCTTTGAACGCTATAGCGATGGTCTTTGCCGGAGAAAAAATACCATCGTCATTTCTCCATGTCGATCAAATTCAAAGAAAGAAAGAAAGAAAGAAAGAAAGAAAGAAAGAAAGAAAGAAAGAAAGAAAGAAAGAAAGAAAGAAAGAAAGAAAGAAAGAAAGAAAGAAAGAAAGAAAGAAAGAAAGAAAGAAAGAAAGAAAGAAAGAAAGAAAGAAAGAAAGAAAGAAAGAAAGAAAGAAAGAAAGAAAGAAAGAAAGAAGTACGAGATTGTGACCACTGGGATCTTTCATCTACACGGAGTTGTAGAAATGAGCCCGAGGAAAATCCTTCTTCTGCTTGCTACGAATAAAAATCAATAACAAGTAAAGCCCACTATGAAAAAACAACGTCGAGAGAACTTTCGAAGGATCCTTCTACATTGCTTTGTATAGCAATAACCGGACGAAACGGGCAATAGCAATGCGCACACGAGAATGGAAGCAGGAATTATAGGCTAGCAACCCGCCTGAACTTATCGCCGCACGAAGGAAAGAGGCGAAAGATGGAGAACAGGGAAACAAAAACCCGCGAAGCTGGAAAGAGAAAACAAACCAGCGTTCCCAGGTTTGTGTATGTGACGCTAAAGAAAAGGAAGAAAAGGAAGAAAAAAATCTGAGACGTTCGCTTATTTTACGCTCTCTTCGTTTTCTCCAATGGCCAGTTCGCTCTCAGAATCGAGTCACGCAAGCGACTATGAAACGCAAGGCGACTGGAACTAAGACAGCTACTTGGAGAGGGAGGTTAGAGCAGTCTACTCTTGCTGCTTCTTGTTAGCTTGGCCATTTTGATACCTCCTCTCCGGTTTTTTAAGGTCGGTCCTCGAAGACGCAGGAGCTCACTTTTTTTCCGCCACTCAGGTGAAAGTGGAAGAACGGAAGATCACAAACTCATCGAGCAACAAACGGAACACTTCGCAAAGCCAGAAGCTCTCGTTGCACCGCCTCAACGCCCAATATGGGCGAAATGCCCGATATAGGAACAATATGGCGAGCTTGGCTAGTGGCATGGGCGTCTGCAGAGCAGTGTAAAAAGGGTAGTTGCTCCTACGAAGCATACCAGCACTTGCCCTCCCTCCCTCCTTCCCTCCCTCCCTCCTTTATCACAGTGCAATATGGGTTTGTATCCCACAAGACGAAATCATGCCGACTCCTATGGCTAGTTGGTAGACGTCCAGGAAGCGAGAGCAGAGACAGGTGCGTCTACCACTCTGGCTGAGTTGTTTCCACGGCAGTTCGTACACTTGTGGACGCGTATTTTATTATTTCTATTTCGCCTAGGGAGATGGACAGCGTTAACTCTTTAAACCCAAATTCAACCACACTTATCGGATTACAATATGTGACAGAAGGAAGAAGACGGGAAGATTAGAGAGAGAGCGTGAGAGAGAGAAGCAAGGAAAGGCACGAGGCCAACCAGACGCCTGTCCCAGTATGCTACTCTGCACTGGGGATAAAGGATAAAAAGATATATTATAAAGCCACCGTTGCGGCTGAAGTGGCCTCGTAACTGGTATTTACAGGGAACTTTTAGATGCGAAGCAGCTATTTGACTAGGCTGTGTAACGCTGTCCCTCCGTGCGTACGAACGCGCCGCAACGCGCTCCCCTCGCCGCAGGTGTTGGAGCGGTGCCAAGTGGGTCACGCCGCAGCTGCGCGTTGACGTCACGCTCCCTTCGCAGTGCACGCTGACGTCACTCTCCCCCTCGCCTGCCACGCGCTCGCCGGAGCGCTCGCAGCTGCCGCCTGACGCGCGCCTAACGTACGCGTTGAAACATGTCTGTACGTGTCACCTCTCTCTCGCTTCACCCTCTCCACCGCTCCCATGCGCAACGCTGCTGCTTCGCATCCCATCAGGGTTCCCTTTGGGAAGATGGTGTAAATTTTTTGTGGACTGCTTTCGCTGCGTAATCCTAGTTTCTAGCCGTCTTAGCACGTAACCCTAATAAGAAAGGTGCTAATTTCGGTAATTTAATACGCCTACGAACATGCATGTCGATTCAGGGCATTAACCCTCTATTGAGGCGAATCGATCAGCAGACATCTTACACACGTGGACGGCAATTTTAGTAAGCTCGGAAATGTGATCTGGCACTGAGGCATCCCTTTTTGTTCAAAAGAGGGCGAAAAATGAAAAAGAAAAATGACACGTACATGCTCCGTGTTTCATGTCTCTGCTTGATCCGAGCGAAGACATCGGCGGTGGTGGACAAGATGTGTATTCAAGAGAGAAAGGCAGAGTCGCTATTTTCTGCAGCCGTCTAGAAAACTCCAACGATATGAATAAGGAGCGAGCTTACAGCGATTTAGGAGAACAGAGATTTGAGCAAGCTGGTTGGCATTCATCTTGAAAACAGCGCAACAACACGAGCAGGAAGAAGGAAACAACAGGACAGGCACTGACTCGCAACTAAGAAGTTTATTTGAAACGAACACATACTTTTATACAAGAAGTCACGTGCACACCGAAGCCGTTAAACATAAACAAGAGTGAAACCAAACATGTGCATCAATCCGCCGCATGTGCGTCAGTACCATGTGCGCGAAAAAATCTTAATCATCAAACGACGCCTGAAGATAAGTCAGCTCGCTCTGTGACAATGGCACTGAAGGGTGGCTAGAGCACGAATCTTTTTCTCTACATACATAATACCCTTCGATGATCTTACGAGTTCATTCTTATGAGGGTGAATAATAGTGCAATCCTCAAAGCAGGGTTCACAACCACATGCACCGCAGTGGTTGTGAACCCTGATTTTGTTGTGAACAAAATGGGTGGCATCTGCGCCGCTGTCCAGCGAAGATTGGAGGACGGGCAGGGTGCTTCCAGCGCGTGCGGCGTCGAGCACAATGCCCCATTTGTTCCCTGCAAAATGAGGGTCGTGTATGATTTGCCATTGTCATGCGGAAAGAGGTATATACGGCGGACGGCGCGCTGCATTGATGGGTGCCTAAAACAGCATGAAAGACCCAGCAAAGCTGATAAATTGTCACACATCGGAGTGCACTGCGGTGCATGTGGTTGAGAAACCTGCTCCGAGGATTGCACTATCATTCACCCGTCATAAGAATCAGCTCGTCAGAGAAATCAACGCAGTCCTATACACTTATGTAAATAAAAAGATTTCTGCATTAGCCACCCTTCAGTGTCATTGCTACAGAGCGAGCTGAGTTATCTTCAGGCGCCTTTTGGCGATAAAGATTTCTTCGCGCACATTGTACTGACGTACTACAATACTCGCGGATTGAAACAGGACAATTTAGGGTCAAGTAACGCACCTGCTTTCATTTCCACCGTCTTCAGTTCGGGTCATATCTGCGTAATTTCGACTCGAACGCGTAGATCAGAGCCAACATTATATTTAGAGGCCATATTTTTCGCAACGTGACGTGGTTATCTTGAGCAATTGCGCATGCAAGTCGTTGTACTAAAAATTTGATGCCGCGTTTGAATCCGTGACTACTGTTCATGCGGTGGATTCATGGACATTTTCGGTTTCACTCTTGTTTATGTTTAACGGCTTCGGTGTGCGCGTGACTTCTTGTGTAAAAGTATGTGTACTTCAAAATGAACTTTTTAGTTGCGAGTTCACAACTTGCAACTAAAAGATCACAAACAAGAGGTATCTTTGGCTTGACTTTGCAAATACTATGCACGGAGTGTTTTATTAATCCTTCGCGTGGTCACGTGGTACCGCGGCAGCGATGCCTCGAGCGAGCGCAGCTGCGAGGCCTTTTTGCAGCGAGCGGATCACGTGGCTTGACGTCCCGCCTGCCACACTTGTGATCCGGCAGCTCTAGGTGACTGGGACGCCAAGAATGGCGTTCGGGGTCATACCATGGTAGAGCTTTCGCTCTAAAACAATTGAATGAGGCCTCCCGTTGTAAACGCTATGACTACCAGCACTTCTAACACGCCATATTTTATGGCTCTTGCTAGCATCAAACGCCTCTGCATCAGCTCCGCTCACTTTCTCTCTTCTCTTCTATTTGTGTATCGCATACACTTCCGTTGCCTCACCTCGTGTCACACGTCCAATGTTGCTTGTCAATACCTCGCATTATTATTATTATTATTATTATTATTATTATTATTATTATTATTATTATTATTATTATTATTATTATTATTATTATTATTATTATTATTATTATTATTATTATTATTATTATTGGCAGCCGTCAGCCATCGCCTCACTGTACGCAGCGCTTTCCTCTTTCAAACAGGATAAAATAAAATTTGCAGCAGAAGCAAAAGCTCAAGTACACCCGCTTGGCTCGTTGCTGATGTTTCGCCACGATTGCTACTCAGTGAAAGAATTGGCTCGGAAAATAATCGCGACAGCACAGTGTCAGCATTGCATTCGCATCTATTGTCTTCTACGGTTCACTCTGCTCCAAGGAGCAGCCTAATCCGATCGGCTCAGAAGACAACGGATCCGTCAGCGCTATACCGAACGGCGACCGAATAGCTGAGGCGCACCTCTATCGCGCATTGTACCCGGTGTGGCCTTTCAGCACTATCCCCTTGCACAGAGCAAGGCGGCCAGAATTGTTTCTGTATGTGCGTGTGTGTTTGTGGAAAGGCAGACAATGGTGGCGACCTCCACGCCACTTCCCATTTTATCACGCTCGCTTTAACAACAAAGGGCGCGCAGAGCGAATTGTTCACTTCGCTAGCAGCTCCTATCTTGGTGACAACCATACTGCTACACTGCTTGCTCAGAAAAGGCGAGAATGCCTGCGGTAGTGGTCCACGGAATACGAGGAAACTGCGGCGCAGAGCGGGACCGGCAACCCAAAGGAACTCTACTGGCGCCCAAAGAGACGGTATACTCGTCCCTCGTATACAAAGACAGCACGCCAGCGGCGAACTGTGTATGAATGGAGCGAGCGCAATTCCCGTTTATGAGGACTGTCTCTCCGTTCGTGCGGACCGATGCTCATACTCACATTAATCGTTAGGAAAAAATAGAAGGAACATGTCCTGCCGGCAACGACCGAAACTTGTTGTTAAAGGGAAACGAGCACTGAAGTCGGATGTGAAATTGTCCGCACAGTCGATAACTTGAAGATATCTTATCTCTCCTGGAACTAAAGTCGTATTCAGGAAACAAAGTGTATAATCAAAATGCCAACAGTGGTCCAAAGTTATATGTTCGCTTATTATCACGTAGGCGTACGCATCTTCGGCTGCCTCGGTCTTGAGGAAAAAGAAAATAAACATGTTCGTGTAGCTATTTAAAATGTCAAAACGCGCAAACATTCGCCAATGTCGTCGCCACTGCCTCGTAAAATAATAATCCAGCCATCGTAAAGATAAAAACTCTGCGATGAAGCTTACCCAGTTTGCGTTTGACTTCGCAAAAAGTTATGAGCAGTGCACATTGTGCACTTGAGTATAGCGCCCGGCATGCGGCCCGATAAGAGTGCAGGAACGACCGTGAGGAAAAACCACGAAGCTTTCATTACGCACTGGGTTCCTGATTTGGGTCTTTCAGCGCATGTCGAAACAAAACAAAAGAAAACAACACGAAAACGGGACAATGTTTAACGTCCACTCCAGCAAACGCGGCAATGGCGCTCAAGGCCAGGCATCGTGCTATTTTAATCGAATAATTGAAACGTGGCCCAGTCCTCCGCGTCGCAATCAGCATAATAGCAAGTCTAGGGGCAGCGCGTACAAAAGACGGGGGGAGCCGAGGGCGTCCAGTTTTGCAGTCTTCCAAACGTATTCCCCAGCCTTCATTAGTGATATAACATCTGCATCAGTCCGATTACCATTACCAGGCGTTTTAAAATTGAGGCTCGTATTACATTCGCCGATCGATTCAAAGAAGCAAAAATAAAAGGAAGAAATAACAGCTGCCATAACAGCATTACGTTCCACAAAGAACCCATTTATTTAACGAGGCTCTCCGTTCATCGGCCACGTTGAAAGCGCACGCCCTTATGCAGGCCGCGATTAAAGCGCTCAGCAAGGAGGCACGAAATATAAATTTAATGATAGAATCGTAATTTGATAGAATAATAGAATCGCCGAGACATTAGGATGGCCTTCCTATTGCATTTTTTAAAGACTAGTGGAGATCCCATGAAAACACACGCAGTAGTTTCTGACGCGATGATCATCGGAACGCAAAAGATTCGCAAGCACGCGTTGTGAATGAGGGATGCAACGCCTTTCTCTGCTTCGATACAACGTAAGAAAGGAGGAAATAGTCGCGCAACAGCGAAACGCTTTGTATCACATTACTGCGCGTATACCAGATGGCAAGGAACGCAACTTAGCTGGATGAATAATTGTCGAAAAGCGAGAATTCAAAAAGGAGTGCGAGGTAGCACGCAGGTCCAGTTTGCGAAACCGGAGGCCGAATTCACAAAATATTTCTTACGTAAATGCTCCTTCTTATTGGCCAATCGGCTTTCCTAATGATATGTTCAGCATCAGGATTGGCCGAAATATTGTCTTACGAACATTTTTAGCGTAAGATAGTTTTGTGAATACGGGCACGGATGTTCGACCGGGGCAATAAACTTTCACTTTCGTAAAAAAATAATAATAAATAAACAGGCATGCATAGTACAAACGAAATGAGGAGACGACTGCACTGATACTTCCTTCTTCTTCGCTGTTACCTCTTTCGACCAGGGTACGTTGCCAGTGGCAGCACCGAAATTTATGCTTGTATGGAGATAGAAAAGGGCCCAGCATCACTCGCAGAGTTGGCAACCGTGATGTGGGCGCAGATGAGAAAAGGCTTCTCACAGAAGAAAGAAAGGCCCAGCTAGGCAGTCTCATGCGCACTCGTGCATCGGCGATCGATCCTAAATATCCATACCCCGCTGTAACATGCACCGTACTCGACAGGAAGAAAGAGGCATGGGAGAGCGCATTGTATTCACTCTGTCTCCGATGCACTCGATCGCTTACTTGCCTTATTTAAACGAAGGCAGGCACGTAAAGAAGTATATACGATGTACATCTTGTGAAGGAACAGCGCGGTAGTGAAGCGAAGACAAAAGGAGGGGTAAATAGACAGGACGAGCGCTGTCTATCAACTGAAATTTTATTGAAGAAACAATGTGTAAGCAAGGAACCATCTATGGACTACTCATGCGCATACATGAACACGTGTCGACAACAAAATGAAACAGATACATGTCATTTTTTTTGTCATCCTATAAGCTGCCAAGATACATTAGATACAGGTACCGAAAAATCACACGTATCTGTTAATAAGATTTTCTGGCTTTTCAGCATCTTATTAAATCTAAAGACGGACAGTATCGTTATAAACTTCGCAGTGTATGCAACACAGCGACACTCATTCGGCAGCCTTATACTAAATAAACTCTAAAACCCGACTTTCAGAAACGAGTGCACAGCGATGCTCACGTCATTATCATTAGTAAACTTCATAACTGAGCCAAGGAGTAGCTCATTCAGTCACGCCTTAAGGGCAGATATAACCTACTTCTGCTCAAAATATATTTATTTCTACATTCCGTTAGTGTTTCACGATGTATGTCGATTTAACCGGATAGGCCGCTCAAGCGCTGCGGGTGCTAAGGGAAAAAATAAAACCAATCGTAAGATTATATTGGAACGTTAAAACCAGCAAGGGAATCAGCCCTTTCAAAATTATCTGCCATCATTTTCGGTTTTTTAGGCAGTGTTGAACAATAAGCAATATTGTAACTGAATCATGTCTACTCTTCACGGTGGTAGAAAATACAATTAAGTTACGAATTTCAGTTGCGAAGTCTGTAGTCAAAACAAGAGGAGCACTTCGCTTGATCACAAGCCTGGATAAAAAAAAATGTACGAGTGTAAGTTTGGAAGGTCTGCACTCTAAACTAGAGCTTTTAATTCCTCTTAGGGTGTGAATGACATCATACAGTACGATTGAAAGAGTATTGTCTTTCTGCGCTTTCCCGCGTAAAACCTTATTTGAGGATACGGTCCCTGGTTTACGGGATAGCGAGATTGGAACAATATGATTGCGAGAGAGGCCATTCATTTCCGTTAACGTCCGTTGGCTGAGGACAGAGGAGAACCGGACACGCACGTAACAACTGATGAAATGGGCCGTCACTTCGCGTTCGTGCGTTCCACCAAAAGAGAACGTGATACGGGGTGGTAGTGAATGGACACGTGGTTACCAGGTAAAGCAGGAACCACTGAAAGAGAGAGCTATAATAAGGCGACCGGAAGTTGTTACAAAAGTGCAACAGCTGACGGTGTAGGAAGCAGCGACGTGCTTCGCAGGGCCATACCCAGAGGCAACCGCTTTATTAGGGAATCGTCCCGGCGTGTAGTATAGTAACGAGTAGGCATGCCGCCAGAGTTTGAAACGCTCGGAGAAGCTTTTCCTGAGAAACACGGCCAAACACCCATACACTTTAAGAAGGTTAATAACTCTCTTTAGTACACGGAGTGGCCCAGCCGGAAGTTGAGAACCCCACACGTCGGTAACTCGCTAGCACGCAAGCATAGACGATACAGTTTTAGCGAATCAGAACTGCATGCTCAGACTTCGAGGAAGATTCGGTAGGTTGCGTCCTCGCACCATCATTCCGGAACTGTGGTGGATACATCTACCAACTACAATGTGTGCCAGTTTCCTACAAGAGCAGAACAAATTATGAAAGGGACGCTTTTTTTGAAAGGCAGTATGTCTGCGTATATTCGCTTAGTACTATTTCGCAGGCAAAAGGACACATTGAGCTGAAGTGGAGGAATCAGCTAAACTAATGGCTGGACAAAAACATCTGAGCCCCAACAGTCCAGACCCACTTTTTCCAGTAATGGTGAAGGCGGGGGAGTATCAAAAAAAGGGAATGGTTGCAAGGCGCATAAGCACGGCAGTCCATCTTTCCAGCCGACCAACCACCAACGTCGAAATGTCATTAGCCATGCACCAAACATAACACAGAGCAGCTTCGCCGCTCGAGAGAAACTGAAACAAAGCGACAACAACGCATGAGCGTATGATGAAGCACCACGAAGTACCGCCGAAAGCGGCTGCAGCAAACTTTAGCCAACGTAGGCCAAAATAGCTCGACTCCTACTGCTGGCGTGAGGCGCAAAGCGTGTTTTCGGCTTCCCCCACGCCCCTCATCCCCCGCTGCTTCTCTTTGCTGCCGCTTCATGAAGTTGGGAGTGGACTGCAGCCCCTATCGATTTCCGGCGCTACACAACCAGCACTTTATCAAGCGCCTCAGACAGACCGGTTAATCGCCGGGCACCGCAGCCAAGCGTGCTACCGATCTGAGCGGCAAATAGATCCCGAGACAAACACAGCACCGGCAGCACCAAAGTGCATGGTGCAGCCTTTTTGCCCATACTGGAGCCCGCGGCGCCGCAGCACTGTGATTGCAGTGATTGCAGTACACGTCCGATGTTCAAGCGAGGCTCAATCTACCTGCAGATTCCTTGGGACTACTATCGCTTCTCTCGATCTCTCTCGCAGGGGCAAATACATTTCTCAATCAATCCCCCCCCCCCTCCCTACCCCCGTTTAATCTCACCCGGACACGGAATCAGAGCGAAGCCACGACAGCTGCTCCGACGACCACAGCGTCGGTAATCAAATAGGTAGATATCCGTAAGAGCCGAATTAAGCTCCAGAAATGCACATTCGCAAAGCTTGTCGTTCGCATGTGCTCCATTTTACTGATGGCTAGGATGCTTCCACCATGAGAACTGGCTGACTTTTTATAGCTAACAATTCTAGCGTAAGAGCTTATTCCTGAACACGGGTCTTGTATTTTTTCACACAAACAGCACCTACCTCGACAATATTCATGTAATATGCATGAAGGAGCGTCAGAAACCCTTAACGCTCGATAGAGTAACGTCTAACGTGCATTGACTGCAACGTTGGCTTAAAGAAAAACAGAAGGCTATTCTGACCTCGCAGAAGTGTCGGTAAAAACGGCGCTTCCATAAAGCTTCTTTCTTCGAAGAAATTTCACTTCAATATGCGTTTACGCGGGTGAAATGTGCATTTTCAATTCATAGCATCCATCATGACGCATCGAATAAACTAAAAAAAAAATGATACTTTCAGAATTTCCTGAGTGCATCAAAGTAAAAAAAAAAAAAGAAAAAATCCGGCGGTGGACAGTATCACTGTTTTAAGTATCTGTATACAGCACCCAATGTCGTCGTGCATAATGACGGGCTCCAACGAGGTAGCTATGAACGCGACTCGGTGCACGCGGGAGGCTGCCTGACGCGAAGTATCGTTGGCCACGGACAAAGTGAGCGATACTATTCGTCGTGAAAAACGCGTATTGCAGTCTGCTCGATGTTGCAACAAAGTCCCGGCGACGGTCGCTCACATGACATAGCATCATCCGCGAACAAAATTTTTCAATGAACGCGATAGCCTTTAGCAACATAATGACTCAGCAGGATACTAGCTTGCGATGCAAACGCGCCATCCTCACGGCGGAATTAAAATAAGTCTTCCGAGATAAGCTTTGCTCATCGTTCAAACGAATCTGCGCGTTTCTCATTCTTGCACACTTTTCCCGCTAACCCCGCCAGTACTGAGGGAATGTCTTCGTGGTTTGTATATACTCCGTGCGTGCAGCAAAGTCATTACAGCCACAACCGCGCTCAGCGACTAAACACGCGGTTCCGTCACTTGTGCGCGCCCTGTCCGTTTCTCGCCCGGCGAAGCAAATTACAGACGCCATTCTTCCTTGTCTCCAGGCGGCAACTGTCGCCTGTTTTCTCGCTCTCCTGAGTCACACGCCTCAGCATCGCTCGGCCCTTTCGTCCCTATAGCTATATAGCGCCTTCGTGGCGAAAAAAAAAAAGGCGAGGCACGTTTACATTTAATTACGTCGGCTTCAATTACCTTCCAAGCGCACCCTACCAGAAAAGAAAAAGAAAAAAAAAAGGTTTGTACAGGAAATACAAAATGACGGCGAAAAGAAAGCAAGCATCCAATTTGTGAGCCCCTCGAAGGCGCCGAGTAAACAGGCTTAAGCCTCATTAGGGATGCTCTTCTTCTTAGGCATGAGGTGAATGACGAAGTGCGAGTAGACCCTTTTTTGCCGACAGGCCCCCTTCCCGCTCCCACTTCACTAAGGCTTTCACTGTTAGCTGCGCATCTCTCTTTCCCTCGCTAACCAAAAGAAAAGAAAACATGGTAGAGGAAGATTTGCACGCAAATAGATGACTGATTGTTCGGCGTACGAAAGAAAAGTCCCGCGTCAGCTGCCAGAACCCAACTCTAAATCCTTTCCACGAAGTCATTTGCTCAAAACGTAATTTGTCCATCGGATATAAAAATGCTGTGGTATGAAAAATGCTGTCGTATGTATGAAAATGCTGTTTCGAAACGCGCTGATTTAGTTAATTCAGTTTTTTTTTCTTTTTTTTTCTTTTTTAGAGAGCAGCTCTTATGACCTGGACACAGTAGCGAAAAAAACTTCCCCATCTCCCGCTAGAGGGGACCATGTGTGGATGCGAAGCAGCGGGGAGATGGTTAGCTTGAGCGGGAGAAACGTCGCCGCTCTCGTTTCGCGGCCCTGCACAGGAGAGAGAATGAGGCGCGCTCCGTCATTTTCATACCGCGGAACTACCGTGGTGCTCCCAGCGGAGTATGCAGCTGTCGCACCACCCGTCGTCCGCGCCGCTCCGTAGAGGATTTCTAGAGGAGAGAACGGGGGGGGGAACCGTAGGAGAGGAGAGAGAGGGGACGCGCATGCGCTGTGGGGGGTGTAGGACGCGGGAACCGCTCCGTAGAGTAGAGGATTCCTAGAGTAGAGAAAGGAGGTGAGCGTAGGAGAGAGGACGCGCGTGCTCTTTGGGGATGTCGGACGCGGGCGCCGCTCCGTAGAGTAGAGCATTCCTAGAGTAGATAAAGGGGGGTGAGCGCAGGAGAGAGGGGGGAGAGGACGCGCATGCGCTGTGGGGATGTCGGACGTGGGCGCCGCTCCGTAGAGTAGAGCATTCCTAGAGTAGATAAAGGAGGTGAGCGTAGGAGAGAGGGGGGGAGAGGATGGGCATGCGCTGTGGTGGTGTGGGAAGCGGGAAGGACTCCCTCGCCCTTTCCTTGACGTACGCACACGGTGGGACCCGGGCGGATGCTGATTGATGGCGAGGCTACTTTAGCGCGCGGGAAAGGTTTTAGAACTCGTGCGTGCTTGATTCATTCTCTTCGACAAGTGTCGTCTCTCCAGGCTCTTGTAAATTGGCGCGACCCTAAAAAATGCGCCTGGGAGGGAGCGAATCAGCGTTTTGAAGGACGGAGGGGCTCGCCGCGAGCTAATCCGCACCCTCGCAGCAGCGTTTCTCCGCCGGTGGCACACCACGCACGTTTTTCCGCTAGTGGGTTCCTATCTTGAGGCACCAGATCCCACATTGAGTGTCGGCGTGCATTGTCCATCGTTACCGACAGAACAAACACAATGAAAGATGAAAGTGAACGCTGAGAGGATCGCGAAAGGGTGAACAGGCAAGCAGAGTGTCGCATGAGATTACGAGATCGCGCCAGGGTAGCGCGTGTCGTCTGGGACGTCTGTCGGCAGCGGCGGCTGTGAATCGCTCACTCACGCTGGCTCTCGCGATCTCCAGATTAATGAAACAATAGCTTGGCGGACACTCCACTTGCAATTTGCCGAACGAGGCAGATTGTCAGCGTCCAGCCAAAACATCGCGAAATAAGGAATACACGTAGCGCTGCGCTCAATTTCACATTAGGGGCCATCGCAATCGTCGGGGATGTTATTATTATTATTATTATTATTATTATTATTATTATTATTATTATTATTATTATTATTATTATTATTATTATTATTATTATTATTATTATTATTATTATTATTATTATTTGCGTACGTGATTGCTCGTATCTGGCAGGGAAAAAAAAAACTTCAAAAAACGTACATCCCAGCTTCCAGCTGCAGCACTTCAATCGGGACGACGTGCAGGAACAGTCGCGTGGACTCATATCAAAATCAAAACGCCGTTATCTAATACGGCGACACTCGTAATGAGGTTTTTATTGGTCTCCCGCCGAACACCAAAATAATTGCAACTCTTTTCTCTGTGAAAGAAAGCAAGGAAGTTAACAGCAGAATGGACATTCGCCTGCGCTGAAATCACTGCTTGCTATTACCCGTTTTCAACGCTTTCCACGCAGGCTACGTTTGCGGAGTATTCGCAGTTATGAAGAAGCAAAAGGAGACGCATCCTTTCGATATATTGGTTTTTTGATACTCGGGTACTTTCATAGCAAACAAGTTAGCGTACGTGTCTAGAAAATACTCCACTATCGGCAAAGCATCGTTGGGCTCTCACTCTATCTCTTTCTATTCCCCACTGTGCATTTAAAAGAGCCGGGTATTATGGTCAGCCCGAAGGGAAAATCAATCATTCGAATGTGAACTTTAAAAACTAAATAAGGGGACAATATCTCCAACATCAGCAACTGTGCGGACATTTTAGCGTCCAGAAGTTCTACGGCAAAGTTTTGTCAAAGATCCGGCCGGAAATGAGTTTCGGTATTGATTTTCAATGAGCAGGCTGGCTGACTTTGTGAAATAACACAAATGTCGAGAAACCGACTGGCCGCAGACGCAGAAGATGGACTAAAATTTTCCGCAATCAATAAAGCGAAGAACTTGTTTTCTTTTACCCGAAGGAAGGTGCCATTTTTTCAAGCGCACTAACAGTGCTCAGTATTTTAATTTCAGGACATCACCTAGGCCTCAACTGCTCCTCAAATAACGGATCGTGAGCTAGCCCATCAGTTTTTTTTCACGTGCATACAGTGACACCTGTGGGTGGTTTCTGATGGTTCCGTGATGCAACTGCGTTTAGGTTCATAGTACTTCTAAAACGTTGGAGTCGGCCGCTTGGAATAGTCATACATGCAGGCTGTGTCTCCAGATCTTACGCATACCCAATAGTGGTGTGCGTGTACTATGAAGAAGAATGGGGAATGACAGAAGCGCCGCCACAATATGTTCCAGCAGCCGCTTTTTCACCATGCACCCTGAGACAGGTGAAGAGTGTGTAAATGCATCAGAGAGCGCGAAGTCCAATCTGCCTTTCTTGTCCCATTTTGCTCGCGCTGTTTCTTGCAAAGGACACACTTATGAGAGGCACATCTAGTAGTGGTTGGATGGTATAACCGGTGAAGTCGAAGCCACAGGACCAAACAACGAAACCTGAACACCGATGCCAGCATAATCACAAGTTCGATAGAAAAAAAAATGCATGCACCTTTGTGGCTATAATATTGATTGGTTATCCATAGAGTATGCTTACGGCCAGCAACAGCATCGTGTTCAGGGAATAACGTGATGCAATCTTCAGTGGTGTGTGCAGCGGAGAAAGCATGAATGCTTACCCGCATTATATGTGTTGTTGTGGCGAAGCATGATCTGCAGAGCGTTATTTGTCTAGCAACGACGACGTGCCTAACTGCCTCATACGAAGAAACCGAGCAGTCACCCAGTGTCCTCCCCTTAACCGCAACGAGTCCCGCGTGTTACAGTGCAGAATGACTGCAGTCGTCTGCAGGGTTCACTAGTAGAAGGGGAGAAGTTTTACCGCAGCGCTCCAGGCTCTTCCCAGCACTTCAACAGGGATGACGTTTGGGTGCGTTGGTAGTTCATCTTGCATCGTAAACCACAGTTTGGTAACGAATAAAACGCGACGAGAAGAAGACAGGACATGCGCTACCCTGGTTAGCACACGTCTTGTCTGCTTGTTGTCCCGTGTCATTCGTTACCGCGCTATGGTTTCTGATGCAAGATGATCTTACCAGCACCCTTGAGGCGCTTACGAGTACAATCACTAGTTATGAGAGGAATGGAGAAGGGGGGGGGGGGGGAGGGGTCGCACGTCTATGAGAATGGCAGATAGCTTAAAACGACGGCACGTTGTAATTTTCAGATCATGGATGGGTCATGGAGTCGTGATGCATCCATGCCGCGAAGTATGACGCGTCATGAAGTGATGACGCAGCCAGTCATGAAGCGCTTTAGTCATCATATCCTAGATGACCAACTAGCACAATTCCTTGCACTGAATGTTAGAATGTCGCGTGGCTCGAAAATGATCACAACAAGGTGAAGTGTTCTGTTGCCGCCGCCTTTGACAACTCAGCGGGACATAAGAAACAGACAGAATCGGCTGGAAAGAGCCGTGACCAAGAACTACTATAATTTTCCAATACAAACAATGTGCGAGCCCACGTATTCACTATAAAATGCAACTTTGCTTCAGCATCCTTCTTGCATTATTTGAAAGTCGCACGATCCGGTGATTTGTTTGCCTTCTTTTTCTTGACGTCTTGTACAGATAAGCAAGATTAGCGCAGCGCAGACGCTTTGTATGACTAACCCATCAAAGAAACGTGAGCTCTGAAAAGGGAAATGTACCATAATTTCAAGATGCCCACAGCTCTTCATTTGCATAGCGAGATGGTTTCGCAAAAGTGGCTACACTTTCAATCTGATGTGTCCGGAGGCATAGGTAGGATCGAATTCAAAAGGTTCCTCAGTCAACGGAAACGAGAAAAAAAAAAAGCTGGAGGCATTCAGCGAGCCGTGATTCTGAATTAGATTTCTTCTGAATTTCCCCTGCCTAATCAATTCTCTCCCAACTATATTCGAAATCGAAGTGCTCAAGGGGATAAATGGGTTACGAACATGAAGGCACGTAGCGGCTTCTTTAATTTCATCGTCGACCCTTTCTTTCGTTCTAATGCTTCCGTGTGTACTCGCCTCAAGCACAGAGATTTTTATATATAAAAGAAGAATACAGTCGCAAAATGTTCTAACCCTTCCAACGTCAGCTAAGTCGTCGTCAGCTTTTCAGTTTAGTTAGCAGTTCCATAATGTAAGAATCAGCAAGTAAAGTGGAGCTAATTCGGTGCAGTACGCGGTACCAGCATTGGCAAACATTGTCCTGAATGATAAAAACAGCAGATTTACCGGGAAAAGAAGGATTATTTTACTTATCTCTAGCAGCGTTGGCCTGCACGTGTTACTTTCGTGCTAACGGCGCAAACATTACACTCAATAAAAATACTTATATAGGCCCCGGATAAAAAAAGGAAAAACGTATTTTTTACTTGCTTTTGCCAGAAAGATTGCTACAGTGTTGCTTCTTATTATTCTACATAGCTTAGAAGTGTGTGCACACCGGACTATACATTCAAGAACGCACTCGAGCATCGTACGGATGTACACACAGAGGCAAATGTGCACTGCGACTCATAACATGAAATTGGGCGAAATAGCCGCATAGACAGTGGGGATATACGATGCATTATGACGCTCTTTTGATCCGTTCCGTTCTTGCTGATGTCTTTATTCGCATCATTAATCCAAATGAAGCTTTACCGCGTCCGATGATCCGTCATGATTCAAGCGGACAGAACTAGACAGCGCATAATACATTCTTATCAGGACGGGCAGCCTTATCAATTCTTCTACCGATGACAAATCTGTGTGGTGTAGGTATATCATGGTGTTTCCAGAAAAAAATATTTTATGATCAAGGCTAACGGAACGGAAGGAGATAATCATAATAAAATAAATGCGGACTAGTGGTCGCAGAATAGAACCGAAATTGGCGAGAAAGTCAGTCAAAAAGCAGTAAAAATAAAAGTGATCATTAATGGGTTCCGCTTTCGCGCTAGCAGCCAAACGTAACGTTCACGATGCGTTTGCAAAGCCAGAAAAAACCCGACATGACAATCAGGAAGCCTCGAAACGCTCGTATCACAAACTGGAATCGGACGCGCGTGCTATATATGAGCACAGTACTCATAGATTAAAAGGCGAATATTTAGGGTTGGGTAATACACTCACGTTCGTTTCCAGCGTGTACAGTTCGTGTCACGTCGGCGTAATTTTGACTCGAACACTTAAATCAGAGTCAACCTTACCTTTAGAGGCCAGATTTGCAGTGCCGTGACGTATTTACCGCTACTGCTCATTGCAGTCGCTTTACTAATAAAATAATGTCATGTTTCAACCCATGAGTACTGTACAAGCACTGCAGCTATAGGAGCCACACTACCAGATACCTACCGGCGCTAAAGATCACACCAAGTCTGTGGAAAAAGAGAAAAACATTGGCATGATCATCTGTAACAACCAGCCCAAGTTATTCCGGCTTCAAAAGCGAACAAGCCTGTTCGAAAGAAGAGTTTAGTAGAGGACGCATGTCGACAAAGTCAAAGAGTCGCGTGGCTCTACTCGGCTGTTTACGAACAGGGTTAATGGCGGACGCATTAGCGAGACGGGCGGGGCACAACGCGGGTGGTAAAGCGTCCATTATTCTTCTCCGTGTGTGACATTGAGTCTACACACGCCAGATTAGGTCTCTCGTTATTCGTTTCCTTTTCCGAAACCACTCGCATTGCGTAGACGACGAAAGAAAACGCCGTCATCTAAGGCTTAAAATGTTGGGCAACAACTGTATCGTGGCGTACATACTTTGCACTTAAGATGAGCGAATATCAATCTCAGTGACTCGTCTCGTTGTGATAGTGGAGGGCGCTAGAGTGTACGTCACATAATTGTGCCAGAAAGCCATTTTTCCTTTCCATAGCACTGACATTGTGTTCGCTGAAAAATTTTACAAATAAACGTACAGTTTGTCAGAAAACAGAAAATACTTGTGAAACAGAAAATGAATGCAAAAATGTTCCAAAAGCCGGGTGAGTTCATGATTAAAAATATGTACTCCGACTTAACATAACAAAATATAACAAAAATTACATAGACGTTTCGCCACCTATGCGGGTGGCATCCTCAGTATGCACTGGCACAAAATGAGTGGAGGTCGCCCAGTCCACTGCTAGTCTCGTATGTCTCTGTACACATCCGGTAGGGGGGCCGCGGTTGTTGTTGCACGCCACTCATTTTGTGCCAGTGCATACTGAGGATGCCACCCGCATAGGTGGCGAAACGTCTATGTAATTTTTGTTATATTTTTTTAAGTCGGAGTACATATTTTTAATCAGAAACAGATAATGAGCAAGTCTGTGCATTGCTGGCATCCGTAAGTAGTCTCAGAATACACATACGCTGTGTATAAGCTCGATAACGGTTTTGCGGTCCTGTCAATAGCTACAGTTTCCCAGATGAGGGTTGGCAGCGCATTACTGTATTCCTGACAGGGTCAGGTACACCGGTTATTGCCTTTCCTGTCTTAGTTTCCGATTGTGCCCCATCTTTCGTTTGGTTGCAGCAACGCGCTCTACCAACTCTTGCGACTCTTTGCCAGCTTGACTGCTTCATCATCGTGTCGTCTTTTTTTATTACATATTATAGAAACTTACCATCTGCTGAAACTGACGGGAAAATAAAATAGAGGTGCCACAAACGACCTGCTTGCCGAAGTTTTTCGTCTACTTTGCTGTATAAAAGGAAGCGCACGTGCACCGTGCAACACAAAATCAGATCTCTGTAAAACGCAGAAAAAAATAATAATAATGCAAACTAGGGTATCAAATGTTATTACTAAGTCACTGGAGCAAAACACATTACCAAAACACCGCCATCACTTTCGACAGAAGCTCCCACGTGCAACTAAGTAGTACCTAGAAATATTTCCGCGGTGGCTGCGACAACTACCTTCGAAAGAAGGAAGCAGCAACTCAACAAGAAACGCCACGAGAAACTGCGAACAGCTGGAATGACATCGTGATTCTCCACGCTCGTCTGACTTCAAACTCATCTCGTTGTTACCACGCATCCTTCAACGCAGACTCAAAACGCACGAGAGAGCTGGAAAAGGTCGCATTCGTTATCCATTACTCACAGCACACACAGCGCGCGTTCAAAAGCAGATGCACCGCTCTGCGACCATGTTCGTTTCGTCTTGGGAAGTTTCGCTCAAATATGGAAAAGTTTGTTTCTGTAAAGAAAGAAAAAAAAAGTGTTTGACGTGTAAGGACATTGCACTTCGCACGAATGCGTCACGCTTGTGCCAAACCGTTCATGCGTAGTTTGAAGTAGCGTCTGCAAGGAACAGAAAAAAAAAAGCAAGAGGCACGCGACAACCCCTCGACATGTCTACTCTAGCCTTCGTCTCAAGTCTGCAAGAGTGGACGCTTGACAAACAGGAGAAGAAGTCAGGGATGATACAATACGTCACGACTTCTCTCAAAACAGACGGTTCCGCATTCCGTGCGCCCCGTTGCGCAGGCGACAGACAGGCAGCCGACCTTCTTGACGGCTCGACTACGGGACCCTACGTGCTCAGCACATCCTTTTAGGAGAGGAGAAGACAGCAGACGAGACATAGAGAGAGAGAGAGAGAGAGAAGACATTGAGCTGGAGGCGCGTCACAGGCACGCTGAGATGGGTGCGCCTTCAACGATCGCGATGTCGTCGCGGGAGACGAATACTGGTTAGACGGCCGCTTGGTCTTCTCGGACGCTCCTCCGCATGCGCGGTTGTTCGTCCGTGAAGGCGTAGCAAGGCAGACAGACCGCACATCACATCTATCTCTTTCGTCTAAGCGACGTCGGTGTCTTAGACGCTTCTGTAGACCTTTTGACGGCATCCGCGCTCTGCCATTTGGCTTCTGAGACAAAGAAAGTGAAAACTTGATGCGAGAGTCATTTCTTGGAACGTTCAACGTACCTGCTGGTTAGCACAGCGTGAATTGTGTTCGTAGGGAGATGACAACCAATTAGTATGAACACGCAAACATGAGGAACCATTCAGTCTTACGGTGCCACTCTTCTCGACTCTGCCTTAAAACTTGACTCTACGACTTCAACCATGACTGCACTAGTCAGTGAGATTGTCTTCGAAAGAAGGAAGTCGCTAACCCTGAAATGAACCGCCAAGAGCCAGCAAACCCTTGGCTGAAGCCTAGGCGGGTATCCAGGCCCATCCCACGAATTCTCAGGGCACTGAATAAAGTTATTTGATGAGATCTGATTGATGTTTTTGATGAGCATAAATGGTGTGTCTTCAAGGAACACGAGGTGCTTGGGAAAATGCATACCGGGACGCGAAGTTAGTTGACACGTGCGAGTGACGCTGTTAGCATTAAGAAACACTTCACTCAGCAGCCGAATATTCTCAGGTTCAACGTGGTTCGCCAACGGCATATTTCAAAGGCAAGAAGTATCTTGTTAGGAGCGTGAGAACGTTCAACAAGGCTCTTTTCTTACGTGCGCACGAAGAAAAACTATGAATATCGAGAAGCGAAAGTATACCAAGTAAAATACAAAGAAGGAGTTTATCTAAACGACCGAGAAAGTCCTAGCAATGAAAAGCCGAGCCTACAGAGTCGAGTGACTGAAAAAAAAATGAACAAGGTAAATACCGCGCCACGCTTCTCTAAGCGGCGCCACCACGTCGAGAGGTAGAAGGATGGCGAAGCGAGAGAGCGGCACGAAGGCAGTCTATCACGAAGCACTTTGGATGCGCCGAGCAGGAGCGCTCTTCGAAAAACGCTGTCGCGGAGTTGCACATTCCGCGCTGGCGGCGAGGTCGCGTCTTTCCCAGGAGTCAAGCAGCGAGAGTGAAGACGAGAGCGCTGTATCCCATTTTCCATCAAGAGCACCATTAGCGCTGAGCGAGACGCGCTTCGAAGTCTCCTATACGCAGCTAGCTCGAATATTGGTCGCTTCTTTATGCGACAGTACCCGAGGGAAGCACTTTTTAAAAAAAATGTTCTCGAAGACTGAAGTTTTGGTCGACTACCACCATTACGCCCACTGTCCAAAGCAGAGAGCCGGATTGTCACGCTTTCGCCAATGAGCGTTCCTTGCAGTTGACCGCGCATGTTCGTTAATAACATATTCATCAGCGGGATTTTTTTTTTCGAAAGCCTGCCTGCATTTACTGTTACGGAGAATCGTGGCATAAGAGCCTTTAGTGACCGCTGGGGTGGCTTAGGGGCTGTGGTGTTGCGCTGCTAATCTCGAGGACGTGGGTTTGATTCCCAGCCACGGCGGCTGCATTTCGATGGGGACGAAATGCAAAAACACCCGAGTACTTATAGATTTAGGTGCCCGTTAAGGAAACCTGGGTGGTCGAAGTCAATCCGGAATTATCCCAATAAGGCGTGCCTCATAGCCATACCTTAGTTTTGCGGTGTTTTACTGCTAGCCTGAAGGTTACGGGTTCGATCCCAGGCGTGGCGGTCGCAGTTTCGATAGAAGGAAAATGCTAGAGGCCCGGGCACTTACATTTACCTGCACGTTGAAGAACCCCAGATGGCCGAAATTTCCGAAGTCCTCCACTACGGCCTCTCTCCTAAGCATATCCTGGTTCTGGCACGTAAGATCAGATATTATTATTATTATTATTATTATTATTATTATTATTATTATTATTATTATTATTATTATTATTATTATTATTATTATTATTATTATTATTATTATTATTATTATTATTATTATTGTTACATCATGGTTTTGGCAGGTAAAGCACCCGGAGGTGAAAGTTTTATGTAATAAACACACAAGGGTGCCAGCTTTACCAGAAGGAACGTGGAACCAAGCGCTACAGAGCGCGCTCGCTTCAAGGATATAGGCATAGTGAGAGCATTCCGGGCACACGCTGACCGCCTGTCGCGGATCGCATTGCCCAGACGGTTGGTATGCTGGAAGAGGAAGGAAATGACCTCGCGATGCAGCAATCTTCAGCTGCTTCCGAGTGAGACAGCTTGGTCGCCTATATGACAACGTCACCGTGTGCCGCAGTGTCTCCGTGGCGGCTTCATCGATGGGTCGAGGGACCAGGTCGAGGAGAGTGCAGGGGGCGCGAACGCCACGACAAGCAGCACCGTGCCAGTTCTCAAATCGGATCACGCCTGCCGCGATTCCTTTGGGGATACAAACACGGAGCAACGAACGGCGGCTGTGGTAGTCGTGGTTGTGGGTTGCTGCAGAAGGATACGTGGCTTAGCGATACTGCCCACGTTAATTTGGCGGGAGTAGTGACGCTATATCTCCAAGATAACGCGAGGGAACCGGAATCAGATTACAAGGTGACTATCGGTCGATAGCATAGACCTTTCGGCGTGTTTCTTTCAACGTATGCCGGAAAACATCGTGACTGAAAGCGCCTGGTGCAGAAGTATTGCCGGCTTAAAAATATGTTGTAAACACAGGAAAAGAAAAGCTCCGGTTTCTCAGCTTGCCATCGCGTTGCGTTTGACCTGGTTTACTTTGTTCGTGTTTATGCGCGGAAAGTGCGAAAGAGAAACACTACAGAGTAACTATCTTACTAAGAAAGGCATATATCATGAAATGTTCAAGGATTGAAGTAGAAAGTCGAGAAGCGTGTGTTGTGGGGCTAGTTGATAGGACATATTATTCAAACTTAAATTGCGCTTGGGACGGGACACCAGAGTAGATGTGTCCCGCAATCTGGCGCCTCGGGTATAGTCATGCTGAGCCGTCACAGCAGCCGCCACCGGCACTACTACCACCACCGCGACTGCACTGAAGCTATAACGATGGCAAGGAAGAAAGAGTGAGGGGGGAGAGATCAAGAAAGTCCTGTCTATCACATGCACTGCCCGTGGCGACAATGAAAGTCTCAACACCGGCGCCCATCTTTGAAACAGTGGACCACCGTTTTACCAAGAGCCTCGCAGCCGGCGTTGTTCGTGGATGGAACAAAGCACCAGCGCTGCGCACAAGCGCCCGCGGCAGTGTTGGGGAATACGGCGGTGGCGGAGAGCTTGGCCGCTGTACCATAGAGAAATGGCTGTACGCACACCGTGTTAGTGCAGAGCATCAATGAACGAATGCAGTCACGCTCGCGGCAGCGCGATTGTTCTTAAACGGGGCCGAAACCAAGATAACACGCCGCCGGCTAATCTCTCGCTTTCGCGCTATTATATCCAGGCCCGGCGAATGCGAGCCATGGCCAGGCGCAGAAAATTGATCGAGTGAGTGCATAGCAGCACTGTATACATAAAACATAGCCGCATGGCAGCGAGTAAGTTGTTTGTCGGTCCGAAAGTGCGAGTCGGTTCTAGGGAGTTAGGCCTACACAACCGAATGTCCTACAATGTTGCCGGAGGGAAGTGCGATGAATTTTGCGTAGCCAGGCGGAAGCCGCTGGAGTTAAGGATAAGATCGAGAAAACACTATCCGAGTTCACGAATAAGATATCTGAAACGAAAGTTTCGAGACAATCAGGATAGTGAAGCTGTAGCTATGATAACGGCCCTTATGAATACCATTCGAGTCCCCCCTAACTAGCAAAGAGAGAGAGAATAAGCTTTGATTTTTCAAAGCAACATTGGTGGATTACGGTGGGCTGGGCCCCTCTTCCAGAGCCCTGCTGGCCGCAACAACTCGCCACGCCTGATCCAAGGTAGCCAGCTGACTTTCCAAGGGTAGATAGGCAACTCGCACCTCCCACGATCACCTTCGTATGGGCTGCTAGAGTTGTTAGAGAATGGTCTGTTCGGGCAGATGTATGTCATATGCGGCAGCGCTGGAGCGCCTCCGCACAAGGCGCATACGTCCATGCATCTGTCTGGGTAGCATTGACGCTTCTGCTGCTTATGGTACACTTCAAATATTAGATGCTCTGAAGTCGGTGCTATCAAGTCTCGAAAAGCCCCATGGCTCCTGATCTGCATCCCTTCCGCAGAAAAGTCAAGGAAGCTTAGGTTTTCTAATTAAATGTCCGAAGCCTCAAACCACGTATTTCAGATATTTCGGTCATTTTTATTTATTGAATTGAAAATATTTGAGACACAGAGTGAGTCTTGGATGGCACGGTAAAAGGCAGAACAGCCCAGTATTCTACCACTGAGTCATGCCGTATTCCTTTTTTTTTTTCACAGAGCCATGCCATTGCTCGGTACGCCTACGCACAAAAACCCTCTACAAGCGTTATGTCGGGAAGGAACCGCGTTAACATCCGTAATATAGCGTCGTAGAAGGGTAAAATAACAACCAGGCGTCACAGAAGGCAAATTGTGTAACCAAGCATTACACAAATGAATTGCGTAACGACTGGGTCGTTGAATTCTCTCAACGCATTACAAAGCGCTCAGCCATAATTCTTCATCGTCATCAGCCACCGAATCAATTAATAGAGTAGTGGGTACCTCGCAAGCGTACTTGTATTAGTAGCCCCAAGAAAGTTTGTTCCAGCTTTCGCTGTGACTGTGCTGCGCTTTTCGCGCAGGCCTGGCGTTGTTTTCATGACACCAACAGGTGGCGCGTCGAGATGCCTTTGCCTAGGGAGCCTTCATGTGCGAGGCACGGAGGCGCGCACATGAAGGCTCCTTACCTTTCCGTAAATGGGCTTTACCTTAGCGCTCGCACTGCATCAACAGCGCTGGGGCGGATGCATGAGGCGACGAGAGAGTTCGACCAGACGCCGGGACACGACACATCCGCACGTCTGAATCACGCGGGTGCGCGTTTATTGTGCGTCTGAAGAAACGCGTTCTCCGGCCGTCTGTGCAGACGTGCGTCCATTCGCCGCTGAATTGGCCGTGCTTTGCGCTGAACAGCGCGGGGTGCTTGCGACTTCCGATAGAATCCGCCGCT
The DNA here is from genome assembly GCA_030522465.1 of Rhipicephalus appendiculatus. Classification (NCBI taxonomy): domain Eukaryota; kingdom Metazoa; phylum Arthropoda; class Arachnida; order Ixodida; family Ixodidae; genus Rhipicephalus; species Rhipicephalus appendiculatus. The sequence goes on from JALIZH010032971.1 coordinate 2,255,183, forward strand.
TTTCGCTGAGCAGAAAAAGTTGCTCCGTGGAGTGGACCTTGCGACGGAGCTGCTGCGGTTCTGCAAACAAAACATACAGGGAGCACTTTCGATCTGCCAATGGAACAGACTTGCTCCGCATGGAGCAGAAAAAAGACCAAAGTGCTGATGCTTTCTTCATCTATGCATCACGACCTCTGTCTTCACGTCGCGACACTATACAAGTTTTAAGGCGATAACATGTCCTAAAAATTGGAGGACCCTTAAGCTTCGCATTTAAGTGTTCAACGCGATAGCGATATCCTGTCTCTAGTGCGTACTTCAACCACTTAGTGCATACTTGCCATGCACCCACTACGTGGTGTTAAGGGAATACGCCTTTTGTGACGTGCCTTTTGTAACATGTTCTAACATGCCTTTTGTAACGGGTGGCTGGCTTTAAACTACGAACTCGTTATGATAGTCACATGGTCTGACACCCGGTGGCAATGCACACTTGTACCACGCAATATTACTGGGATATTACATGTTATATTGCGACGCCTATATAAAGGACGCTTGCGTTTGCGAAACATGAAAGTTATTTTCACTGCATTTTCAAGCAGAGGAAGTTATTTTCACTGTATTTCCAAGCAGAGGTGTGGCTTTCTGGTAGAACACCTGGCCACGAAGACGGCCTGGGTTCGAGCCTCACTCGGACCCGGAAATTTTTATTATTTATTTTATTTGCATCTTTCTCAGTTTTTCGGTCACGGACGATATGATTTTTCGCTCACAACCAACGACGCCGACGCCGACGCCGGAATTTCTACGAAACGAGCTCTTTAACGTTATCGCTTTAAAAGTGCTACCGGAAGTGCTCCGAATGTGTCAATAGATGACACCAATATATCAATGTGCAGTAAACATTCAGATAATTCTGTAAAGACACGTTTCGCTTTCGTGTTACACCGATTCCTATGAAGGAGGGATGAACCATGTATTTTTTTAATTCTCCCGCCATGTAAAATACGACCGTGGTGTCCGGTATTCGAGGTGACCACGACCATAGACATTAATCTATTTCGGCGGGTAACAAGACAATCGAAGCGACGGAGAACGATGTAGACGACAGCAACGCTGGAATCTAGAACCTTCTCCAAGGCAACAGCCAAACCAAGGCATTCAGAAAAGAACCTCGGCTAAACATGTTGCAAGGTAGATTGCACTGTTAGTGCGCGCACACAGCTGGTTACTTTTCGAGATATCTTTCGTTTATGCTTGCACTGAGTTGCACCATATTGTACATGATTGACGGGTGGCTATAAAACCGATAGCCACTAGAGGTAAAGAGTTTTTGTGCTCGCAGCCTTCGTCTGGCGTATGTATTGGAAATCACGCGCTCTACCTCCCAACACGACGTAGCACATGGCTACGCCTTCCTTCGTATTGCAAGGGCCGGAGGGCAGCAATCTACCAGCGCCTCCTGCGGGCGATCAAGTGCATCGTAATACATCCTCGCCTTTCACAGTCTATGTCAGAGGTCCTTAAGACCTACGCGAAGACAAGCAACAGCTATCAACTACATGGGAAAATAAATAGGCAGATAAAAAAACTGTAGAACAAAGTACGAACTACCCAATCTTGACGTCCTCATTGGAGGGCAGAAAAGGAGGGACGGCGGCTCAGAAACAGGTTGCCATGGAAACAACCTCTGAGAACACAGCGCTTTCTTCCGAAGCCGCTGAAGCAGAAATAATTGGCCGAGCGGAGGATGATAGCGAGAGACGGCCGTGCTCGCAAGCCGATGCGCCTTCAACGTATTGGTACAACTCGATACGGATACGTGTACGAGTCCTGGAAAAAAGAAAGAATTCTGGTTTGCCACGCCCTACGCTGGACTTGACTTCTTGTTCCCTTCGAACTTTCTTCGCTTGTCTTTTACTCTCTCTGGCTTGGTGAAATCAGTGTTTATTGTAAAAAAAATCTGCACGTTCGCAAGGGGCCAGCAGGAAAGTTGCATGGCAAAAGCGCCCGAACGTGCGCACGTCGATACCAGTTTCTTCGCCGTTGATAATACGTAATAGTTCTCTCACGCTTACGCCCGTAGGACAGTATAATGAAAAATTGCAATTACCCGAAATATGGTCAGAAATTGATTTACATTGGCGTATTGCTTTATTCTGTTTTCTCATTGATTCAATCTGCTTCTGCACTTTTTCTGATTATGTTCAAATGCAAGCACGCTGAAATCCGAGAACGCTAACTTGGCCGTCCATAATAGCCTTCATTGTGTCGCCATTCACTGACTGAGTAGACAGCGTACACTGAGTGCCGCGGAATGCTGGCGTACGGTCGCTCCAGGTGCCGGTTCACTCCTTCGGAAAAGAAGTCACCGAAGTGCGCGGAAGAGGCGTTAAGAAAAAGAAGGCGAAGATCAGAAATATACAGAGAAGAACGAGAAAAAGGAAAATAAAGTGGAGGAGGGGTTGTTAGGCGTGAGCTGCGGGACGAAAGCCGCGGCCCGGGCCACCGCCTTTTCTAGCCACCAACCGCGAATAAAATAAAGAGAAGGCAGTCTAGTGCGCGCAATGGACGACGCCACCCTCCGTAGACGGAAAGAGGAAGACGGTAATGGAAATGTGGTTCAACCACGGGGTTTACCCTATGGTCGCAGCGGGAACCTTCACTCGTATCAAGACACGCCACAGGCCTTGAGATCGTGGCGGACGCCTCAAGAATACCAACGCTGTAGTATTTTGGCGCACTGCGCACACAAGGTGGAGGTAACAGAAATGGCCGCAGAAAAAGAAAGAAGCTATCTATTGGAATATCGCTATCTCTCTGCCTAATAATCCGTATTGCATCGTGTGTGTATGTGTATTTTCACATATTAAAGCGCCATGGGTATGAAAACCGTGTGTTGGCACTTTTCGCGATGAATTAGGGTATGACATAGTAAGCATTCCTGAATATTTATAGTTTTATATATTTTTTATACGTCAGGAAGTCGAAGCAGAGCAAGCTGTTAGCTTTGTAGACGGTTTACCAGATGGAGCTGCAGAATCAGTGCTTAAAAATGTAATGAAGGAGCACAGCGACAAATAAGAAGAAAAAGAAACTTAAAAAAAAAACACAGTCATTTTCAATGGGTAACTGAATCAGAATCGAGGACTGCCTCTTACACATTTTCACACAGTCGGCGCGCCACCGACTTTGAAACGCCGGAATTGTGGCTCTGAAATAAACCGCAAATCAAGAAGAGCGAGACGTTTTTTAACACAGCAGGAGACGTGTTTCCGCTATAAATATACTGAGCAGTTTGGAGGATGGGGGGATGCTTTATCATGCCATCGGGGAGTGACTACAAGAAAGTTCCAATGTACTTCCAGCGCCAGAGCCACTTTATTCTTATGGTTTCCTTTAGGAACCCGTTCACACTTCCTGTGAAATACTGCAAGAAAACTCCCAGGACAGCAAACTCGTTTGCGTTCCGGATTAGGGGAAGAGGCGGACTTGGCTCTGTGAAGACACCCCGGGAAGAGAGTGATATTTAAATTATTCAGACGACACGTCGTTGACGTCGCGTAGGTGCGAACATAGACTCGACAGGATTTCATTTCGCATTCGACAAGCTTCCACCGGAAAGGCACAACTTATGTGTGGTCTACAAAAGCGAATAATGAGAAGAATGCGTTCCCCGTTATTTATATGTGGCAGTACCAGTGGATCGTGCGACCGAAGAAGCAACGTATTCAACTGCGTGATCGGCTGAATATCCTGGATATATGACGTTTAAACACTTATCAATGTGTTTGGACTCTGGATGATTCCTGAAAAGCAGAGCTGTGCAGTAAGTGATTTTGGCGATTGTTTAGCGGATACAAGTCTGGTGCACTGTTCCGTAACTTCCATCAAAGATTCTCTTCCTTATATCGTGTTGTTAGCGCACCAATTTGTATTTTGCTATTGCCGATGGTGTACCACTAAAACACGACCGCTCTAAGACAGCAGTTATAGATTCACTGCTCCAACAGCAGTCGCCATTCTCTGACCGCTTCCTCGGCATGATGCCATAGGACAGCCAGACCTAAAATTTCTTTTTTTATAGCGTGTTTGTTTAGACACCTTGAAAATGAAAACGCATTGAGCGATGAAAGCCAGAAATCTAAGAAGCGAAAAACATTTCAACTCACAAAAGCATAGCGTATCAAGAAAGGGAACAACAAATCGGGAATAGCAGCACGTGAAGGAAGTGCGTCTCGCAAATTGGACGTGATAGATTGTAGAAGCCGTGCCGAACAAAGAACACCCGGGGAAGGACGGAAATTCAATTCTGCGTTGAATGACTTCCAATTCCTGTCGCTGCATCAGTCTCACGTATATTGTGCCCGTCTTGTGCGACGCGCGTCGATATGCGACGCCACTGCAGAACTGAGTAAAGTAACTGCTCGGACTAGTTCGTTCTGGTTTTCCTGTCGCTTTTTGTGTAGGAGTGTGTAACGGGAACTCACAAAGAGTGCAAGCTTGAAGTAGGTCGCCTGTCTCTTCGGTTCAGCCTTTTTCTTGTTATACTAAGTAAATCTGTAGAAGAAAGTTCAACCTCTAAAAGAAGCTATAAGGTTTGCGTCCGAACTTCGTTGCAACCGACAGTGCCGTTCGGGTGCATCTCTTTTTGCCACCTTACAATGGCGGATAGGGGGGCCAGTCATAAAAGGAAATGAAAAATTGGTGAAGGACTCAACGAATGCATTTAGCTGTAATGCATACTATGTAGTTGTCATAACAACGGATACCCGACATCAACAATTCAGCCCTATACGGCCAGCATCAGCCAGAGGCGCTCTACACTAGCGATGGAGTGGAATGCCCGCGAAGGAAATCTTTTTATCCACTGAGTTACACATTACAGATGCTGCGACGTACTGGAAACTTGGCTTCAAGCATGTTAATTGCTAAAAAAATATGGAAGCCGGCAAATGTAAGAAAGGAACACTGTGAAATATCGCACACTATTTCACCTACATTTACGTTCTTCAAGCAAGAGTCTGAACAAGGTTATGAAATTATCGGCAGACTGTTATCTTCTCCCCAATGGAAAGTTGGCTACTGCTATGAAAGTAGCTGTGGATGAAGGCAACCGAGGAGAGAGACGATTTTCCACTCGGAGCGGGAGTTGAACCGCATCAACAGGTTATTTATAAATGGCGTCTATGGAGCGCGACATTCTATCCGATCCGTGGGTCACGCTTGCCGACATAGGAAGAAATTTTCACTTTACAGGTTGCCTAAGAAGAATCTGTTCAGAAAGAAAGAAAGAAAGAAAGAAAGAAAGAAAGAAAGAAAGAAAGAAAGAAAGAAAGAAAGAAAGAAGGAAGGAAAGAAAGAAAGAAAGAAAGAAAGAAAGAAAGAAAGAAAGAAAGAAAGAAAGAAAGAAAGAAAGAAAGAAAGAAAGAAAGAAAGAAAGAAAGAAAGAAAGAAAGAAAGAAGGAAAGAAAGAAGGAAAGAAAGAAGGAAAGAAAGAAAGAAAGAAAGAAAGAAAGAAAGAAAGAAAGAAAGAAAGAAAGAAAGAAAGAAAGAAAGAAAGAAAGAAAGAAAGAAAGAAAGAAAGAAAGAAAGAAAGAAAGAAAGAAAGAAAGAAAGAAAGAAGTTTTGGATCTTCACTTCATAAGGTATGCAGAGCGGCTGCATGTTGACACTGTCCCTACTCATGCAGTAGTAATAATCATATCTTGATTCTTGCGTACATTTCTTTTGAGCAAACACTTGAGAATTCGCAATATATAGTACACACTCCCAACAGATATAGATGAGGCCTTCTTCGCGCAGAAGCCTTTCCATATTCATGTATCTGCCCTGACGCCTGTGAGCACGAACCTTTGTGTATTTGCGCTCAGGTGTTTCTCCGGCGTTCCAGTCTCTTTGCTGCTCAACTTTCGGTGTGTTGCACGGAATCATCAAACGTAACTATACTTCCCCGGATGTTTATAGCCTGTGATTACTTGTTCAACACTGCTCCTAACACTTCATTAAGCCAGGGTTGAGGAGGAGGGGAGATTTACTCTCCCCCTCCTCCTCAGCCTCACATCTGTCCTCCACAACCCCCCTTCTCTTTCCTGCCTCTTGCAGTACTATACTATACAAGGCTCTGTTATGCTCTGCTAGCGTACCTGGATAGCCGAGTGGCTAGGACTCTCGCGTTCGGATTTTGTGGGTACGAGGGTTTGAATCTCGCCTCGCGAAGAATTTTTCCACCGAGAATGTCTGTCTTTCTCTATCTTTATTTCTCTTTCTTTCTCTCTCTCTTTTTGTCTCTTTCTGTCTCTCTCTCTCTCTGTACTCACTGCCTTACCTATCAGAGTTATTGCATCCCACGCCGGAGCAATCGGTGCATGTTTTGACAGCGAAGCAGATCATGAAAACGACAACGATGAAGAAGAGGATGAAGAGGGCGCGTTCCGATCTCGCGGAGCAGGTGCGGCTCAGCTGTAGCATTAGCGGTTGCTAGGCAACGCGAGGCGCTCCGAGGGGTTTCCTTGTACACATCAATGTTTTTGCACCCGGCTTAAGCAGCTTCGCTGTTAAAACAGATGACGTTACGATTTAATTAATATAGTTAACAGCACTCACGCCACTGTGAGATGGCATATGATGTGATAGAGATGCTCGCATCGTGAGAATTTTGTGGGTGGATTCTTGTTTCGGCACTCACGTTACTTTCTTTTTGGCTCTTCAAATTCTATTCCACTTTCTCTACTACAAGGAACAGAATGGGATATTTTCGTCTCTCGTTAACAATTAGCTCAGCGGCCCATAAAAGATTAGCCAGGCTTATACTTCGGAACCAAACTTGAAAGCGATATTTGTGGATTTATCGTGCACGAATATTCCCCATAGACTCGAAAGTTCCAACCTAAAGTCTTACTAAATATTGGAAAGTGCGGTATCCGTGCGTCAGATTACGGGAAAATGCGCTACCGCCATTTCAATTAGGAAGACATAAAAATACTTCGTCGCATGATCTGGAGCAGCTTCTATGTGGTAAAAATGGATTGCGCCTAGTTCACAGCACCCTCTTTTTAAACTTAGCTTAAGAACGGTAGTTGCACCGTTACGCCTAGTTAACTCGGCATTACCGGACGTCACTGCGAAAGAAAACTACCTCACCGAGGTTCAGGGTAAGCGCAGTTTAGCGTAAGGGAACACCTCATTAGCGAGTTAATACAGGCAAGGAAAACGGACCCAGCGTGTTCTTTAGAACTTTACGACGACCATCTGCGTGTGAAATGTAAGTTGATAAATATTATTAAGTTTAGTCAAAGTTGAACTGAGCAAGAAGTAAGCCAGCGGAGAGAGCACTTTCGCGAAAAACACGGGACTTGTTTACTACAGGCGAGCATTCAGGAAAAATTTTGTTCCGGAAAGGTAATGTACTTCCCCGTGAACATTTTCGATGAGTTCGCCTTTTTTTCTTTTTGTTTGAATATGGTGATGTGGTTCCGGGTGGAAGTTGTCTGAGCCGGCGAAACGACGGTGAAAGAGAAGAAGAGAAAGATGATTGATGGTTCCCGCATATGAGCGTTAGAGATGGGGCGGCGTATGAAAAAAGTCCTTAGAACGCGAGTTAATTAAATGAACGCAACAATAAGCGGGAAGGAAATATGAAGCCCGAGAAGAATCTAATTATTTATTCTTTTCATATCACGCTGCTACATAGCAGCAGCTGCCATACTGAATTTACTTATTTTTACGACAGCTTATTCTTACGAAGTCTGGGCGCAAACCAATAGCTAAGCTATACTAGACTACGGGAACAAAATAGGTTGGAAAGAAACAAGTAAACCTACATGTAATATGCACATTATAATTTAGGCATAAAAATTAAATGCTTAACTTTAGCATTGGGACAATATAATATGTGGTGAGAAGGTATGATTCGAAAGAGACTAGCCGCCATATACGCTATAGTATAACCAACTGCGCAGTTAATGAGAAGGACGTAGCTGAAGCTCTTCGCAGATCCCACTTATATCTGCATTCCTATGCACGAAGATCTGCTTTGATGTGGGATTTCGAAATGTGTAGTGCGAAATTGAAACTAGAGACGAAGGAGGAGGGGCGTGCTTAAAAATTTAAGAGGCCATTTTTGTGTTTTGCGCCGCCAGCAGCGTGCTCGCCGTATGTATACATGAGCGCGCACTGGTGGCTAGAGACCGGGCCGCAGCGGAAGCTACGGGGATCTCGGACTAGGGATCCGTATTTGTGTTTGTGAGGGGCGGGTCCCTTCCGACTGGCCCCATGCACACCTCTCAGTATAAATAGGTAAATTAAAGTTTTCCACCACCAGCATACGTGCAAGCATGCGCTTGTGTAGGCAGTGAAACTTCGTTTGAACGAACTTCAAGGGACCCCAGGAAAAAGTTCCTTAAAGTAAATGTTCGCTTAACTGGAATACCTATGTTGCAACTTATTATCAGGAACTAAAGAAAACATCAGTTGTTGAAATGCAATTCGAACCATTTTATTTATTCTACTTATTTAATGTGAATTTCTCCTTGTTTGGCATGTTTTCGAAAATGTAATAAGCTCTTTCGGCATTTCGGCTTTCGGCATTGTACACTTAGGACTGCAGTGATCATGAATTGAGTCACTGTGTCCAAGCTCTCATAAACCTTCTTCGGCAGAACACTGCTGGGTAGCGAAGGACTTCACTCTTTTCAAGTACATCAGTCCTTCTTTAGCGAAATACATGCTACTTTCTCTACAAGGGCTACTTCTTCTTCCTCCTCTTCTTGTTCCTGAGGTAAGACACTCGCTACAATCTCTTCGGTGGACAGAGTGGCGCATGTCTCAACGCGAGAGTCACAGGTGGCATAGTACTAAAAAAATTGAACGACACTTTGCAAATTCCAAAGTGTGTTCTGCGAAAGCCTGTGGCCATTGGACTGACTATGCCACGCCTTTTTTCTTTAGCTTTTTTCTTCTTTTTTATTATATTTTCTCTTGTTTATTTTTTTCTTCCTTTTTTTTCCTTTTCTTGTTTTGCCTTTTCTTTTTTGTGTGCGGCCGCTGTGCCATCATGTGGTTTCTGAGAGAGTGTGAGGGGGAGAGGCTACAGCTCGCACCGTTCCAGGGCAAGCAGGGTACGGACGTCGGACACCACGAGTGCGAGACATTAAAGGCTTTCGCCTTAAAAAAGCAAAGCGCCATCTGTACCCAGTCTTTCAGACAATTTCTGATCATTATGACGTGAGAGGCATTGGATGGTGCGCACAATACGTTCGTAGAACTGAAATGCTCTCTGCATTGATTTCGTTATACTGAAACGTGTTAGCGTTGGGTCCAATGGTGCTTCGGCGGGGGATTAAAAAAGTTCGTTCAACTGAATAGTTTTTTGTACCCGTTTCGCGCTGCTCATCAAGAGCCGTGCTGCGCATGCGCAAGGATCAGTGATGTCACACAGCTGGCGCACCGGAGCCGGCATCTCCCGCGCACTCCGCCGCCACCGCGCGCAACTCACCGCCGCCGGTCTGCGCATTCCAGAGGAGTGACGTCGTAGCCATGGTAGACGCACTGGCGCCGGCTCGCACGCGCAGCTATTCGCCTTCGCTGTGCAGTCGCCGTCTGACACTGCGCTGAAGCCGCTGCGCTTCTGACTTGCGTTTACCAGTGTGGTATAGCCATGGAGAAGGAGAGCGCAAATGCTGCTCAATGGCGCAGAAGAGCGGAGAAGCGTGACTCATCGGATCCCGAAGTAGTTGCCTGGCAATTAGCGGTTGAGGGTAGGAAGAATGAACAGAATACTGTGTTGGGGCCATAGAGACGGCAGCGTGTTACTTCACTGATCACCAAGCCGTCTTTGTGGCAATAGAGAAGCAACCTGACGTTGAGCAAAAATATACATGTGCCACATAATACGTATACCATGTTTGTGTGTCATTGGAGCAGCAGTAAGCATGATAATCAAGCTAATCCTAGACAATCAGGAAAGCTAAGAATAATCAGCTGAACCTTTGCTAACGCTACGTATATCCTGGCATAGCCGAGCTAAGCCACTGCAACATTTTTTTAACAAATGTTTATTCAAGTGGTATTTTCGTGTATTTGTGTTTATGCGTGTGAGTTGAGTCTGCTACGCGCATTCCGAAAAGAAAAAAAAATATTTGTAGTCGTTAAATTATGCCAAATTGACGAATACAATAAAGTGCACCCACTGCACCAACGCTAAACAAAGTCTACTTGAGCACTCGTACTGTGTGCATACGTTCCTCTCTCGTTGGTGGTCTTTTTCGGGCTATATTACTTGCCGCCTATCACGCCAAACTTGCCCAAACGTGAGCACTTTTTTCTCGGGTATTTATATCCCTAATTTCACTGCCCACGACCGCTTCTGATACCCCATTATACTGCCGGACTCCTAATTGCTTCCACATATATAAGGTCAATCTTTTCTTAGCATGCCCCGCATCCTTGCCGTCGTTACCACTCCCAAAAAAAGACAGCAACGTGGTACAGATTTCCTCATTGCACAGGCACACAATAAAACGGATAATTAAGAAAACGTGCAAAGGAAAGCAAGATCAGAAAGAGGGAGCAGTGATGCCAAAATGGGAAGCGCTGGAAATTGGGTAGGCTTTTTCCGGTCTCTGCCACTTGTGCTGCACGCTGCCGAGGTCAGGTGAAAACGTTCTTTGGGTCCCAGGAGAAGATAATTGGAGTCGTCGCTAATGCAATCATGCCACGGACTGGATTTGGTGGCCGTTTGGCAGGCGTACGAATCCGGATCCGTTCCGGAGGCAAAGCTTATACTTTGGATGTCTCCATCTTCTCGATGGTATTGCGTGCTCCATCCATCAAGGTCATTAGGATATACCTTAGACCACTATTTCTTTGTTGTTCTTTTGCGCTAATGACTTCCGCTGCAGAACCGCCAGCTCTCGTGAATCCTCAGCCTAAATGTTCATTCGTTATAGCTTGGGACATACTTTAAACACTGTCGTTATCACTTTTCTATATTTCTCTATTTTTTCGGTAGAGTATTCTTCTATGATCTTTCATATCCTTGAATCCCTTCCTACAGCACGAGGAAGCCAGCCTGTCCGAGAACTGGCTATTCTCCTTGTCGTTCTATCCATTTTATTCCTTCGCCCTTTTTTCTTTCTCCGGAGAGAGAGAGAAAAAGGAAGAGAGGAAAGGCAGGGAGTTTAACCAAGCATTAGCTCGGTTGGCTACCCTACACGTGCGGTGCGAGAAAGGGGAAAAATAGGTAAGATTGAGACGAAATAACAAGAGGGAAAAAAAAGAAGAAATGTACATTTAGTGTTAGGAACACCTGCAGCATGAACTCGTGCCGATGGTTTACAAAACCTCACGAAGGCCGGTCGTCTTGAAGCAGCTCAATAGGGCTTTTGTGGCCTTATGTATGCGCGGAACTGCTGACCAAGGTCCCCGGACCGCGCTCTTTCGTAGTTGCCTTATATCAAGATGATGGATATTTTGGCTCCAACACGTCATTGAGCTTGGTAGAATGAGTAGTAATAAAACGTTCTCAATCGCCTCCTCACAGCCGCGTAAGTTGCATGCCACACTTTGTCCACTCCAATGAGTTAAGCATTCATAGAACACACTATACATGTGCTTAATCTCACGTTTTGAAAGTACACTCGGAAATTCAATGTAAATCCAGGTTTCCCAATTCTTTACCAGCATTTTTTTGTATTCGCCAGATGCTGTTGCCCAGAGGAGAATCCACGCTGTAGGGTACAGCAAGTTGAGGGTGATACGAGTACTGTTTTCGAAGGCCGTTTCACATGTCTACACATCCGCACGCTCGAGGCTAGCTTGGACATTATGCTATCTATCTAGATAACATTTTAAGTAATAAATGAACTAAAAATTATGGAATTATTATTAAATGAAAATTATTTATTAAATTATTTGGCACATTATTTACTCTTCACTGAAAAGTGTGAACAAAGAGTTTTTCAGTTTTTTTGGACTACCACGATCGTGTGCATCTCCAAATGTGAGAACTAGTTGCTTACATTGAAAATAGTTAATTCGGTACTGAAAGGGTTAACCTCCCTGCCTTTCCCCTTCGTTTCTCTCACACTCTCTCTAGCGAACATGACACAATGAAGTCTGGCAACCTATGTTACACGGACAGCCAGAATCACGTAAGCCGCTGCACTAGCATTGTTCTCTTTGTCAACAAAGTCGTCAATGTATAATTAAAGATGGTGGTCGTACAATCTATCGAGTTGCTCCAGCACTAGCAGTATCAACCTTGCCACGGGGGTAAGACACTTGTTGTGCATCGGCAGAAGGCCTTCTACACCGTCAGAAGACTGCTGCGACTCCTGGCCTTTTATTCTTCGAAAACATTTCAAACCGAGAACGTGAGACAACTTCGATTATTCCTGGATAAATCCAATTGTGCTGGCGCCGGTTACTCCTCCTCAGAGATAAGAGAATTCGTCAAAAGCACATCAATGAAAAAAAATTACATAAGAGAAACTAGGAAGAGTTCATGTAGGCCAGTCAAGCCATAAAAATTATCACATATTCGCGAAGTCCATTCATGTAGCGACATGAAAAACAACAAAGAATACAACCCAGCCACATAAAACTTTTTGAGAATCATAGATATAGACCCTTGAAATCAGCGAAAAAAAATTACACCTATTACAGTGAAGCATGATAAGAATTCTGGGGTCTACCTTTCATATTAAGCAAACGTATAGTACCTCGTATAGAAGAAAATTCGCTTATCACACCCAAACGGCGGCTCACGGTGAGATATCAAGGCAGCTGCGTTCCTTTGGCGTAGGAGGCTTTAGTGCGTAGATGAGCATTTCACACGGCTCGGTCGTAAAAGAGAGGCTAGCACGGGTAGAAACATAAGCTAAAAGCAAATGAAGAAAATGGAAAAAGCGTGCCCTGCGGGTGAAGTTCTCGCGCCTTTTTTTCTAGAAGGTCCTGGTTGTTTGTCGTTTCCTTTATATCAGGAAACACCATCATACTGGGGTCGGGCTTGAGCTAGGCTATGCAGAAATAGATGTTTCTCCGCGGAAAACGCTCCCGAAAACACACCGAGTAAAGGGACATGAGGAAATTGGCTGCGAGAGTGAGCCTATAAAAAAGAAATGAAATTCAACAAATATTTTGTCGTCGTACTCGCAAAGGGCAAATAGAGGGTGTTTTGTGAAAGCAGGGTGCCTTTCGAGGCGTGTGCTTTAGAAACGCCGGTCATGAGGACAATGCAAATTTCGTTCCTAGGCCTTCTTTTTTTGTCGTGGCTGCGGTCATTTTAAAGACGGCTGCGATGCATTCAGCTCGCCGACATGAAAGGACGGCTTTTGTTCGACGTCTAACCGTGAGAAAACTAAGCGGCGGCTTTACACCGTTTAGGGCAAAGTAAGGATTTTGACTGTACACCGTGTGGTTTAATCACGCGAAACAATGCAAGAGTTTACAATGCAAGATGCGTAATGCCCTCGCGATAATGGCTGCTGATGACACACGGACATAACACAAAGCAAAATTCCAGCTAAATGAATAAAACGAGAATAAAAGCAGTTATCCCGATTTTTGGAAACATATACTCGAGAAAGCGTATGTAACAAAACGTTGACGCGTTAGGCGTTGCTCTAACCTGTAGGGGATTATTTAATTTCAAAAAACTCACCTCACTGAGGAACAAACAAAGGAATTCTAACAAAGGAAAAAAAAATGACTGGCGTGAATATGGTGCCTTTAAAGTTCACTTTTTTACGTTCGCGCTCCACCGATTTCAAGATCTGGACAAAGCGCAGACTGTGATGTACTTGTGTGCGCTAAAGCGACTTAGTCACTCGTGGCAATAACACACTTGCGGTGCCACAGGTGAATATACCACACTTGAGTTGAGATTCGCGTGTGTTACTAAAATTGACGACCACAGGCTGTTTCTTTACGCTGTGATGCACACCAGAATTGGCACGCTATTTTTCAAATAAGTGTTTTCTAATGTTCTTAAAAAGGCACTCTGTAATGCGAAAGCGACTCGAATTTACTTCAACGAGCGACTAGATCACTCTTTAGATAAGCTTCTTACGCGAGAGTAAGCTACCTACTTCAGAACATTAGTAAGAATCCATGACACCAACTACTTCAAACCTATCTTCATTGTTCATATACAGGGTGTCCCACTTATCACGCAGCATGATTTAAAAAAAGCGGGACGGCGTTACGCGAAGCAGGCCTTGTGCATATTATTCCCAGTATACTGTACTAGCCGCTACTACTTTTTTTCGTTAATGTGAATTAATTAATTAGTCATAATTAAATTCGTAACTCCAAAAATACTCACCTAATTATCAAAGTGTCAATGAGGCAAATGTAGGCTTGTTGAAATGACATCTATCTGTGCTACTTTCAACAACGTACTGATTGCGTGCTAATTTTTCACACAATCTCGGAGGCCATGCATGAAGCAACAATCGAATCCGAAAGGAAAAAATTAGTACGTTGTTGAAAGTAGCATCAGATAGATGTCATTTCAACAAGCCTACATTTGCCTCATTGACACTTTGATAATTAGGTGAGTATTTTTGGAGTTACGAATTTAATTATGACTAATTAATTAATTAACATTAACGAAAAAAAAGTAGTAGCGGCTAGTACAGTATACTGGGAATAATATGCACAAGGCCTGCTTCGCGTAACGCCGTCCCGCTTTTTTTAAATCATGCTGCGTGATAAGTGGGACACCCTGTATATAAGCCGAGGAAATGGTCGACCAATATACAAACGAAAGAAAGAAAGAAAGAAAGAAAGAAAGAAAGAAAGAAAGAAAGAAAGAAAGAAAGAAAGAAAGAAA